>JASEVX010000006.1:82836230-83415524 GCA_031761405.1 Serripes groenlandicus
TGGTGATATAGAGGTGGATATGCATGATTTGAATAATGCCGACGAAGGAATAAATGTCAAACCAGACAATGATACGAGCAAGGTAACAGATAAGAAAGCAGAAAAAAAGCTTAAGTCTACCGCAGGTGACGATTCGTCATCCAATTATTCTTCGTGTGATGAAGAACATGCAGACGACATCAAGGATAACCCTGATGTTGATAAAGACAAACCAGCTTCCAACAATGATGATAAAGTTGATTTGGATTTAATATCCGAATTTGAAGATATTCCTAGAGATAAACCTACTGAAGAAACTAATGGAGAGGAAGGTGGTCAGAAAGAGAACCAAAATAAAGATAAAAAAGCCACACGTAAACATCCATTTCAAAGGATTCAAAGCAGACTTCAAGACGCTATATCCAACTTTGATAGTTTTACACCTGAAGCGTATATTGACTTTCTAAATGCCTCTCCAAATTTGAAGTTGGTATCTTCACTGAACAAACGACTAAAGCACCGTAAAATCGAGTGGAACAAACACTTTCTAGATTTGGATGGATTGGACGTTTTACTGGACTTGGTTAACCTTCTGGGTATCCAGAGAGTCACACAGCTGTCTGATGCCATGGTCCTACTGGAATGTGTGGCCTGTATTAAAACCCTGATGAACCTGAAGATGTCACACGAGTATCTGGTCAACAACAAAAGCGCCATGAAAAAACTTGTTAACGGTAGGTTATTTGACTATTCAACATTAGTGTCCTGATATCTCGACACGTCAACTGGATACGGATTTCTATTGATTTGTGTTGTTTGAATGGTATTTAATGCCGTTTTCAACAGTATTTCATGCCATTTTGAACATTATTTCAGTTATATCACGGCGTTTCCTGTATTATTTTATCCTGACACTGATGCATCAGTTGCTATACAATCTTCGCAACCCTGAGTGCCAAGAAGGGAAGCCATTCTCCCGATGTTTTCGCCCAAGATATAGCAGTCATTTTTCAGGCGATGGTGGCGGCGACGGTGGCCTTTTTTTCAATTTTGAATTAACCAGCATTCCCTGGTCGACTTTTCTGATTTTTTGTCAGATGTATTGTAAGGTCATAAGACATCATCGAACGGCAAAATGACCAAGGTCATTGGCCAATACTTAGCCTTGTTTAGGTCATTTAACCTTGTTAAGTCATTGTTAAGGTCACATTTTACATTCAATCTTCTTGAAATCACTTGAGACTATTGGTCTCCATCAACAAATTAATTGCTGTGCAAAGATGATCAGTGGAGGCCTAGACAACGGCGCATGCTGATCATGCTTGTTCCTGACCATCTAATAAAGATACTTTTCAAAGATTTTTTAAACCTATCGAAGCTGTTCATACGAAGTTTTTTTAACATCTTCCTTGTTACTAAATGGGTTCTTTTTCTCGCGTTGAACTACATTTAAATAACCATTTCATCGAGCACTCCCTTTTGGCCGAGTGGATAGCGTTGAGGTTTTTGAACGCGTCTGTCATGTTGGGGTACCCTTTGGGCAAGGCAAATATCCAAGCACAGTATTGGTCTGTCACACAAGGATCATAAATAAGTGTTGTGTAGCCGTTATATAACTGTGATACTGTTGAAAACTGCATGAAAATCAAAAGTAACAAACAAACAAATTACCCAGAAAGATTATATTATAGCATGCCTGAAGGGGGAAGCACCTCAATGTTTCGACATTGGTTGCACATGAATGGTTTTCCAACATACAACAAATCTGCAGCAGACAACTTTTGAAACATCTAGGTAAAAATATGGAAAAGCTCTATAAATGAAAGAATATTTTTTATTTAGAAAGGTTTAAAACATGTTTGCAAAAGAAAAACAGATGCTCATCATGGGTAATTTCTCCTTTGGCCGCAATGTTTTTAAAAGTTGTAGAAGCGTTATAAAGCCGCATAAATGTTCTTTGAGAACAGTGTATACGAAGCGATCAGTGTAGAGTCAACCTAATCACAACACAGTGGGAAGGGGAGCATGAGAACTTCTCAATCTCTCAATACTATCGTTTCAAAACGCTTAATATAAAATATCTGTGTTCAATACTGAAGATAATGCTTTTGATAATGTACCCATTGCCGAATTGTATTTGAAAAAATACGAATGCTCATGTAAAAAAAAAAAAATTAAAAGCGAACTGACATTTTAAAATGTAACTAAAAAACGTCTACAAAGAAAGGTAAATCTTGGTTACGTCTAGATTTATTCGGAAGAGTTATCCAACCTAACATAGAAACGTGCATGGAATTCTACCAGTGGCCAAATATATTGCAATTTCTTGTTCAGACATATTTAGACGTCTCCGCCAAATGCAATTTAAAAAGTATAATTTATATGAAAAACAGGTTAATATGTTCATAGCGGACAATTAATATCCAATAAGTTGTACACATTAAATGAATGGTTTGCATATACGGAATGTGTCAGGTATGCAGAGTATGGGATTGCGTTCATACAGTATACTAATTATTTACTGATCTTCCGTTTGTATCAGCGCTCTTGAATCCTCGAATGGTTTTAGAATACATTTGACAAGGTAAATATTATTTTAATCACATGTATGCAATCCGTAACAAACCTCTGAGGGGTTAGCATTACGACTGACTCGCTGTTGTCGGAATAAATGAGCCAGTGGTACTGCTTACTTGCATGTACCCATAGGAAACGCACTTTTATTTAGGATAAATATTAAAAACTCTATAAATGGCAATGATGAGAAATTTTCCTTCTGTCACAATTTTTTTAAAAAATATCTGCTGCAAATGTATCCATGCATCATCTGAGGAAAAGGGTTAAACTTGTATTCTAATAGAGATAGAGGGGGTTGCTTGCTCAAATACTGAAGTATGTTGAGTCGAATGACGTCTTGATCTATATTATATATCGGCCTAGAAGTCAGCCACATGGATGAGAATGTCATACTAAACGAAAGTCTCGAAGGGATATTTTGTTAATCTCTTTTTAATAACAAATGTTTCACATGACATCGGTTGATTGATCACGTGTACAGTTCTGCAGAGAAGAAGAGTCGCTTTAATCGTGGAAATGTTTGAATGACGATGTGAACCTTATACTAGTTTTGTATTTTTTCACTTTTTAATGAAATTCAGATATAAACCCTTTTTTTATATATATATATATATATAAGCCGTTCCACGAGAAAGCCAACATTTTGGACTCTGCTAAATGTATCGATCCAGGTCAGCCTGCGCAGGCTAATCCGGGCCAACACATTCCATCTCAGGGGGATAGATGTATAGAGTAATGATTCCTGAAAAAAAAATCTACAGGAGGCAAAACGTGTCCGTCTGGATTAGCCTGCGCGGCATACTTATACTGATCTGGGTCGATACTTTACGCAGAGTCCACAATGTTGGTTTTCACATGTGGCGGCTCATATCAATATATCTGCGTAATGTATCGACCAGATCAGCCTGCGCTGTCCGCGCAGACTGATCCGGCCGACACATTCCGTCTTAGGGGGATAGATGTATACAGTAGTTATTCCTGAAACAGAAAATCCACAGGATACGAACAGTGTCGGTCCAGGTAAGTCTGCACGGTATACTTAGGCTGATCCGGATCGATACTTTACGCAGAGTCCACAATGTTGGTTTTCTCGTAGAACGGCTTATAGATTTCCCTGGTTTAATAACCAGCACCGCGACATTTGTTATGGTGATTCCTACTGAACAGTGTCTTTTCGATTGTCTAAACAAATCGTTTCTTCAACCAAATGAGCCGTGGTCGATAGCCACTGCTGCATAGTATCAGCGTTCACGACTTAGTATCAGCGTTCACGACTTAGTATCAGCGTTCACGACTTGGGAAATGAGAGTTTTTTCGTTCCCTGATTTCACGTGGTTAAAGAAAAATGAACATTCAGAAGTTTTAATTTGGGGATTGTATTACAGTTGTTGTATCCGTACTTGTTATACTTGATGATTAACCTAATCAGACTAGAGTAAGGCGCAGAGTATATTGCAAAGTCCGAAATGTAGTGTTTTCGTGTGTTTTTAAAGTGAGTCGATTGGCAAGATAACCAACATTGCGTAGTAAAGTATCGCGATTACTTTCTGGTGGCAAGAGAAGAACAAATAAGAGTTCCTGATCAGCCTAAGCATGCCGTGCGGGCTAACCCGGACATACATTTTTCGCCTCCTGTGGATTTTCTGTTTCAGGAATCATTACTCGATACCTCTATCAGCCGGAGACGGAATGTGTCGACCCGGATTAGCCTGAGCGGATTGCGCAGGCTGATCTGGGTCGATACATTTTACAGAGACCATGATGTTTTCTCGTGGAACGGCTCAAGTGTTTAACTCTCTCAGTGAGGTAATATTCATATTTTGCAAAGAATATAGATTCAGGTGAGACAGCTCGTAACGAACTCTCTCATCTTGAATCAGCATAGTTTAGCCTTTTAGCTATCGAACTATTCCAAGAACTCTTAATACTTGAACAATGTATTCGCCTGTTTTGAACATGGCAGAGTCTACTGTTGGAATATCGGCTCTAAAACAGTTATGATTCTGGACTTTGCCGTAAAGTGCTAGTAAAGGAAGGTCCGAATTTCGTGATTGGTTGAAAGGTCGTTTGGTACCTTATTATATCTCGATGTGAAAGACAAAATACCTTCTCGGTCGATGACAAGACACCGTAGGTACCTTTAAATTGTGTTTATATTATGGGTAAAGTTTTGCACTTATTTTATTTATGTTTTCAGTTTATGACTTTTAAAACTGTTTCATAATAGAAGTGCCTTTTTAGATCACCTGAGCCGATGGCTCAAGGTAATCTATTCTGATAACTATCTGTCCGTCGTCCGCCGTTAACTTTTAGCTTTAAACATCATCTTCTCATAAACAACAGGAACAATTTTCACAAAACATCACAGGAATGTTCCTTTAGTGATCCTCTTTCAAAATTGTTAAAAGATTTAGATTCCATTGAGAACTTGAACTTTTAGCTACAAATGACAACTCATACCGTTCCACTGGACCAATTTCAACTTCATAGGAATGTTCCTTTGTTGGTTCTCTTTCAAAATTGTTCAAAGACTTACTTTCCGTGTAGAACTTTAGTTGCTGCGGCATCAGAAAGTGCGAAAAATACCCAAATTTTAAAAATCCTTTTCGTATATAATCTGCTTGTTTGATTGAAAGATGATTTGATAGAAATGTTTCTTGAGTGACCTTCTACAAAACCTGTTCAAACAATGTTGATTTCGTTGAAAAACAGAGCAGCAGAAAAGGCGCAAAATTACAAAACTTTATAATTCAATTCTAATAAAAGTTCTAGATTTCAAGATACAAACGGCCTTTACTGATAAGCTATTACTTTAACAGTGTCCACTCACTGCAGTTTAATTTTCACTCCTGTTCAAATTTCCCAGATATTTAAAGTTAAATATTTGCTACTAATTTACTATCACTCAGGTGATCGATTTAGGGCCATCTTTGCTCTCTTGTTATTGGTATGCCCGTTTATTTTTTCATGAATCCCTACTTCGTGGCCCTTTTTCAAATTTTAAACAAACTATAAATGTGTTAGTCCGTTTGGCAATGTGGTTTTGAAACTGTTGGTTGCTCGCGATGTTTTCATGACTCGCCTTCAGATCAAGGTCACAGTGACAGAGTTTCGTCGTTGTCATCTTTTGAGCCGTGCCGCAAGAAAACCAACTGTGTGGACTTTGCGTAATGTATCGACCCGGATCAGTCTAAGCATGCCGCGTAGGCTAACCCGGACAGACACTTTTTCGCCTCCTGTGGATTTTCTGTTTCGGGAATACCTATATGATCTGGGTCGATACATAACGCAGATGCCATAATGTTGGTTTTCACGTGGAACAGCTAAAATGTTTACAAATAATCCTGACATGCAAGCCAGACTGTCCTGCAACATCTCAATGTTTTAAACCCGGTTCGAACGTGCGTTCATTAACAATCGAGGCGTGAATTTATACAATAGCATTCGAGTGTTGTTCAAGAATGACGCGGACCTACGTTGCAGTTATTCTTGTACGTTTTAGCTATATGTAAACAATCATATGGTTCTTTATGAGGAAGTAATTATTTTTATTTTCATCCATCTGTTAACCCTTTCCCTCATACGACAATTCTGCAGCAGAAGACTTTGAACATATTTTGTCAAATAATGGAAAATCTCTATAATTGAATGGATAACCTATGACTAAAAGTGGAAAACATTGTGACAAAAGGAGAAATTGCACGTTTTGTGCAATTTCTTCTTTTGTTACTATGTTTTCAAAAAGCAATCTGCTGCAGAGGCGTCAGAAAGCGTCTATATTAGGGAAAGAGTTAATGTCTATTAAAAGGATTAAGTAACAAGCACAAATGAGCCGTTTGTTAAAACTATTAACCTGATGCAGAAGGAATTTGATACATAATCAGCAGACCAAAGGACTTATGCAAATGTTGTTCAGAATGGTAAAATTGCTCAACTTCAACACATTTTCTCTTTTCCACAAGATTGTCAACGTCGTATATTTTAACAGAGAATTAGATAAGGAGGAGTGTACTGGTCTTTTCCCGTCCATATCTCCCTAATGACTCCACTAAAACCTATGGTGTGGGTACTCAAAATAATCGTCTCAATGAGACGATTCTTTTGATAACCCACAGCATAGGGTTTGAGGGTCAAATAAGGATTTGGGGATGTGAAATACTCTACTTATCTAGAATTCTTCATCCTTAATAAAACAAAAACTTTTCACAGCGTTTAAGGTTACTGTCCGGAATCGCTTTGAAATTCAATGTTGGAATTTATACAACTTATACAAGTTTTGAGAGCTACAAATAATGTTCAATAGCGATAATAGATTCTTACTACCGGCGTTTAAGGTACATCTTTTACTTTAATGATCACCATGCTTTCAAATATATTTAAAAAAAACAAAAGCTTCCTTGTTTAACGTTTAACGTTTCCCATTTCCCTTTGCCTCAATGTGTTTAACCCATTCTCATTTGGCCACAATGTTTTCAACTTTATCAAACAATTAAGCTATCTTTTATGGAGATGTTTCGGGTTTTGTCACTATGTTTTCAAAGCCGTCTGCTGCAGATGTGTTGTATGTGGGAAAGGTTAAAGTAGACTACTGCAGATGTGTTGTACGTGGGAAAGGTTTAAATATTTAAGTATATAATTTAGGACGTGTTTAAAATACTAAGTTTCCAAGAGATCTAGATATTGGATGAGTGCTTTGTTCGTTTCCAACACTATTTCGGTTATATCTCGGCGACAGAACACTTGTTGGTACAGGGGTTGAACGTCTGCCTCTCGTACCATATGTCCAGGTTTTTCAACACAAACGGCGCGAGTACTGGTTAAGTCTCCAGGTCAGAATTCTTGTTTCTCCATCAATGTAAAGAAAATATCTTGTTCACTTTCGCTAGGAACAAAGAAACAGTACTATGCTAGGATATTAGCCATTGGGCACTCCACCATGACCATCGCCATAGATAGTTTCCAAGCATGTTATCGCCTTACTACTACGTAATAGAACATAATGTCGTTGGTACTCAAAATAATCGGCACATTGAGATTATCTTGAACTACTCACAACACAGGGTTGGATATTTCAATAAGGATATAAAACATGGAATACGCTTCTTCACATACATATCTTCACATAGAGGCACCAACAATTAGTTCTCACTTTCCCGCATACAACAAATCTGCAGCAGACGACTTCGAAATCATCTATTAAAGGATTGTAAAATCTCTTATAAATGAAGGTAAAATTAATTTTCAAAGTTGAAACAGTGTGGCAAAAGGAATAATTGCTCGTTTTCAAAGTCTTCTGATAGGAGAAAAGGGCAAAAGGAAAGACAATTTAAGTAATGCCTCGTAAAATACGTATTTGGCTTGAAGATATTCAAGATAATGAAGGCCGCTACATTACACAAATAAAGTTAAATCCTTTCCTATCTGCAGACGAATTTCTTCGAATCTGTAGCAGACGACTGTTGAAAAAATGCGACAAAATCGGCAACATCTCTTGTTGTTACAATATTTTCAAATGCATTATTTAACTACACTTTCATTCACGGAAAGTTTCCATATTCTTTCTCGCACGTTTTCAAATTCGTCTGCTGCAGATAAGTTGTATGTGGGAAAAAGTTCAGTTAAAATCCCACGAAATAATATACGAGGAATTATTATTACATTAACCTTCATCCCGAAGCACATTTGCGTAATAGCATCACACCCGATTATTGACAAGCTCTTACGTGTTTAACCACACACAACAAATCTGCAGAAGACTACTTTCGACTGTAGGGACAAAAAACCTGAAAAACTTTCTCCATAAAAGATAGCTATGACAATGCAGACAAACATATTGGCAGAGCCACAGTTTTTGTATTTCATATTTATCAGCATAAAAAGTGTAGCATTACACAGTGTAATTCTTTCATATCATTTTTAACCAGGTTTTCCGAAGGAATAATCTGGTTATTAGTTTGGCGAAGTCGGCGGGCGGGCGGGCGGTTGGGCAGTTGGGCGGGCGGGCGTCAATCTGTATCTGTAGATTCAAGGTCAAGGTCACAGTGATAAGAAATATACTTTAATTGAACTTTTCTTGTCCGGACCATAACTTTGTCATGCATAGAGATATTTTCACATAACTTGGCACAAATATGAACTATATCAATATGATGTGTCACATGCAAAACTTTTGTCTGTAGCTTCAAGGTCAAGGTCACAGTGACAACAAATAGACATCAGTTGAACTTTTCTTGTCCGGACAATAACTTTTTCATCCATAGAGATATTTTCAAATAGCTTGGAACAGATATACACCATATCAAGACGCTGTGTCATATGCACAATTTATGTGTTTAGCTTCCAGGTCAAGGTCACAGTGACAGAAAATATACTTTACTTGAACTTTTTTTGTTCAGACCATAACTTTACCATGCATATAGATATTTTCAAATGATTTTTTTTTGTGAATAATCAAATCTATAACATTCTATAAGCAAACAGAGCAGACCCTGATCAGACAGCTCCTACAGAAGCTGTCTGATCTGGGTCCGATGTCATGAAACTTACTCAATTTGAGCATGTTAACATAATTATTACTATTGTAGTTACACACTTAGATTACAAGGCTAGGAAATTGGCTCGTTGCAAAGTAGATTTCAGTTACAAACTAAAAGTATTTTTTTTTTTTTTCCAAACTTTGTCCTCAAGCTAACAGAGCTTTTTTAGTTTGAGCATCATGCTCAACTTTAGCATCATGCTCAAACTAAAAATGCTTCGTAACCATGGCGACAAACTCCAAACATGGATTTTATTCTCATCGTTGGTTTGTAATTTCACCCTATTTTGCAATGAGCATATTTCATAAACTTGTAACTCAAGCATCTAACTTCAACAACAATATTTCTATTACATGCTCAAATTGAGTAAGTTTCATAACCTCGGGCCCTGGATCTAGTCTGTTTGCAAAGGCATAAACGCGTTACTATCAAGTATAGGGCTAAGGCAGATCACTGATTATCAATCTGGCATTAGGGATCCTAAAATGTGGCTGCTTACAACAAAAGGTTGCTTAATATCTGTTATATATTATATATTCTTAATAAATGAGGCCATCAACACACGATTGACTTTATTGAACTAATATTTGTTAGATAAAATTGTGATATATTTAATTGACAAAGTAATTATGATTATTCATCAATAGAAATATTCCCTGTTACTTGAATTACTAGCTTTGATTAACTATTAACAGAAAGATTTGACAGATCTGTTAATTCTTAATCAAACACCTTCCATTATAGAAAACCTGGTTTCATGGAATTTCCATGTCTTGTTGCTGTTAAATTACGATCTGGACCAATGTAGGTAGAAGTTGAGCCTTGTTCGAGTTTTATTTAACATACCTTATGTATCTTTGGTGCTCAGAGTTCACCAATTCCCATAGCACGGAGCATTTGATTGAACGTTCTTGACACTTAAACGGGTTTGAAAACAATTAAACCTCGAGTGTTGGTAACCAAATCGATAAAACAAACTAGATCCCGAATATATCATTTGTTAGATATGACAAATCTTATCGGATTAATGGGCATGCCGCAGTCCTTTGGGATCGGCTGTCGGTTTGGGTAATGTCTCGTTGGCAACTGCTTACTTATATATTTCCCCACAATTCTATAATAACGTTTTAGGATTCAATGAAATATGTGTTTAACCCTTGTCCTGCTGTTATCATGCGTATTGTCACTCTTGATTTATATCAGGTGCTTACATCTGTTTTGATTTAGTCTTAAAACCTACCCCCCCCCCCCCCCCCCCCCCCCCCCCCCCCCCCACACATACACAAAGAGACACTTGCTGATGATTCTGCATCAGGCGACTGCTAAAAATTGTGTGGCAAAAGGAGATGTTGAGTTCGAACCCAGCTCGGCCAATATTCTTTCCGACGTTTGACAAAAGTTCGTGCGACAAACGTCTATGTTGTAAGACTGTTGTACGGATTATTGAATTGGGAAATCAGTCACCCTATGGGTAGGTGAACTGGCTGCCGTGATATGCGTGACGAATTGTTGAAAAACGGCGTCAAACCCTAATCAATCAATCAATCAATCAATCAATCAAAGTCGTCAGCTGCAGATTTTTTTGTAAGTGGGAAGTGTTAAGGTTAGTATCCAAATAGGGCATTCAGGGGCGTAGCTCCCTTAAGGCACTGTAGGCACGTGCCTACACATTTTTCCTCAAAATGCCCCAAAATGCAGCTGCGGCGATAGACATCTGCGTAATGTATCGACCAGATCAGCCTGCGCGGATGACACATTCCGTCTTAGGGGGATAGATGTATAGAGTAGTGATTCCTAAAACAGAAAATCCACAGGAGGCGAAAAGTGTCTATCCGGATAGGCCTGTGTGGCATGCTTAGGCTGATCCGGGTCGATACTTTACGCAGAGTCCACAATGTTGATTTTCTCACGAGACGGCCTACACATTGATAATTGCAAAGCTACGCCCCTGGCATTCATTGAATGTTAATATAATTCGTGTTTCCTTTGCCAAACATACTCTTTTTCTTTCCCGTTGGTATACTAATGGAATATCTTATGACGGCTTGTATTCTCTCATAAGCTCGGACTCGGAGACGATAATAAAGAGTAGTTGTAATTTTGTACAGATTGTCCTTTATACTTATTTCAATAACCACGCCATAAACTAGTGATCACAAGATGTATTTGTTCATGTAATGTAACCAGTTTGGGTCGAAGGCCTATAGTATCAATTAATACATTGCCTTGAGAGTTGTTGAATCGTCTTTTAACGCCTGGTGAAATCACTGACAGTTTATTACGACATGTATACAATCCGGTTTTACGCCTGTTCTTTTCCTTTCATACCAAAAATGACGAGGCAAAAATGCTAACTTAAAACCCAATAGCATTCCTATGCATACACTGAAATTGTTCAAATATCTTACCTACCATCAGGGACATAGATATCTACGTCCCTGCTACCATGTACAGTTTGATTGAGTTAGTATCCAAATAGGGCATCCAGGGGCGTAGCTCCCTTTAATCACTGTAGGCACGTACCTACACATTTTTCCTCAAAATGCCCCAAAATGCAGCTGCGGCGATAGACATCTGCGTAATGTATCGACCAGATCAGCCTGCGCTATCCGCGCAGACTGATCCTGCCGACACATTCCGTCTTAGGGGGATAGATGTATAGAGTAGTGATTCCTAAAACAAAAAATCCACAGGAGGCGAAAAGTGTCTATCCTGGTGGGCCTGTGTGGCATGCTTAGGCTGATCCGGGTCGATACTTTACGCAGAAGCCATAATGTTGATTTTCTCACACGAGACGGCCTAAACATTGATAATTGCAAAGCTACTCCCCTGGCATTCATTGAATGTTAATATAATTCGTGTTTCCTTTGCCAAACATACTCTATTTCTTTCCCGTTGGTATACTAATGGAATATCTTATGACGGCTTGTATTCTCTCATAAGCTCAGACTCGCAGACGATAATAAAGAGTAGTTGTAACTTTGTACAGATTGTCCTTTATACTTATTTCAATAACCACGCCATAAACTAGTGATCACAAGATGTATTTGTTCATGTAATGTAAACCAGTTTGGGTCGAAGGCCTATAGTATCAATTAATACATTGCCTTGAGAGTTGTTGAATCGTCTTTTAACGCCTGGTGAAATCACTGACAGTTTATTACGACATGTATACAATCCGGTTTTACGCCTGTTCTTTTCCTTTCATACCAAAAATGACGAGGCAAAAATGCTAACTTAAAACCCAATAGCATGTCTATGCATACACTGAAATTGTTCAAATATCTTACCTACCATCAGCGACATAGATATCTACGTCCCTGCTACCATGTACAGTTTGATTGAGTTAGTATCCAAATAGGGCATCCAGGGGCGTAGCTCCCTTTAATCACTGTAGGCACGTGCCTACACATTTTTCCTCAAAATGCCCCAAAATGCAGCTGCGGCGATAGACATCTGCGTAATGTATCGACCAGATCAGCCTGCGCTATCCGCGCAGACTGATCCGGCCGACACATTCCGTCTTAGGGGGATAGATGTATAGAGTAGTGATTCCTAAAACAAAAAATCCACAGGAGGCGAAAAGTGTCTATCCGGGTAGGCCTGTGTGGCATGCTTAGGCTGATCCGGGTCGATACTTTACGCAGAGTCCATAATGTTGATTTTCTCACGAGACGGCCTACACATTGATAATTGCAAAGCTACGCCCCTGGCATTCATTGAATGTTAATATAATTCGTGTTTCCTTTGCCAAACATACTCTTTTTCTTTCCCGTTGGTATACTAATGGAATATCTTATGACGGCTTGTATTCTCTCATAAGCTCGGACTCGGAGACGATAATAAAGAGTAGTTGTAATTTTGTACAGATTGTCCTTTATACTTATTTCAATAACCACGCCATAAACTAGTGATCACAAGATGTATTTGTTCATGTAATGTAACCAGTTTGGGTCGAAGGCCTATAGTATCAATTAATACATTGCCTTGAGAGTTGTTGAATCGTCTTTTAACGCCTGGTGAAATCACTGACAGTTTATTACGACATGTATACAATCCGGTTTTACGCCTGTTCTTTTCCTTTCATACCAAAAATGACGAGGCAAAAATGCTAACTTAAAACCCAATAGCATTCCTATGCATACACTGAAATTGTTCAAATATCTTACCTACCATCAGGGACATAGATATCTACGTCCCTGCTACCATGTACAGTTTGATTGAGTTAGTATCCAAATAGGGCATCCAGGGGCGTAGCTCCCTTTAATCACTGTAGGCACGTACCTACACATTTTTCCTCAAAATGCCCCAAAATGCAGCTGCGGCGATAGACATCTGCGTAATGTATCGACCAGATCAGCCTGCGCTATCCGCGCAGACTGATCCTGCCGACACATTCCGTCTTAGGGGGATAGATGTATAGAGTAGTGATTCCTAAAACAAAAAATCCACAGGAGGCGAAAAGTGTCTATCCTGGTGGGCCTGTGTGGCATGCTTAGGCTGATCCGGGTCGATACTTTACGCAGAAGCCATAATGTTGATTTTCTCACACGAGACGGCCTAAACATTGATAATTGCAAAGCTACTCCCCTGGCATTCATTGAATGTTAATATAATTCGTGTTTCCTTTGCCAAACATACTCTATTTCTTTCCCGTTGGTATACTAATGGAATATCTTATGACGGCTTGTATTCTCTCATAAGCTCAGACTCGCAGACGATAATAAAGAGTAGTTGTAACTTTGTACAGATTGTCCTTTATACTTATTTCAATAACCACGCCATAAACTAGTGATCACAAGATGTATTTGTTCATGTAATGTAAACCAGTTTGGGTCGAAGGCCTATAGTATCAATTAATACATTGCCTTGAGAGTTGTTGAATCGTCTTTTAACGCCTGGTGAAATCACTGACAGTTTATTACGACATGTATACAATCCGGTTTTACGCCTGTTCTTTTCCTTTCATACCAAAAATGACGAGGCAAAAATGCTAACTTAAAACCCAATAGCATGTCTATGCATACACTGAAATTGTTCAAATATCTTACCTACCATCAGCGACATAGATATCTACGTCCCTGCTACCATGTACAGTTTGATTGAGTTAGTATCCAAATAGGGCATCCAGGGGCGTAGCTCCCTTTAATCACTGTAGGCACGTGCCTACACATTTTTCCTCAAAATGCCCCAAAATGCAGCTGCGGCGATAGACATCTGCGTAATGTATCGACCAGATCAGCCTGCGCTATCCGCGCAGACTGATCCGGCCGACACATTCCGTCTTAGGGGGATAGATGTATAGAGTAGTGATTCCTAAAACAAAAAATCCACAGGAGGCGAAAAGTGTCTATCCGGGTAGGCCTGTGTGGCATGCTTAGGCTGATCCGGGTCGATACTTTACGCAGAGTCCATAATGTTGATTTTCTCACGAGACGGCCTACACATTGATAATTGCAAAGCTACGCCCCTGGCATTCATTAAATGTTAATATAATTCGTGTTTCCTTTGCCAAACATACTCTTTTTCTTTCCCGTTGGTATACTAACGGTTTTACGCCTGTTCCTTTCCTTTCATACCAAAAATGACGAGGCAAAACTACTAACTTAAAACCCAATAGCATTTCTATGCATACATTGAAATTGTTCAAATATCTTACCTACCATCAATTCTCAATTCAATTCAAGTTTTATTGTATTAAAGGGCCACCGGCCCATACACAAAAAATATTCATTACATACAATATACAAGTATAGGTACATGTGTAAGAGGTATACATATCCAATGACAATCATTTTTTCTAAAAGTACATACAATTAAAGTAATGTCATTGAAGAAATAGCTAGTCAGTTTTCTTGTTCGTTTATATAGACTTCTCTTATTCGGAAAGCATAAAATAGGTACATAGCTAGATTACGGATAACAGTTTCGTTTTTACTAGACATGATATTGCAAAATGACATTTCATTTGGGATAGTAAGGAATTTCTGATCAATGAATTTATCTCGTATGTCTTTATATAATGGACAGAGAAAAAGAAACTCATTTTCTATAACGCATTCGCAATATACACAAAAGCGATACTCTCTGGGTATTCCATAATGTCTACCCTTTTCAATCATTAACGAATGAGATGCATTTCTAAATCGTGCTAAACAAGATCTAAATTTAATAACATCAATGATATTTAAATATGACTCCTGTCCAAAGAATTGTTTATATCCACAGTAAGATGTTAATTTAGCATTGTCAGAACACCATCAGGGACATAGCTATCTACGTCCCTACTACCGTGTACAGTTTGATTGCATGGGGTTTAACGCTGCCTTCAACGGTTGTTCAGCCATAGCCACGGCGACCAGTTCACCTACTCATGTGTTTCAAGTCGTTCTCACATCAGAACTCCACGCAGCATTCTTTTCAAGAAACTGGCTGCTTTTCCACATAGATGTCAGCCCATTGGAGATATTTATTTTTGGAAAAGGATACCGTCACTGTTGTGGGTAGACATGTCGAAGACACGTTACGAAACTTTTACTTTTAAGAATGATCATAAACACTAGCTGTATGTTAATGATAAAGTTATATAACAAGAAGAAACATTTTCTGCATATCTAGATGTAGCGCATAATGAATTTCTGTCGGAACTGCTGTATGAGAGAGGAATCCATTGGTAGATCAGGCTGTTCGTGAACCCTTTCTCGTGGTAGAAAACAGACTGACGATAGAACTTCAACATTTGTCGTTTATCGTGGAGTTATTAAAGTGTAACACAACTTATGAAAACATAGATATGCTTCTCATTATAGGACAGAACTCGCTTCAGATTGTATTTAAACAAGGTTATCTATGAACTGGTCATGAGAGAATATGCTTTTTTAAACGAAGAAAGACAGTTCATGAAGTAATACTGAACATGCAAACATTTCTGCTTTTAATTTGTGTTTGTTCATTGCTTTGACTGCTATACTATCAACATAATTCAGCAGTTCCACGAGATAACCCAACAGTATGGACTCTGTGTAATGTATCGAATCAGAGTCAACAATTTTGGTTTTCCGGTGGATCGGCTCCATTAAATTTTAGAAAAGTACTTCCGGCGTTACGTCATTTCTAAGAAGAAGTATACATGCATGTAAACATAAAAGTTTATCATACCAGTGGAAATGTAAACAAAAAGTTTATCATACAAGTGATATATATCCCATAATCTGCTCATTGCAAGATAAAAAGAAATACGTAATGAGTATATTATATCGGAAACAAGGATAGTCATGTGATAAAGACAAGTCACAAATACGGATATCTTTATGGACAGAATAAAGACTCGTCTTATTACGTATAAACTTATTATTTATTATTGTGTTACTATAATGTATACTATAATGTATCGTATATTAGGATTGTGATTAAATAACAAGGTTTTTAAGTAAGAAGACGAATCTCCAGACTTTATTCTGTCCGTATTTATTTATATATGGGTGATATGTTTATTCCTCAGAATTTTCTTTAAGCAGACGACTTTTTAAGAAGACCATATCCATATCGAGTAACCTATTCATATAGCACCCGTAAGCTCCGTATATGGAAATAAACAGATATTTGTCGTGACACAATGAATGCTATTTTATAACATTACTATTATTAGTAAAAATCTTAGACTCCAGCATCATACAGCCACAATTCCCGCTTCTATATAAAGCCTGTGATGCGACAATCTATTGAACAGTCTTGGACTAGCGATGATGTTACGACTATCGTAAAACGGTTACCTAGGCGCCCATGATAAACGCGGAGCGTCTTCCGACTGCCGTATTGGTGTCATGAATGGAGATTGTAATTTCCGATGATAGAAAATATGATTTTGTGTACTTTTTGTTTCGAGCGTTAATGAACTTTTGTGATTTGCTTTTAAAGATTGAGGAAAATCAAACGTAAATGTTGGCATTGTTCTTTCAATATGCATGTTTGATCATTTTGTGAATTGTTTTCTGTTTAAACATATTTATATATATTTTTTTAAAATGTGAAAAGATTGCTATTCGAATACTATCATTTTTCTTCATGTTATTTTAACAACTATTGTGAATGGTAAAAATTATAAGCGTTTATATCACATTTGTTTATGGAGACTGTGATATATATTACTTACGTTATATAAGGTATATAAGTACTTCAGCAAACCGTTTATTGGATATATTCATGTTTTGCATTTGTTCTGCCGTGTAAACACTTAAAATGCCAAAAGAATCATTTTGATACATCAACTTTGTGGCATCGAGCTATAAGTAGTTAAAAGATACACCATGTGTTCAAAGAGGAACTTGGCATCGATGAACAATCTAAGGATAGACGTGTTAGCCGGGAATTCTAAAGATATCAAAGAAGAAACGTCTGCATCGAATGGTACTGTTAAAGAACATGACAAAAAGCCGATTAAAAGCATGCAGCCATCTTTGATAAAGCGTCGATCAGACGGACGATTAGCAAACATAGTAAATGATATCACATTGTCTCAGTATTGCGTTCAGTTACTCAGGGACCCCACTGTGTTTAACTTTTCCCGATTAAGGTGTAGACTGAAATCGGATGATAGACGTTGGATGAGTGGCTTTCTAAAGCTAGGAGGACTGGAAATGCTGTTTGAATGTTTGGGAGCGTTTGGCAGTTATTCTGGAACGTTCTCCAATCTGGTACAACGGCTCGAGTGCGTTATGTGTATCAAAACCGTGATGAATTCTCAAATAGGCTTGCAGAGTCTCATAGGGACGGGAATCTACGCGGAAAAATTTGCCACAGGTATTTTAGAATTTAGTTATTTTACGAAAATACCAAACTAGGGGTACATGTTTATTTAATGCTAAACGATGAGATACTGAGTTGTATCAGTGAGATATAATCCATATCACCCACACTGTGAGTGATATAGGTATGACGTATTTATATTTAACTCTTTCAGCGCCAAAGGCAATATTCACGTTTTTGCAAACAATACTGATTCAGGCGAGTCAGCTCGTAACGAGCTGTCTCTCCTGAAATCAGCATTGTTTGCATTTTAGTTATCAAAAAAGTCAAAAATTGTATTATATGAGAAATGGAGACGCCCTATTTTGAACATGAAAGAGTCTACTTTAAACAATTCGGCGCTGAAAGAGTTAATCAAGAATAGTAGACGATCTTTGCTCTTTTATTAGAAGTTGTGCCTGGATGTCATCAAAGTATTCTGCAACATATGTTTTATTTGTTGGGAAATTTGAAACAAAAGAGATGTAACGTCTTCGAGGGAACATATTTCTTTGGTCGCTGTGAGCGACCAGACAAAAGCTTGTTAGGTCTTCTTATTACAATGAGACAACATACATTTACCTTATACTAACTCTTTCAGCGCCGAATTGTTTAAAGTAGACTCTTCCATGTTCAAAATCGGGCGTCTCCATTTCTCATGTAATAGAAGTTGGGACTATTTTGATAACCAAAAGGCAAACAATGCTGATTTCAGGTGAGACAGCTCGTCACGAGCTGACTCACCTGAATCAGTATTGTTTGCAAAAAGCTCAATTTTGCCTTTGGCGCTGAAAGAGCTAACGCTTTTGGTCTTATTTACTCACCGTAACGGGAACATACATTTATGTAAATGTCAAAGATAAATGGGGATACAGTTCTAGTTTTTTCCAAGAAGATGCACCTACGACTGAATTACATGTAGACAGACGGTGAAGACTCTGGTGAGACAGTGTGGGTGCACAGGTTCGCCTGAGTCTTAACTGTATCTGTTTAGACACTAACTCGCACGACGCGCAGCATATACGTTCACTGAACTAACTGATGTTCTTTACATACAGAATTATTACCGATAATTCAGGAAAATGATTAAAAGAAGTCAAAATATTCATCTGGTTTAAATTCTCGCCCGTCTTCAATTTCAGTGCAGGTAAATTTACAGTGGGCAAGTCTTTGTGGGTTTTTTTTTTCAAAAACGAGGGCCGCGGATTGAAAGCAAACGCGTCTGTTTGTTTTCTAAGTCGAAAAAGGGGCATTAGGCCAGAGTTATGTGACTTGGTAAAGACATGCGAATTGTTCCTATGAATACGTGTACCAAGTTTCATTTGAAAATGTTGAACGCGGTTTCTTGAGTTATAAGTTAAGTTTAAAGTTTTGTGACGACGCAAACGCGTACGACAACGCCAATGTTATCACACTACCTCGACTTTTGTTCTTCGAAAAATAGACAAGCTTATAAATGGTAGAACTTCGATAGGGGATAGCGACACGTTTAACCCTTTCTCACATGCAGTCGCATGATAACGTATCTACAGCAGACGACAGCAGTGTGACAAAAAGAAATTTCTCTTTTTGATAAAATGTTTTCCACTATGTATAAATATGCATTTTTTGATAGAGATTTTCCATATTTTCCCTATATATTATGAAAGCCCTCTGTTGCAGATTTGTAATTTGTTGGCAAGGAATAAGTTGCTACATTCTTGTATTTTGAAAGAAGTCGTTGTTTCTGTCAAGTTTCCAGACATGTCTCGGAAATTCTTATATTTTCATTTTAAACACACTGGCATATATCTACGATTATTTTCTTATACAAAACAAAGGACTCTTCCGACTTGCGTCTTAAATTATTCATAGGTTACACTGAAAATGCGTTACAGTAACCTACTCCAATACAGATATTGCTAATTACCCTTGCTCTCATACTGACGCTTTCTCACGCCTATACAGCAGACGAGTTTTGAAAACATTGTGGCAAAAAGAGCAATAGATCATTTCCAATCAGGTCGGTAGTTTTTGACATGATTATTTTTAAAGTTCTTTCTCTATATACATATATATAATCATTTCATCTTGTGACCATGTATTTCAACGGATTTTAATAATTTTAATAGACATGGTAGAGGGTCATCGAATGAACATAAGTGAAATTTACTAAAATACACTTTATTAAGAAAACGAGCCCGCACTCTGGCGGCCATGATTTTCCACGGATCGGAATAATTTGAACAAACTTGTTAGATGGTCATCCAAGGAACACTAGTGCCACATTATTCATACATCGGGCTAATTCTTGTAGACAAGTAGATTTTTAAAAGTTGGAGCATGTTTCCCTTGTGTGATGCCACAGCAGACAAATAATTAAATTCTTTGAACAAATTAAAAATGAAACATTTCTGTGAAGTTTCATTGAAAATTGGCCAAGTGGTTTCAGAGATGTTGTTTGAAAGAAAATGCGGACAAGCGGACGACGAGCCACTGAGTGTGAGCGGTTAAAATAAGCTGTCCCGCACTTCGTGCTTGGGTGAAAAACATCTAAAATAACCGCTGCGATATTACAGTAGAAAAATATATTTCTTAGCACAAAAAAATATCACAGGTGTGTCGTTTTACCTGATGTTGATCGAAAATACCAAAGGTCCTTTCTATTTCTGGAATTACTGTCATAGCAACACTATTGACCGTATTGATAATATTTGCTGAGACATACACAATGTAGCGAATTATTGTTTTAATAACACTCCGCTTTGAATACATTTAAAGACATTTTGAAGACATATTGGTATAACACTAGCGAGGCTACATTTCCAGTATGTTGTCAGAAATATTCTTTGTGTATGTTTAACATGTTTAAGTATTCAATTGCAGTGCCACATTTTCATAGTAACATCAGGCGGAAGCAGGGAAATATCTTTGCAGACTTTTATCATAATTGGGGAAGAATCATTTGTATAAAAGAAATGAGCCGTTCCTAGAGAAAACCAACATTATGGACTATGCGTAATGTATCGACCCGAATGAGCCCAAGCATGCCGCACAGGCTAATCCGGATTGACACTTTTCGCCTTTTGTGGATTTCCTATTTCAGGAATCATTACTCTATTCGTCTACCCACTTAGACGGAATGTGTCGACCCGGATTAGCCTGCGCGGAGTATGCAGGCTGATCTGGGTCGATATATTACGCAGAGTCCATAATGTTGGTTTTCTCGTGGAACGGCTCAAATACAGTGTTGGAAAATATTGAAGTGTTGTTACAGAGAGGTTTTGTATTGAGCCCTTAAAGTGACATTCCGCGCTTCTTTTTAATTCGAGCAGTTCAACGAGAAAACCAACATTAAGGTATCTGAGTAATGTATCGACCCAGATCAGCCCTCGCAATCCGCGCAGGCTAACACGGCAAATTCAGTCTCAGGGGATAGAGGTGTACAGTAATGATTCGGCATACTTAAGCTGATCCGGGTCGATGCTTTACGCAGAGTCCACAATGTTGGTTTTCTCGTGGGTCGGCTCATATGCAAATTCGCCGTGCTTTTTGTTTTTACGGAATTATACTTCGTAATTACGAAATAACTTTTTCATTATAATTGGGGAATAAATGTGCCAAGTATGACAATTCGCAGTGGACAATGTCTTCTCTCAATCGACCGCCTCGGTGGTGTAGTGGTAGAGCGTCTCCCTCGGGTGCGGGAGGTCGTGGGTTCGATGGTTGCCATAGCTGCATTCCTTGGCGCTCAGGGTTGACTTGCAGATGTCAGGATAAATGGACTAGTAGTACTGGTAATTTGCCCACGAATCGCCGTGATATAACTGAAAAATATTGAAAGCGACGTAAAACACCAAACAATTAATCAATCAATAACTCTCAATCGTGCCAACACGAAACTTTGATAGAATCATCCACTGAACAATGACCTTTGAGCTCTGACCTTAAAAGTAATTAGAGCATATATTATCCTAAGAATAATAATAGTAATAATAAACTTTATTGCGTAAAACATACATACATGTTTAAAGCAACATACAGTTAAACATAAAGACATGAATTTCGTAAAAGAAAAAGAAGAAAACATACAATTTTCGGAAAGCAAAGTTCTGATAATTGTAGGTAGATCAATTTTAAGTTCGATCTAAGGTTTTTTTTATGTTTCCGACATGAGATTGATAACTTTGTGTATAGTTGGCTATGTAAAAAAAAAAAAAAAATTAATGTTTCTTTCTTAAGTTTGTGTATTTTGGACTAGAGGGAAATGATATTCTGATTCTATTTGATTAAAATGACAATTTTTAGCTCGACTATTCGAAAAATATGAGAGCTATACTACTCACCCTGGAGTCTGCGAAGGAGAAACTTTCTACAACCCTACGCAACTATCACACCTATGTAAATTATTAAGTTAGATAACTCTTATCCTGCATTTTATGCAAGTTATAGCCCTTCTTTAACTTAGAAATTCTGGTTAAAGTTCTGCGTGCAACTAAATTAAGAGTCTACATCTCAACTATCACACCTATGTAGATTAATATGTTAATAGGCAAAGCCTAGGTCGTGTGAAAGCAAGAACAATTAATTAAGCACTCTCTGTCCCCCAACAAGAAACAAATTAATAGGCAAATTGTAGAAATTTAAGTTACAAAAACAGAATTTGAAAAACATATTGAAAAAAACGAAACTTAGCATGCATTTAAGTTTAATTTGTACATATATATCTGTTTTATTTTTAGATCACCTAGAGCCAAAGGCTCAAGGTGAGCTATTCTGATCACTTTTTGTCCGTCGTCCGTCGTCCGTCGTCCGTCCGTCCGTCCGGCGTTAACTTTTAGCTTTAAACATCATCTCCTCCCAAACTCCAAGGACAATTTCCGTGAAACATCACAGGACTGTTCCTCTGGTTGGCCTCTTTCAAAGTTGTTCAAAGATTTAAATTCCATTGAGAACTTTGGTTGCTGCGGCATCAGAAAGGGGACAAAATGTCCAAACTTTAAAAATCTTCTCCTCCGAATCTGCATGTCAGATTCAAATATAATTTGGTAGAAATGTTCCTTGGGTGACCCTCTATAAAAATTGTTCAAGCCATACTGATTGGGCGAAAAACATGGCAGTCAGGCGGCATCAAAAAAGGGGCAAAATGACAAAATTTGAAAATTCCATTTTTATGAAAGTGCTTGTCTGATTTTAAGAAAATATAATACGAATCATACTGTAATGATCCTCTATTTAATTTGTTTAAGCCGTTTTGATTGGTTACACAATCATAGCAACCAGGCGTCATCACAAAAGGGGTAAATTGAACTTTTAGCTACAAATGACAACCAACTCCTACCATTCCAATAAAACAATTTCCACAAAACATCACAGGAATGTTCCTTTGGTGGTCCTCTTTCAAAATTGTTCAAAGATTAAAATTCCAATGAGAACTTTGGTTGCTGCGGTATCAGAAAAGGGGACAAAATGTCCAAACTTTAAAAATCTTCTCCTCCGAATCTGCTTGTCAGATTCAAATATAATTTGGTAGAAATGTTCCTTGGGTGACCCTCTATAAAAATTGTTCAAGCCATACTGATTGGGCGAAAAACATGGCAGTCAGGCGGCATCAAAAAAGGGGCAAAATGACAGAATTTGAAAATTCCATTTTTATGAAAGTGCTTGTCTGATTTTAAGAAAATATAATATGAATCTTACTGTAATGATCCTCTATTTAATTTGATTAAGGCGTTTTGATTGGTTACACAATCATAGCAACCAGGCGTCATCTCAAAAGGGGTAAATTGAACTTTTAGCTACAAATGACAACCAACTCCTACCATTCCAATAGACCAATTTCCACAAAACATCACAGGAATGTTCCTTTGGTAGTCCTCTTTCAAAATTGTTCAAAGATTAAAATTCCAATGAGAACTTTGGTTGCTGCGGCATCAGAAAGGGGACAAAATGTCCAAACTTTAAAAATCTTCTCCTCCGAATCTGCCTGTCAGATTCAAATATAATTTGGTAGAAATGTTCCTTGGGTGACCCTCTATAAAAATTGTTCAAGCCATACTGTTTGGTCGAAAAACATGGCAGTCAGGCGGCATCAGAAAAGGGGCAAAATGACAAAATTTGAAAATTCCATTTTTATGAAAGTGTTTGTCTGATTTTAAGAAAATATAATACGAATCAAGAATGTTCCTTTGGTGGTCCTCTTTCAAAATTGTTCAAAGATTTAAATTCCATTGATAACTTTGGTTGCTGCGGCATCAGAAAGTGAGAAAAATACCCAAATTTTAAAATCCTTTTTCTCCATAATCTACTTGTGCGATTGCAAGATAATTTGGTAGAAATGTTCCTTAAGTGACCCTCTAAATAAACTGTTGAAGCCATATTGATTTCGTTGAAAAACAGGGCAGCAAGGCGGCATCAGAAAAGGTGCAAAATGACAAAAACTTTATAATTCCATTCTTATTAAAGTTCTTGTTAGATTTCAAGATATAAATGGCCTTTACTGATAAGCTGTTTCTTGAGAAGTGTCCACTCCTTTGCAGTTTCATTTACACTCCCTGATAACATTTTCCCAGATATTTGCAGTTAAATATTTGCTACTAATTTACTATCAATTAGGTGATCGATTTAGGGCCATCTTGGCCCTCTTGTTTATTAGGTCAGGATTGTAATAGACTGTAAGATTTCCAAGGATGTTGATGGAAAACAACACTAGAAGGCATTGAAGAATGTTCTGATTTATTTTTACAAATGCCAGTTATTTGTAAACTAGTAATACATATAATTGAAAACTGACTCTTACCATGGTTGATTGAATGACTTGCGCTTAACATTACTCCACACAACAATCTTACAAGGCAGATGGCTAACTTTGCATGATCTGGCTGAATGTATAATCTTGAGACAATTTAAGATGACTGAGAAAAATGTAATTTTTGACAAATATTTTCAAAAGTCCCATTTATAATGATGTATGTTGGAAAGGTTAAAGTTTAGCCGGCCTTGTCTGATGTAAATTACTTGATTTCTGTGACTAATCCGAATACATTGTCGGAATGGTGTAATTGATCCAAAATGAACATATCCAAAATGAACAATATGTTCCTATTCAACAACATTTTCACTTTGAACACCTATCTCCTTTTCTGGTTTTTAATTTGTAAAACATGAAAACAGCATCAGATTATTTGTTAATAAGTACCAGACTTAGTGTCAACAACAGTTACTGAATATATATACATGTATCTGAAATATGTTGTTTGAAAAAAAAATGGATAATATAAGATCTGATCAATATATTCAATATACATTTTATTGCATAAAACAATAAACAGTATGTTTATAGCAAATAAAGAAATTATAAAAAGTACAAACAGAGAAATGGATTTTCCAGAAGAATTTGCAATAATTTAACATTGTTAGTGATCATGTTAAAATTGCTCTATTATAAAAATATGATGTATAAATTTCGTTAAAACTTTGATATTAGAACGGTTATCAAAGCTGGATCAATCCTTGAACATGTACAGATTCTCAGAGTTATCAATGTTGATAACCATTCCTTTTTTTAATTGTTATTGCTCAATTATAAAAGCTTTTGAAAAGGGTACAGGGAGTAAACTATTTTCACTAGAAGCCTGGATAAAAATGTAATAAGTGTTTAAGTAAGACAACTCCCCACAACATAATTGTTTCATGTATACATTGTTAAGTTTAGTTGCCTCTTTCAAAACATGTACCTGCTGAGATTTGATCTTAGAACTCTTGTTAGACCAGGTGTTTTACCATTAAACTACAGTATAGGTTTTTATTTTGAGCAGCAGTTCATGAAAATATGTGTACTTTTATTACCAGTAAAGTATAAGAATTTTTTTGTTACAATGAATGTATACCAATTTAAATTTTACCATTTCTATTGTATAGATTATACAATTTCACACAGAAAAATGGATTTCACAATAAATTACATAGAAAACAGATACATTTCTGTGGTATTTCAGTTATATCAGAGGACAGAACACTTATGTGAGGTCACTGGGTGACTAACATAACTGACATTAATTATGAACTGCCTTATAGCCTTTTTCTGTTGAAAAACAGATTACGTTTTCTTTATTGTTCAACCAAAATGTTTATACAAATTTATTTGAATAAAAAGTATTTTGAGTGTTTGTTGAATTTAAAAAGAGATTGATCCTCTTTATCTACAGATTTCAATGCTCAGTTTGTTTTTACCTTATTTGAGTTTGATATAGTTAGTGTACATTGCCCTGTTTCATAGACGGACCTAACTCGGTGACCGTAAAAGGCTTTTATTTTGCATTTGCTCTTCAATTTGAAGAGTTCTATGACATCATTGGTTGTTGTGCTCCCAAGTATGAAAATAGTGCTGTCAATAGATGTTGAATCTTTTTCAAATATTGTTTGAATACATACATGCAGAGTATTTAAAATAACCTAGTGAAAATAATGTTTAAATTCTTAGTACCAAGTTTGTCCAATCTGATCAATAAACACATTTTGGATAAAAAAAAAAAGAAGGAAACTACTAGAAATTCAGCCTGTTGAAAGAAAAGTAAAGTGTTTTACTGATAGCCCCCATATGACATCATTTCTTTTAAACAATCATGACTCATTTGAGTTTGATCAATAAACACATTTTGGTTAAAAAAAAGATGAATCTACTAGAAATGCAGCCTGTTGGTAGACAAGTAATGTGTTTTACTGATAGTCCACATATATATGACATCATTTCTTTAAAACAATGGACTCATTTGAGTTTGATCAATAAACACATTTTGGATAAAAAAAAAGATAAATCTACTAGAAATTCAGCCTGATGAAAGAAAAGTAATGTGTTTTATTGATAGCCCACATATGACATCATTCCTTTAAAACAATGGACTCATTTGAGTTTGATCAATAAACAAATTTTGGATAAAAAAAAATATGAAACTACTAGAAATTCAGCCTATTGAAAGAAAAGTTATGTGTTTTACTGATAGTCCACATATAACATCATTTCTTTAAAACAATAGACTCATTTGAAGGCATGAAAGTGTTTTCCTCTCTTTCAGGTTGGAGGATATAGACATTTAGACATTAAGACATTTACTATGTATACCCCAAAATCAGGGTGAACTGATTCTGGTCATACTTTCATGATTTGACAAAGACTAGGTCATAGACATAAACTGTTAAACTGTACAATGTAAAAAAATAATGTAAATTGAAGGCAAATAATTTGAAATTGACTGTAGTTTTGTTTGTTTGCTACATTTACTGCAATAAATAGATAAACGTCTTAAAGTCAATACAACTAGACAGTCGAAGATATGATAGTTTTAATAGCTATTTTCTTGAGTGGAGTCAACATTTGACAAGACGGCTTCGGCTTCAAATGACAGATACAGTCATAAACGATACACACCATGTGACGTCACGCGATGTGACGAAAGCATCGTGGATCGTTCCCAACAGATATAACAAATAATTTAGAAATGAAGTTATATTTTTAAGCAAATTATTGATATAATAAATAGCTTACCTTGAAATGAAGCTATGCCGATACAGAAACAGAATTGTTCGTCCTTTTCAGTTAAAATAATATCCGAGGCCAGTGTAACGAACGATAACTTCCGTTGAAATTATTTACAATCATTTTCAAGTGTTTATTGCTTCTCTATATTGCAAAGATATAAAATCCATGAAATAATGATGACAGGTACAAAAGAATAGTCGACTTAGCCTTCATAAAGTCCTTCCAGTGAATGAAATCCATTTGTGACGAGTCAAACTATCTTTTCCTACCATTCCTGTCGTTTTCCTTTTGTTATTTATTTATTACTTGCCTTACAATGACGTTACTTTTCGTTGCAATGACGTCACATTTGGCAATCTCTATTACATAGGCGCTCTCACTCTCTATTACATAGGCGCTCTACATTCACCAGTAAGACCGGAAGCAAAATGGCCGAAAAAAAGTGCTATGGGGTTGAGATTTGATATGTGAAAAACAGTAAGATTGTACTGAATTCTCGTTGTTTTGATCTCGTATGATGTGTTCGTACGTGTAACCTATAGGCGTGCTTCGCTCGAGCCTTCGGCTCAAGCTTTCACACGTATTAAGTAAGATAACTCTATCCTGCATTTAATGCAAGTTATGACCCTGTTTTTACTTCGAAATTCTGGTTAAAGTTTTGCATGCAACTAAATTAAGAGTCCATATCTCAGTATTTACTTGATGCATTCAAACTGCAACCCTTCCCAAGTATCACACCTATGTAGATTATCAAGTTTAATAACTGTATCCTACAACTTATGCAAGTTAAAGCCCTTTTTGAACTTAGAAATTCTGGTTTAAGTTTTGAGAGAACATATCTTAGTAACTACTTGATGCATTGTATTGCAACTTTATACAGCCATTCCCAACCATCACACCTATGTAAACAATTAAGTCCGATAACTCTATCCAGCATATAATGCAAATTATTACCCTTTTTTTTACTTAGAATTTATAGTTAAGGTTTTGTGTGCAACTACATTAAGAGTCCATATCTTAGTAACTACTTGATGCATTCCATTGCACCGTTATATAACCCTTCCCAACCATCACACCTATGTTTATAATTAAGTTAGATAACTCTATCCTGCATATAATGCAAATTATCACCATTTAAGACATTCTGGTTTAGCTGTTGCATGCAGTTTCATTAGAGTCCATATCTCAGTAACTAATAAGCGGTGGTATAGTCGATCGTGCTGTCCGCCGACAGCCCTTGTTACAGATTCGAGTGGCTCGAGGATTATTCGTAAATCTACCTTGTACTATAGCTAAAGTATGCGACGACGTTCTAAATCTTGCTAACGCTGTTCTATATGTTGGTACTGTTATCACTTGTAGGTATATTTCAAGAGCTACTGACTGTTCAAATAGACAATATGATTCTAATCTTGATGAATTATTGTCAGGACTGAGTATGCCGATTATGATTATCTTCGATGGTACGGGTCCCGAAGCAAATCTTACTAGCCAATTTTAAAATCTAATTTGGCTGCCATATTTTAACCAATACTTTATGCATGTCTCTGTAAAACAACAAATTTGCATATTTTAATCATGTGTGTCGAATATCACATTAGGTACTTCGCAGTTTTGCTTATCACAAGTACCATTTTGTGTACTTTAGATGATTACAATTCTTCAAATAGCAGTCAAGTCATGTTTAACGCACCAAGGTTGGTCTCGCCTCAATCAAATGTACCAGGCCACGTGAGGGGAAAATAAGTATTGTTGAATCTGGGAAGTCTCAGTGAGGTCAGGGTCTAATTCTACCAAGCTTACTTAGCGTTAAATAATACTTAAAAACTTAAAGGCATATTTCATAAGTTTTGTTTCTCATATAAAAATGCCTACAGATTCCTTTTCTTAATAAATATTGTTAGTCAGAAATGCAAATGTTTATGTCAACTATGGCAACACATATTATGAAATGTGCTGTTAAATATTCAAGTATTACTAAGCGCATAGTAACGTTGGTGGAATTCGACCTTGGTTTACTATTCAAAATTACAAGAGCTAAATAGAGTCAATTGCAACAGATCATGTGGTTATTGTTTTCTAAACTATTTCCCCCATAAAGACGCTTTCTGACGTCTCTGCAGCAGATGAATTTTGAAAACATTGTGGCAAAAAAAGAAATTGCTCATAATTTTTCAAATTCGTCTGTTGCATAATTGTTGTTTGTGGGGAAAGGGATTCTCAATTGATATGACAAGCTATTGTCATAAAAAAGTATGTTTTAGCCTCAAATGAAGAGCAAAAATTTCCACAAACGTGATTGTAGTCTTTACGGGAATAACGTATTGGTCAATATTGATTTCTAGCAAAAATGGACTCCGATTAGCCAGAGTTATGGCCCGTTGAATGCGTATGTTATGACAGTTTGGCACGATTGGTCCATGTGTTTCAATAGTCGTCTGTTACATCGAGATAACCCTTTCCCACATACAACAAATCTGCAGCGGACGACTTAAAAAATGTTTACTAAAAAATATGGAAAATCTCTGTAATTGTATTTATAATTACTGAAACAAGTTGGGAAAGGGTTAAATAGATTATAAGCGTTACACATTGTTATATAAGCGAGATCAGCGACTATTTACGACGTTATTTAATGTGGGGGTATTTCAAAAGTAATTATGGAATAGCACAGCAGAATCCTGATACCAATCGATATCTTTGTATCAGAATCTCCATTCACTCAGAGAACAGTGACTTTATTTATTTTGACCTCTTTAATTTGTAACTTAATCTGTATAGCTTCATTTCTGTTTATTAACAACTTGTAAACGTGTGTAATGGCATCACACCTGTAGCCGTATCTTTAATGCAAATGCAGACAAGGCCCGGTAGACAAGTGTTTGTCACGCTGGCCTATCAAATACCGGTCCGGGTTCTGGATTTTTCCGATGTGCTTTCCAGGAAAAAGTGCCTCACGTGTATCAACACGTTAAAGAACCATTGGTCTTTTCTGAAGGAGATAGGGTATCGCACCCGGACTCCCTTGTATTTAACTCTGTCTTTTGAATACAGGTGCTTGTATGAAAATGACCCAGACCGGGCCCTGTATAATATTGGAAGAAGAATTTAAACCACCATGTATTAAACTCTATTCAGTGATATTCAATACGTGAGCTTCGTTGTTCTTTTCTGGTTTTTAATTTGTAAAACATGAAAACAGCATCAGATTATTTGTTAATAAGTACCAGACTTAGTGTCAACAACAGTTACTGAATATATATACATGTATCTGAAATATGTTGTTTGAAAAAAAAATGGATAATATAAGATCTGATCAATATATTCAATATACATTTTATTGCATAAAACAATAAACAGTATGTTTATAGCAAATAAAGAAATTATAAAAAGTACAAACAGAGAAATGGATTTTCCAGAAGAATTTGCAATAATTTAACATTGTTAGTGATCATGTTAAAATTGCTCTATTATAAAAATATGATGTATAAATTTCGTTAAAACTTTGATATTAGAACGGTTATCAAAGCTGGATCAATCCTTGAACATGTACAGATTCTCAGAGTTATCAATGTTGATAACCATTCCTTTTTTTAATTGTTATTGCTCAATTATAAAAGCTTTTGAAAAGGGTACAGGGAGTAAACTATTTTCACTAGAAGCCTGGATAAAATGTAATAAGTGTTTAAGTAAGACAACTCCCCACAACATAATTGTTTCATGTATACATTGTTAAGTTTAGTTGCCTCTTTCAAAACATGTACCTGCTGAGATTTGATCTTAGAACTCTTGTTAGACCAGGTGTTTTACCATTAAACTACAGTATAGGTTTTTATTTTGAGCAGCAGTTCATGAAAATATGTGTACTTTTATTACCAGTAAAGTATAAGAATTTTTTTGTTACAATGAATGTATACCAATTTAAATTTTACCATTTCTATTGTATAGATTATACAATTTCACACAGAAAAATGGATTTCACAATAAATTACATAGAAAACAGATACATTTCTGTGGTATTTCAGTTATATCAGAGGACAGAACACTTATGTGAGGTCACTGGGTGACTAACATAACTGACATTAATTATGAACTGCCTTATAGCCTTTTTCTGTTAAAAAAACAGATTACGTTTTCTTTATTGTTCAACCAAAATGTTTATACAAATTTATTTGAATAAAAAGTATTTTGAGTGTTTGTTGAATTTAAAAAGAGATTGATCCTCTTTATCTACAGATTTCAATGCTCAGTTTGTTTTTACCTTATTTGAGTTTGATATAGTTAGTGTACATTGCCCTGTTTCATAGACGGACCTAACTCGGTGACCGTAAAAGGCTTTTATTTTGCATTTGCTCTTCAATTTGAAGAGTTCTATGACATCATTGGTTGTTGTGCTCCCAAGTATGAAAATAGTGCTGTCAATAGATGTTGAATCTTTTTCAAATATTGTTTGAATACATACATGCAGAGTATTTAAAATAACCTAGTGAAAATAATGTTTAAATTCTTAGTACCAAGTTTGTCCAATCTGATCAATAAACACATTTTGGATAAAAAAAAAAAGAAGGAAACTACTAGAAATTCAGCCTGTTGAAAGAAAAGTAAAGTGTTTTACTGATAGCCCCCATATGACATCATTTCTTTTAAACAATCATGACTCATTTGAGTTTGATCAATAAACACATTTTGGTTAAAAAAAAGATGAATCTACTAGAAATGCAGCCTGTTGGTAGACAAGTAATGTGTTTTACTGATAGTCCACATATATATGACATCATTTCTTTAAAACAATGGACTCATTTGAGTTTGATCAATAAACACATTTTGGATAAAAAAAAAGATAAATCTACTAGAAATTCAGCCTGATGAAAGAAAAGTAATGTGTTTTATTGATAGCCCACATATGACATCATTCCTTTAAAACAATGGACTCATTTGAGTTTGATCAATAAACAAATTTTGGATAAAAAAAAATATGAAACTACTAGAAATTCAGCCTATTGAAAGAAAAGTTATGTGTTTTACTGATAGTCCACATATAACATCATTTCTTTAAAACAATAGACTCATTTGAAGGCATGAAAGTGTTTTCCTCTCTTTCAGGTTGGAGGATATAGACATTTAGACATTAAGACATTTACTATGTATACCCCAAAATCAGGGTGAACTGATTCTGGTCATACTTTCATGATTTGACAAAGACTAGGTCATAGACATAAACTGTTAAACTGTACAATGTAAAAAAATAATGTAAATTGAAGGCAAATAATTTGAAATTGACTGTAGTTTTGTTTGTTTGCTACATTTACTGCAATAAATAGATAAACGTCTTAAAGTCAATACAACTAGACAGTCGAAGATATGATAGTTTTAATAGCTATTTTCTTGAGTGGAGTCAACATTTGACAAGACGGCTTCGGCTTCAAATGACAGATACAGTCATAAACGATACACACCATGTGACGTCACGCGATGTGACGAAAGCATCGTGGATCGTTCCCAACAGATATAACAAATAATTTAGAAATGAAGTTATATTTTTAAGCAAATTATTGATATAATAAATAGCTTACCTTGAAATGAAGCTATGCCGATACAGAAACAGAATTGTTCGTCCTTTTCAGTTAAAATAATATCCGAGGCCAGTGTAACGAACGATAACTTCCGTTGAAATTATTTACAATCATTTTCAAGTGTTTATTGCTTCTCTATATTGCAAAGATATAAAATCCATGAAATAATGATGACAGGTACAAAAGAATAGTCGACTTAGCCTTCATAAAGTCCTTCCAGTGAATGAAATCCATTTGTGACGAGTCAAACTATCTTTTCCTACCATTCCTGTCGTTTTCCTTTTGTTATTTATTTATTACTTGCCTTACAATGACGTTACTTTTCGTTGCAATGACGTCACATTTGGCAATCTCTATTACATAGGCGCTCTCACTCTCTATTACATAGGCGCTCTACATTCACCAGTAAGACCGGAAGCAAAATGGCCGAAAAAAAGTGCTATGGGGTTGAGATTTGATATGTGAAAAACAGTAAGATTGTACTGAATTCTCGTTGTTTTGATCTCGTATGATGTGTTCGTACGTGTAACCTATAGGCGTGCTTCGCTCGAGCCTTCGGCTCAAGCTTTCACACGTATTAAGTAAGATAACTCTATCCTGCATTTAATGCAAGTTATGACCCTGTTTTTACTTCGAAATTCTGGTTAAAGTTTTGCATGCAACTAAATTAAGAGTCCATATCTCAGTATTTACTTGATGCATTCAAACTGCAACCCTTCCCAAGTATCACACCTATGTAGATTATCAAGTTTAATAACTGTATCCTACAACTTATGCAAGTTAAAGCCCTTTTTGAACTTAGAAATTCTGGTTTAAGTTTTGAGAGAACATATCTTAGTAACTACTTGATGCATTGTATTGCAACTTTATACAGCCATTCCCAACCATCACACCTATGTAAACAATTAAGTCCGATAACTCTATCCAGCATATAATGCAAATTATTACCCTTTTTTTTACTTAGAATTTATAGTTAAGGTTTTGTGTGCAACTACATTAAGAGTCCATATCTTAGTAACTACTTGATGCATTCCATTGCACCGTTATATAACCCTTCCCAACCATCACACCTATGTTTATAATTAAGTTAGATAACTCTATCCTGCATATAATGCAAATTATCACCATTTAAGACATTCTGGTTTAGCTGTTGCATGCAGTTTCATTAGAGTCCATATCTCAGTAACTAATAAGCGGTGGTATAGTCGATCGTGCTGTCCGCCGACAGCCCTTGTTACAGATTCGAGTGGCTCGAGGATTATTCGTAAATCTACCTTGTACTATAGCTAAAGTATGCGACGACGTTCTAAATCTTGCTAACGCTGTTCTATATGTTGGTACTGTTATCACTTGTAGGTATATTTCAAGAGCTACTGACTGTTCAAATAGACAATATGATTCTAATCTTGATGAATTATTGTCAGGACTGAGTATGCCGATTATGATTATCTTCGATGGTACGGGTCCCGAAGCAAATCTTACTAGCCAATTTTAAAATCTAATTTGGCTGCCATATTTTAACCAATACTTTATGCATGTCTCTGTAAAACAACAAATTTGCATATTTTAATCATGTGTGTCGAATATCACATTAGGTACTTCGCAGTTTTGCTTATCACAAGTACCATTTTGTGTACTTTAGATGATTACAATTCTTCAAATAGCAGTCAAGTCATGTTTAACGCACCAAGGTTGGTCTCGCCTCAATCAAATGTACCAGGCCACGTGAGGGGAAAATAAGTATTGTTGAATCTGGGAAGTCTCAGTGAGGTCAGGGTCTAATTCTACCAAGCTTACTTAGCGTTAAATAATACTTAAAAACTTAAAGGCATATTTCATAAGTTTTGTTTCTCATATAAAAATGCCTACAGATTCCTTTTCTTAATAAATATTGTTAGTCAGAAATGCAAATGTTTATGTCAACTATGGCAACACATATTATGAAATGTGCTGTTAAATATTCAAGTATTACTAAGCGCATAGTAACGTTGGTGGAATTCGACCTTGGTTTACTATTCAAAATTACAAGAGCTAAATAGAGTCAATTGCAACAGATCATGTGGTTATTGTTTTCTAAACTATTTCCCCCATAAAGACGCTTTCTGACGTCTCTGCAGCAGATGAATTTTGAAAACATTGTGGCAAAAAAAGAAATTGCTCATAATTTTTCAAATTCGTCTGTTGCATAATTGTTGTTTGTGGGGAAAGGGATTCTCAATTGATATGACAAGCTATTGTCATAAAAAAGTATGTTTTAGCCTCAAATGAAGAGCAAAAATTTCCACAAACGTGATTGTAGTCTTTACGGGAATAACGTATTGGTCAATATTGATTTCTAGCAAAAATGGACTCCTATTAGCCAGAGTTATGGCCCGTTGAATGCGTATGTTATGACAGTTTGGCACGATTGGTCCATGTGTTTCAATAGTCGTCTGTTACATCGAGATAACCCTTTCCCACATACAACAAATCTGCAGCGGACGACTTAAAAAATGTTTACTAAAAAATATGGAAAATCTCTGTAATTGTATTTATAATTACTGAAACAAGTTGGGAAAGGGTTAAATAGATTATAAGCGTTACACATTGTTATATAAGCGAGATCAGCGACTATTTACGACGTTATTTAATGTGGGGGTATTTCAAAAGTAATTATGGAATAGCACAGCAGAATCCTGATACCAATCGATATCTTTGTATCAGAATCTCCATTCACTCAGAGAACAGTGACTTTATTTATTTTGACCTCTTTAATTTGTAACTTAATCTGTATAGCTTCATTTCTGTTTATTAACAACTTGTAAACGTGTGTAATGGCATCACACCTGTAGCCGTATCTTTAATGCAAATGCAGACAAGGCCCGGTAGACAAGTGTTTGTCACGCTGGCCTATCAAATACCGGTCCGGGTTCTGGATTTTTCCGATGTGCTTTCCAGGAAAAAGTGCCTCACGTGTATCAACACGTTAAAGAACCATTGGTCTTTTCTGAAGGAGATAGGGTATCGCACCCGGACTCCCTTGTATTTAACTCTGTCTTTTGAATACAGGTGCTTGTATGAAAATGACCCAGACCGGGCCCTGTATAATATTGGAAGAAGAATTTAAACCACCATGTATTAAACTCTATTCAGTGATATTCAATACGTGAGCTTCGTTGTTTTAAAATCGGCTTATGTAGATTTGTTGTATGTGGGAAATGGTTATAATATGTTTCTTCTCTAGCTACGTTATATGAGACGTGGCAGGGGCTGGCTTTTGTGAACAGTGTAAATCAAGACCAACCTGTGCATCCACACAATCTGGTCAAGATTTACACTGTTCTCATATAACTTACATAAGATTTTCGGAGATACTGTAAAACGGTGGGGTCTCTGATGCGACGTAGCAGATGGACAGTGTAATATCTGAACCTATACTTTTTAAAAATAACAACATATTCTTTGTTTTCTAAATCTCATAAGGCAGCCATATTTAATTTAACCAATCAATACTTATTGCAACCCTCTGTAAAACAGCAAATTGTTATACTTAAAATAATGATCAGATGTCCCTTTAGGGGCTACGTTATCTAGCTTATCGAAAGTAACTGTATGCAACCCTTCCAAAATATCACACTTATTGTAAACAATCAAGTAGTATAACTCTATCCGGCATATAATGCAAATTATGGCCCTTTGTTTACTAATAATTTCTGGTTAAAGTTTTCCGTACAACTACATTAAGAGTCGATATCTCAATAAATACTACAACCTATCATAACTATCACACCTATTTTAGGAATCAAGTTAGATAACTCCATCCTGCATATAATGCAAATTGTGACCCTTTTTTAACTTAGAAATTCTGATTTAAGTTTTGTGTGCAACCAACCTTATGAGCCCATATCTTAGTAACAACTTGAAGCACTGCATTGAAACTTTGTACAAGCCATCCCAACCATCACACCTACTTAAATAATCAACTAAGATAACTCAATCATGCATATCATGCAAATTATGGCAACTACATTAAGAGACCATATCTCAGTAACTACTTGATGCATTGCATTGAAACTTTATACAACCCTTCCTAGCCATTATACCTATGTTTATAATTAATTAAGATAACTCTTTCTTGCATATAATGCAAATCATCACCCTTTAAGAAATTATGGTTAATGTTTTGCACACAACTACATAAGAGTCCATATATCAGTAGTTTAAAATCGGTTGAATGATCGAGTGCGCTGTCTTACGGACAGCCTTTGTTCATGTTATAAAAGTCTTGGAATATTTTGATAAATTATACCCATCTAATGAAGATACCAAGTGAGACAGCTCGTAACAAATCTGAATTGTTTGCAAAAACCTCATATTGCCATTGGCGTTGAAAGAGTTGTGACCGTTTTAATTTGTAACTTAATCTTTGAATCATCGGCGTTAATTCCGAAGTCGCATCAGGCAAAAATAGATTCGCCTGATTTCTTTTGAACGTGAACCATGGATTTAACATGAAGCCACTCTAGTAACTGTATCCTGTCCCTACATACAGACGTATTGAAACGCATTTGTAACATACAACTTTTGCAACAATATTCCATATATTGCCTCGATGTTTTAAATCGTCTGTTTCAACTGGGAAAGGACTGTCATGAGGTTTCTTCTTATTTCGAGAACTTGACATAAATACTTCATTTTTTGTATTACATTGACGTCAAATTGTGTACGTAAAATATAAAACCGGTATTAGGGTCATTTATTAACTCTTTTTTTAACTTGCTTATTTCATTATCGACGATAAGCCGAATATTAAAGTTTCGTTATTTTACTGTTCCTCTTAACGTAGTTTTAAGTGTTACGGCTTTCAAATTTGGATCTTAGTTATAGTATATACATCTTTCCATACATTGTATGTTGTAAATGCTGAATTTCACCTACTTTGTGGGTGAACAAACATTAATTTCAATGATGGATGTTAGCAGATTTGGAGAATTGTATGTCGCTTCTTCCTTTTTAGCTAGATTTTTCGAAGAAAAGGCTAGCTATACTAGTCGCCCCGACGTCGGCGTCGGCGTTGATGTCACACCTTGGTTAAGTTTTTTGTACAATTCCATTTTTTGTCATCCCCATCACAGATATTGCTTTGAAACTTACAACACTTACTCACCATCATAACCTCCATCAACAGACAAGAGTACATAACTCTGTCAAGGTTTTTGTAAGAATGATGGCCCTTTTTGACATAGACTTCTGGTTAGTTTTTTTTTGTACAAATTCACTTTCTGTCAAAACCATTACAGATATTGTTTTGAGACTTACAACACTTATTTACCATCATTACATCCATCAACAGACAAGAGTACATAACTCTGTCCATGTTTTGGTAAGAATTATGGCCCTTTTTCCACTTAAAATGCTGGTTAAGTTTTTCGTACCACCCCACTTTTTTGCAAAACCATGATGATATAGCTTATACACTAACAACACTTATTCACCATCATTACCTCCGTCGACAGACAAGAGTACATAAATCTGTCAAGGTTTTTGTAAGAATAATGGCCCTTTTTCGACTTAGAATTATGGTTAAATTTGTTGTACCAATTCCATTTTTTGTCAAAACCATTACAGATATTGCTTTGAAACTTACAACACTTATTCACCATCATAATCTTCATCAACAGATAAGAGTACATAACTCTGTCAAGGTTTTTGTAAGAATTATGGCCCTTTTTGACATAGACTTTTGGTTAATTTTTTTGTAACAATTCACTTTTTTTCAAAAACATTACAGATATTGCTTCGAAACTAACAACACTTTTTCACTATCATTACCTCCATCAACAGACAAGAGTACATAACTCTGTCAAGGTGTTTTCTTTAAAAAAATATGGCTCTTTTTCGATTTAGAATTTTGGTTGAGTTATTCATACCATATCACTTTTTGTTCAAAAGAGATATAGCTTAAACACTTACAATATCTTTTTACCATCAATACCTCCACCAACAGCCAAGAGTGCATAATTCAGTGAAGGTTTTTGTAAGAATTAGGACCCTTTAACGACTTATAAAGTACTTTGCTTATAAATAGTATGATAAAGTCATTGCTTATGTTTTCTGTACCACCCAAAATAGTATTGTTTTATTGGCAAGCACGAAAAAGTCGAGCATGCTGTCCTCTGACAGCTCTTGTTTTGTTAGATTGTTTTCATTGAAAATAGAAAAGATATGAACTGAACAAGATGCTGTCTTTACAATCTCCCGACATATGTATTTTTGGGAATTCAAATATTAACCAATTAATTTATATATTATGAACTCCCAACTCAGGATGCAAAATAACCACTAGATCGTCATAAATTAAACTCTATTGTCACACCAACACGTGAAGTGAAACGCAAGACCACTTCCAATAATCCGAAAACTGTCCATAATTGCATGTTTTTCATGTAAATGAGAAAATATTGCAGGGACCTTAATTGTCTATATTTTAATAATTTCCCTTTATTTCATAATGCTTTCAAAAGCAATTTGTTCATACATAGGCGTTCAACATCGTTGTCATCGGTTTAGAGTTTTTAGAAGCGGTATTCAGACTCGTTTTCAGTTTACACCCTACCTGACTTTGTTAGTTATTCACAAACATATCTGTTGTAAATATAACTACTAAATATGTATTCAATACGGAGAAAGTTATATATCGGCTCTAACCCTGATTCAATATGGTAATCGTAGAGAAAAGTTAATTAGCACGGCTATTCATGCAGAAGAACGATAATCGTGTTTCAGTCTGATAACCGTAGTCCTAAAAGAATTGACCTTTGATCACATTTCCGCAGACGACTTTGTAGAACATAATGACACTTGTGCGCTTATGATAGGTATTGTTTTAACTTTCAGTAATAATTGCAATTTCTTTATTAAAATTATTACTTCTACATTCCAAATGTTATACTATGTTCTGAATATATAGATATTGGAAGAGTTAAATAAAAGCATAATAAAATTAGTTCTGCATCCTTGCACATCGTTGCTTCGTTTGCAATGTCTAACATTCTTCCACATTTAATTTATATTGGTTCCATGACATAGTCCCCTAACAAGGAGATATCAAACAAAAGAATGTACATATCTAGTGGTGAATGTGTACATATTAACAAAACATATTTAAGACAATAATACAATTGATAAAACGCTACAATATGGGTAATTATTGCTACATGGTACATGCTACCTGGTACAAGCGTGTTACGACCTTTTCCGTGCGGTTCGTTATGTCATTTCCTCCTGTAACATTTAGCTAAAATAACGGATTGATTATTATCGTCTGACTCTACACTTACCGTCTGCTGTATCTTAGGTTTGTTTTCTTTGGCATTAGTCTGGTAATATAATTGACATTTTGTCGCTGGGTATAGAAATCATTGTAACTTTTGTCTTGCTGAATTCCTGAAACCGGTTTACGTAATGGACATTTTTCGCTGGCTAAATGTACCCTTCTAAACCTTATCTAGTTGGATACCTGCAATTGATATCATAATTTCAATTTTGTCGCTGGCTATATATATATCATTCTAACACTTACCTCGCTAGATTCCTGCAACTGGTACCATAATGTACATTTTGTCACTGGCTATATATCCTTGTAACCCTTATCTGGTTGGATACCTACAACTGGTAACATAATTGACATTTTGTCGCTGGCTATATATCTCATTATAGCCTTTATATATATCTCACTGGATTCCTGCAACTGGTAACATAATTGATATTTTGTCGCTGGCTATAGATCTCCCGCTTACCCTTATCTGGCTGGATACCTGCAACTGGTAACATAATTGACATGTTGTCGCTGGCTATATATAGCATGCTTACCCTTATATTTCTGGATACCTGCAACTGGTAACATAATTGACATGTTGTCGCTGGCTAAAGATATCATTATAGCCTTTATATATATCTCACTGGATTCCTGCAACTGGTAACATAATTGACATTTTATCGCTGGCTATAGATCTCCCGCTTACCCTTATCTGGCTGAATACCTGCAACTGGTAACATAATTGACATTTTGTCGCTGGTTAAAGATATCATTCTTACCCGTATCTCACTTGGTTCCTACAACTGGTAACATTATGGACTCTAGATATCAGTATAACCCTTATCTCACTGGATACCTGAAACTGGTAACATAATTGACATTTTGTCGCTGGCTATAGATATCCTTCTAACCTTTATCTCGCTGGATTCATGCAACTGGTATCATCGCCATTGGTTTTTAACACTTTCCCTCGTTAGGATATGTTCTGACGACTCTGCAGCAGACGACCAGGCTTGTCCTGGGGCTACGTGTTTGTAAACTGTAGTTTAAAGTTGTACATTAAGGCGAACGTGATTGATGTTTTAAGTCCCAAACAGCGGGATAATGGTTAAACCATTTATGCAATACGTTCTGGAAATTCAGAGTGGTTAAAGCGATCTTAAAGCGATCGCTCCGGGGACGATAAAGATGGGTTCGATCCCCGATGGAGTAGTGTTAAAGTCTTTTAAATGTTAATAATGGCTTTCCTCCTTGGCGCTTGGGGTTGCGGGATAGCAATACGACTGATGCATCGGTGTCATGATACAAACTATCAGTAGTTCTGGTAATTTACCAAGGAACATTGCACATAATTAAAAAGAAATCTCTAATTATACTGATGCAGAAAAGCGCCTTCCAGTTGAAAAAGTTCTGTCTGTTGATTGTTGTTCAGTCAGTACAAATTTGAATAAGAAGTTGAAAGGCCGTGATATAACCTAAATACCTTTGAAAGCAGCAGTACATGACTTTTAGTACATTAATCAAAAACTGGAAATCTATACAAAGATATGTACACTATGAAATTTGGACTTAATCCTGTACTATGGTTTTACATATCTGTTTCGTAAGGAACATCAGAGTGAGGAACTCAATACAGATTGATGGGACAATTAGGGGCGTAGCTTGGCAATTATCAATGTGTAGGCCGTCTCGTGAGAAAATCAACGGTGTGGACTCTGCGTAAAGTATCGATCCGGATCAGCCTAAGCATGCCATACAGGCGTACCCGGATATATACACTTTTCGCCTCCTGTGGATTTTCTGTTTCAGGAATCACTACTCTATCTATCCCCCTTAGACGGAATGTGTCGGCCTATCAGTCTGCGCGGACAGCGCAGGCTGATTTGGTCGATACATTACGCAGATGTGTATCGCCGCAGCTGCATTTTGGGGCATTTTTATAAACAATGTGTAGGTACGTGCTTACAGTGCCTAAAGGGAGCTACGCCCCTGGTTTATTGTTTACAGAACACATCACAATATAAATTTCTGTTACTATCATAGTCGATGGATTTAACTTGGACTCAATTAGCGTTCCCTGCAGTGTACTCATGTTTACCCAGGATTGGTTTTACTTGAATAACCTGGAAGTTTTTATAATCTTTATTTATCACAAAATGTCACTAAAAACGTATAAATGCCTATCTATCATGTTTTCTATGGCGGCATGCACTTGTAAGTTCATTCCCTTTTGTTCAAGGAAGACGTGTCTGGTCTGTTGATAATAACGTATATTTCTTCTTAACCCTTTCCCTCATATAGACGCTTTCTGACGCCTCTGCAACAGACGGCTTTTTGAAAACATAGTGACAAAAGAAGAAATTGCACAAAACGTGCAATTTCTTCTTTTGCCACAATGTTTTCCACTTTTTGTCATAGGTTATCCATTCAATTATAGAGATTTTCTATTTTTTGACAAAATATGTTCAAAGTAGTCTGCTGCAGAATTGTTGTATGAGGGAAAGGGTTAAACTAGGATGGTATGTTTTATGAGACGGTGGATATTGATTATGATTATGATTTTTCAATTTATTGATTATAGCTCAATGTCGTCCTTAAATTCCGCAAATATGCTCACTGAATATTATGGCGTTCTTCTTTTCCTAAACAAAAGAATGTATACTTATTGAAAAACAGGATATTGAAATTATCATGGTAAAGGAGAAATTCTCAGTATTCGTTATTGATTGCGATACCTGAGCTTGACGTAGTGCCATGCATTGGTCAGATATGTTGCAAGTGCTAATTAGACCCTTGATTCGTACACTTCGATGCAACTGCTAATTAGACCCTTGATTCGCACGTTTATTCTCTTTATGCAACCCTTTCCCACATACAGAGAACTTGAACACATGTGCAGCTTGCTTGTTCTCATTTTTGTTCAACTCTTTTCTAGAGTTATACATTCATTCACAGAGAGTTTCCATATTTTTCCGAAGAAATGTTTAATGTCAACTGCTGCATATTCGTTCTACGTGACATGAGTTAATGGAAAGGTCATCAACAGCATATACGAACATTCCGATTGTTAAGCTCATCTAAACATAAAGTGCCCAGGGTGAGCTTTCGTGATTACTCGACGTCCGACCGCTCATATCTTCTTCTGTAAAACTACTAGTATGATTTCAAAATTATTTCACAGGCATGTTTATCATGTAGTACTCTTTCATATTTGTGCAAATAATTGGAAAACAATTCTTGTTTACCAAAATATTTTCCCAAAATGGTCAAATTAGAAAATAATTTGGTACAATGGTTCATAATGTGACCGTCTATCAAGATTGTTCAAATCAATCCTATCCAAAAGTGGACAGGGCTCGTTTTCATTGATTGTACCTGGCCGGATTTGAAAATTATTTTGTATAAATCTTGTTTGGGTACCCTCTACCATGATTGTGAAAATTATTCTGATTGTTAAAACAATGTCGCCAGTGAGAGTGATAAGTTTCCTTATACATAATCAAAGTGAATACTTTAAAAATAAAAAGATCTTCCTGCTCAAAAGCATAGGCCTGATTTGAAAATAACTGTGCACATCCTCTCCAAAGACTGTTCAAATTAAGTCGATCCGTCAAAAACTATGCCAGCAGAAGGTGAGGCCAGTCTTTATCTTATTATAAATGTTGCTACCTTACGACTCTACTTGTCACAAACTGCGTACCTAAGTTAGTTCAAACTTAATGTTCCCCATGTTCATATGGTGACTCTTTGCATGGATTGTTCAAACTAGTTTGATCTGTTTGACGGTCAGTTTGTGTAGATCGCTGTATGTTATGTAGATGACTTTGGTTATACTCTACCAACCTGGGGTCAAACCTGGCACTAATCCAGGTGCTCATATTTCAGATAGGCTTATATAGAAAACTTGTTTATAGTTAATGAAGATAAAGGCCATGAGTACATCATGAATGTACTGCATGAGTTTACAGTGAACGTTTAGAATGTCAATGTAAATCTAGTTCTAGTAACGACAATAATGGTGTCCTCAACCCATCATCTCAGGGAAGCCAAGGTAGTGCTAACATTAACTCTATACTTACTGACAGTCCAACCAGCGTCAGCAGTGGTATCAATGCTCCTTATAACTCACCGGGAACCAACCTCAGCAGTAGTTCACGTGTCAGCTGTTCTACGACTAGTGATGCTAAATCCTCAGATACGAACATAAATACGAGAGTACCTAAAGTGAATCTCTTACCCAGAAATATCCCAATGGATTCTCCCAAGCTTCAGAACATTGAACCACCACAGTCGAGAGACCCTGTGTTTAAAATACCCAAACAAAATCAACCTCTGAGACAGCTGTTCAGATTCAGAAGGAAGTCAAAGACACCTGAAGTGAAAACCTCGACACCAAAAGACTCTGCCACAGTACAAAATGGACAATGTAATAGTAAGAGACAACTGTTTTCCTCTGCGGGAACAACAAACCTTCAGCACCAGGAAGTTAGAGTTATGGACAAAAAAGCTGTGATGAGAAAGTTTAAGAAATTCAGTAATAGTATCCGCAAGACTGACAAGACGGGTAAACCACAGTTTGAAACATTAGCAAACTTGTAAAATGATATTTAGTATGTGTTATTTCAGTATTAAGGTGATTTTTGTGCATCAGGTCAATATGAGACTTACTAACTGCAGTACCTCATAATATTTCTATCAATCCAAACTTACTAACTGCAGTACATGATAATATGTCTATCAATCCAATGTTATTTAGTTCGAAGTCCGACTTAGGTCATTCATACGTTCTGGTGACCGACGAAAGTCATTGTGAATAGCGTCATTCGTCTACAACCAATGGTTTCTAACGGACAAGTGGATAAGTAGCTAGTTATATTAAAAGAATGTTTTGTAGAGTACAGGTGCATGAAATACAGGAAAAAAAACACATTGCCTTGATATAACTGAAATAATTGAGCCGTCCCGCAAAAAAAAAAAACATTATGGCCGCTGCGTAATATATCGACCTAGATCAACATTCACAGACCGCGCAGGCTAATCCGGGCCGACACATTCCGTCTCAGAGGCATAGAGGTATAAAGTAATGAATCCTAAAACAGAAAATACACTGGAGGCGAAAAGTGTCTGTCCGGGATAGCGTGCGCGACAAACTTAGGCTGATCCGGGTCGATACTTTACGCAGAGGCTACACTGTTGGTTTTCTCGCGGGACGGCTCATATATTAACAAACGGCGTTACTCCAATCAACCATAATTATTGTACACATAATTATACGACTTTTAATTATGTTTTAGTGCTCTTTAGAGTCAGATCAGCGATAAAGGGCCATCACATGGTCCTCTCGTTTATTAAGCAATACGCTAATTACTCTAGCTTTTAACCATTTTGACTTCTTTCAGTGTTACTAATGAGTCTCCAAAGGGTATCCATAACAACAAATCAGCAACGTTCATCATTCCATTTCCGTGTGTAACTTTGATGAAATTGCAGTACATCATTATCGTCTGACTTTACATCATTACCGTCTGAGATAAGATGTGGTACTTAAGCGGCTCTCTAATCTACCATCGAATTGCATCGTGATCCCTCGATTAAACCAAACAAAAAAGAAATGCAGCCTTTCTACCGCTATATTTTTTACGTGGAACTTATATGCGATAAAGATCAGCATGATCAAGAAAGCATTATTTCTTTCAGGTCAAATTACGCCAAATACATAGTCCCTAAATGAGTGAAAAATTAGTTTATACCATCACCAGAATGCATTGAATATATGGCATTGAGTTTAAACTCATTATATGTGTGTATATGATGCACTGGAAATGATTGATTTGATAACTTTAAGTATGTTGGCCTTGTTTGAAAGTAGAGAATGCTAAACACCGGTTTTTAAAGCCGGAACATTTTAGTTAAAGGAACTGCGTCACTACTTTTTTTTCAGCTACCTTTAGCCCGTTTATTTTCCCCGTTATAGGAGTGAGTGGGTCGAGGTCATCCACACCCACACCTTACGATTTGATACATATTACAAAATATTATACATGTACGGTCAGTTATCCTTAAGCTACGAAAACAAAATATGGTCTGAAACTGAATTATACTAAAAAATAAATTAGAAAAGATGCCTATGGGATTTTACTTGCAAAACATAATGTTTCAACAGGGAAATATATCCATATTGTGTGAACCAATTATTGTAAACATGTGTTTTATCCAGTGAGATTAGATAGGCACATTTTTAGCTCAACTAAATAGTCATAGAGTATTACGAAAATAGAACCGACTCGGCCTTGTTCTGTCTTTGTTTTCACTTAACAGTATTAATTGGAATACGTTTCGTTGTCTGAAAAGACCGCCTCGGTTATGTTGTGATAGCGTGTCTGCCTTTGGAGCCGGAGTCGGCGGGTTCGATCCCCGACCTGGTCATACAAAAGACATTACAAATGGTAGTCGTGGCTGCCCTCCTAGGCGCTCATGGTTACGGGGTTATAAATTACGACTGCCTGGCTGGTGTCAGGATACGTGTGTTACAATGTTTCCAAAAAACGTCTGCAGATGCTTCAAATATGCTGCTTCATTGCGCCTGGGATAGGGTTTAGATACCGGCGCACTACTTCTAAACGAATGTCTTCCACTTCCTGCAATTTGGATCATATTGGTTCTGATTCCATCAAAAACACATTAGCCGTTAGTGGATTACATGGGTTATTGACTGCAAGGCGAACTCCCACTTCATTGTTACGAAATGTACCCTTTTCATTTTCGTTCTGTTACACTAAACACCTCCTCATCCACGGTCTCATTCAATTTGATGCACATAAATGTCTTTACATTACATGAAATTAGTTTTAAAACATCCTTTTCCAACAATATGCTCTTATTTTGTCATTAATTCCCCTTTTCTCATCCTTCATTACTAAGTTGGGGGTTTTGGAATAAACTCTCGCACAGTTTGTAAGGCAAAGTCTATCGTGAAATCAGCATTGTTTGCGCTTTAATTATCAAAATAGTCAAACACTTGTGTGGCCGATTAGGAACATGTAAGAAATTACTTCAGGAAATTTGGTGCTGAAAGAGTTAATAGCATAGCAAGTCACAACCTACTCTATTAGCCGTCCAGCGAGAAAACCAACATTGTGGACTCTGCGTAATGTATCGACCCGGATTAGCCTAAGCATGCCGCGCAGGCTTACCCGGATAGACACTTTTGGCCTCCTGTGGATTTTCTGTTTCAGGAATCATTACTTTAAACCTCTATCCCCCTGAGACGGAATGTGTCGGCCCGGATCAGTCTGCGTGGATTGCGCAGGCTGATCTGGGTCGATACTTTACGCATATGCCATAATGTTGGTGGTTTTTTTCGCGGGAAGGCTCTTCTGGTCTTTCTATACTATTTTGGAATCTCTTTGAATGGCTATAATTTGAAGAAAGACTCACGATAGACATGGGAATAATGTATGGCCTATTTTATAGAGTCTTATATGTTAAACTGGTGATATCGTTTGTCGATCGTAAGTCAAGTCCCACGCTAACCGCCGGAAATTGGTGACTCCGTGATTGGCAGACGACATTGCCTGTAACCGATTTTGTGTGGCCAATTTTAAAAGATATTTGTTGTCGCCATGGAAATACTAAATGACCTTCTGAATTGTGTTTTATTTGTTAGCTTGGTACATCATGGGACGGCATGTTCTTGTCGGTCCGTCTGTCATTAACGTTCAGCCGATTATTTTTAAAAATGCCCGGATTGTTTGTATAATTATGAGTGTTTTGAAAATGACCGATTTCCGTTATTGTGTTGATTAATTTATCATATTGACAAAGTCAAAGTCATTGAATGCCTACCAAATTATGTTTGTTTTTACAAATATAAAGGCCAAACATCTAATGATTAATCTTTGTCAAAAGTCACCCATTAGCAACGACAGACACAAAACATGTCATTAGATCTTCTTGGAAACTTCGCACATTATTTGTGGTATTGTTTTATAATGGCTATGATGAAACCATCCAAAAATTAAAAAATGTCGACCATTTACTCATTCAAATATTCCAAGGAAAGGGCAATACATATTGCTAGTTACGCGTCTCAATGCCATAAGTATTCAACGGTGTTTTTTTTAATAGTACACAGCTTTTATTTTGTTTAATTGAATTTGAATGTAATTAGTTAAATCTTTATATGAATATAACGATACCTCATATCTCATCTGATACATTTGGCCCTTTGCTCAGCTTGATTGTATCTTTGAAAGTTAAGAAAAATCCGATTGCTTGTACTGCGAACCAGCCCTTATATAAATCTGTTTCTTTTTTTTTCTTTTTTTTTTCAATTTGACGATGAAAGAATTGACAATTATTTCATGAATCGGGTGTTGTGTTAAACAAAGTATGCCATTACACATCACTTCCGTTTTTTTCGGCTGCTATTGTCAGGTGTTATCAGCAATATCAAATGCCAAAGATATTTACAACAATATAAAACGAAATGGACCCTTTTTAGTGAAGACTGAACAGTCATAGAGTCAGCACTTATACTCAGCACTTATACAATACAATACTAAACCCTTTCCATATCTTCAGTAATACACTAAACCCTTCCATATCTTCAGTAATACACTAGACCCTTCCATATCTGCAAGTAATACACTAAACCCTTCCCATATCTTCAGTAATACACTAAACCCTTCCCATATCTTCAGTAATACACTAAACCCTTCCCATATCTTCAGTAATACACTAGACCCTTCCATATCTGCAGTAATACACTAAACCCTTCCCATATCTTCAGTAATACACTAAACCCTTCCCATATATTCAGTAATACACTAGACCCTTCCATATCTGCAGTAATACACTGAACCCTTCCCATATCTTCAGTAATACACTAAACCCTTCCCATATCTTCAGTAATACAGTAAACCCTTTCCATACATTCAGTAATACACTAAACCCTTCCCATATCTTCAGTAATACACTAAACCCTTCCCATATCTTCAGTAATACACTAAACCCTTCCCATACATTCAGTTATACACTAAACCCTTCCAATATATTCAGTTATACAGTAAATACTTCCCATATCTTCAGTAATACACTAAACCCTTCCCATATCTTCAGTTATACACTAAACTCTTCCCATATATTCAGTTATACACTGAACTATTCCATATATTCAGTAATACACTAAACCCTTCCCATATCTTCAGTTTATACACTGAACCATTCCCATATCTTCAGTTATACACTAAACCCTTCCCATATCTTCAGTTATACACTAAACCCTTCCCATATCTTCAGTTATACACTAAACCCTTCCCATATCTTCAGTTATGCACTGAACCATTCCCATATCTTCAGTAATACAATAAACCCTTCCATATCTTCAGTTATGCACTGAACCATTCCATATCTTCAGTTATACACTAAACCCTTCTCATATCTTCAGTTATGCACTGAACCCTTCCCATATCTTCAGTTATACACTAAACCCTTCCCATATCTTCAGTTATGCACTGAACCATTCCCATATCTTCAGTTATACACTAACCCTTCTCATATCTTCAGTTATGCACTGAACCATTCCCATATCTTCAGTTATACACTAAACCCTTCCCATATCTTCAGTTATACACTGAACCCTTCCATATATTCAGTTATACACTAAACCCTTCCCATATCTTCAGTTATACAATAAACCCTTCCATATTTTCAGTTATACACTAAACCCTTCCCATATATTCAGTTATGCACTGAACCATTCCCATATCTTCAGTAATACAATAAACCCTTCCCATATCTTCAGTAATACACTAAACCCTTCCCATATCTTCAGTTATACACTGAACCATTCCCATATCTTCAGTTATACACTAAACCCTTCCCATATCTTCAGTTATGCACTGAACCATTCCCATATCTTCAGTAATACAATAAACCCTTCCCATATCTTCAGTTATACACTGAACCATTCCCATATCTTCAGTAATACAATAAACCCTTCCCATATCTTCAGTTATACACTAAACCCTTTCCATATCTTCAGTTATACACTGAACCATTCCCATATCTTCAGTAATACAATAAACCCTTCCCATATCTTCAGTTATACACTAAACCCTTCCCATATCTTCAGTTATACACTAAACCCTTCCCATATATTCAGTTATACACTGAACCATTCCCATATCTTCAGTAATACACTAAACCCTTCCCATATCTTCAGTTATACACTAAACCATTCCATATATTCAGTTATACACTGAACCATTCCCATATCTTCAGTAATACAATAAACCCTTCCCATATCTTCAGTAATACAATAAACCCTTCCCATATCTTCAGTTATACACTAAACCCTTCCCATATTTTGAGTTAATACACTGAACCTTTCCCATATCTTCAGTAATACAATAAACCCTTCCCATATCTTCAGTAATACGATAAACCCTTCCCATATCTTCAGTTATACACTAAACCCTTCCCATATCTTCAGTTATACACTGAACCCTTCCCATATCTTCAGTAATACAATAAACCCTTCCCATATCTTCAGTATACACTAAACCCTTCCCATATCTTCAGTTATACACTGAACCATTCCCATATCTTCAGTAATACAATAAACCCTTCCCATATCTTCAGTATTACAATAAACCCTTCCCATATTTTCAGTTATACACTAAACCCTTCCCATATCTTCAGTTATACACTGAACCATTCCCATATCTTCAGTAATACAATAAACCCTTCCCATATCTTCAGTAATACAATAAACCCTTCCAATATCTTCAGTTATACACTAAACCCTTCCCATATCTTCAGTTATGCACTGAACCATTCCCATATCTTCAGTTATACACTAAACCCTTCCCATATCTTCAGTTATACACTGAACCATTCCCATATTTTCAGTAATACAATAAACCCTTCCCATATCTTCAGTAATACAATAAACCCTTCCCATATCTTCAGTTATACACTAAACCCTTCCCATATCTTGAGTTATACACTAAACCCTTCCCATATCTTCAGTAATACAATAAACCATTCCCATATCTTCAGTAATACAATAAACCCTTCCAATATATTATAAACCCTTCATATATATTCAGTTATACACTAAACCCTTCCCATATCTTCAGTAATACAATAAACCCTTCCCATATCTTCAGTAATACAATAAACCCTTCATATATATTCAGTTATACACTAAACCCTTCCCATATCTTCAGTAATACAATAAACCCTATAGACTCAATAACACTCTTACCCTTTCCCACGTATAGACGTAATATGATGCATCTTCAGCGGACGACTTTTGAATGCACTGTGGCAAAAAGAGAAATTATTCATAATTAGCAATTTCTCCTTTTGCCACAATGCTGTAAATGTGTTCTATGTATGAAGGTTTAAACAACTGAAGCCGCTCAAATGGTTATGATTGATGTATGATGACAGTTTTGCATGTTTATATTCACTAAAAAACCTAGGCCGTTTATATATGACATGGTGCAATTGTTTTTTCCGTATCATTATGATGCCCTACGTTCTCATATATAAACAATTCTAGGGATATTTCTGTCGTAACACCATATTAAATAACATGATCTTACAGCTGTTTTGCACACATATCTTGTCGTTGGTGTCTCTGAAGGAGTGACATACTATGTTATTAATTTTGCAGTAAAGCAGTGATTCATAGTTTGTCTTTTTTTTAGATCCATTTTGTTTCCATTAAAATGCTCATTAATTTGCGAAGTGTTTTGATCGCCTGGGATGCATACAATAACAATTAATCATTAGATACACACTGTATACCTGATAGATTTTTTTAAATTCTGCTTTGAACATCCGTAGTGAAAAATAAATAACATACAACAATTGAGAATGTATTTCTGACACAGATTGAATAATAATGTTGCCAAAAGGGAAAACTGATGTTTTTAAAAGCTTTGTTGGTAAAGCGATGTTTGCAATAGGTCGTCGGCATGTGATGAGGCGTCGTATAGTGATAGAGTGATTTTATTTCCAAGAAAACTTCCTACAAAAGTTTATCGAGTAGTTAGCATATAATATAAACCGTTTGTCTCCAATCTGTTTCGTAAATTAACCGTATCGAGGGCTTGGCGTGAAACAGTTGTAACTCAAATCGGTATTTTTTTTACCAAGGTTAATCACCTCGCCATAAATTCTTTATAAGCGTTAAATCATTTTTCTTGGTAAACAATGGAAATTTAGGTGCCATTGCTCGTTCTGAGCAATGGCACCTAAATTGTCATTGTTTACAAAGGGGTCAAAATTGCCCCTAAACCAGGGATTTCAAAATAGGTTTTTAGTTACAACCGTTTCACGCCAAGGCCTCGGTATGGTAACGTTGTTAACTAATCAGACGTTAAACCAGACAAATCACAAACATGACGAGTAATCATCATATGCTTAAGTTTGAAAGAACGCATCCTTGGGTTCTGATAACAGATCAGCGAACATTATATGACATACTCCAGTATTTTACCCTTGAACATGACGTGACCTTAACTTTTAAATGTCGTATTTGGCCTCTGATTTCAAAGAATTAATTAGTCATCTTTCAAGGCATCATGTTATGTTATTACAATGCAATCAAAGCATCAAATCGTCTGTTAGGATTGTTATAATGTAAAATGTATAGAACAACTCGACGAAGTTCCATCGGGGATTCACCCAAGACAATAACTAAGATTAATAGTGTCGTTATTTAACTTGACACGCAAACCTTTCAATTACAGTAACACCGCGTCCCAGTGCCAATTAAGCAATAAAACAAAGCACGTTTTGAATATTTTAGATGCTATTATATAATGTTCTAACTTGAATTTATTGTATAAAATGTGGACAAAATCTGACCAAATGAAACTATATCTGTCGCATTTCAGGTTTTGGGATTTTTGATTGACCTGCGTACAGTGAGGTATGAGGTTTTCTTTTGTTTTGTGCCGTTTTCTGCTGTTTTCAACAATTATTCAGTTATATGACGTCGACAAGTCATTTATTCATGCCCGGTCGAGTCGTATCATTTACTTTAGAGATGCATGTATAGTAATCGTGCTCAGGGCTTCTTGGATAGCATTACGACTGACGATACATAATACCGATAGTACTGATTAATTACCCAGAAAACGCCATGATTTTTTTTATTCGTGATCCGTAGGTGATAAACAGGTACTAGGATAATGGGTTCAAGTCTGTTGTATCCCTCTACAAGGCGTTGAACGCGAGATGATCTTTATCTACCACCGACACTGCGAAAGATGTTTCAAATTGTCACGTTTTAGCTATTCTGAGCCTAACAGAATTTAAGTGAATTTACTAAAAGGTTTTCTCTTGCCAATCAAATGTTTGTTTTGTTGAATATCGCATCACCAAGACAAATTGAGTATATCATATGTCAGTTCTTGGAAACAAAAAGAAAAAAATCGTAGATAAACAAGGACATGGTCTAAGCTTACCTCTATAAACGAAATCGATATCGTCTTGATATCGTCTTGACAAGATTATATACAACGATTTCCGGATCAAATGGAGTAACAGTGACATTTCAAACTGATTTAGTCCGTATCGTTAGAGAAAACGAACATAGCGCGAAAAATAAGACGGTACTCGTAAATCATTGACTCATTTAGCCGTTATGAGTTAGCCAGGGGAACAAAGTACCTCCAAGATCAGGGCCAGGCAAGGGGACCAAATATTTCCTATGTCAGGATCAGACAGGGGGACCGAGTACATCCTAGATCAGGGCCAGGCATTGAAACCAAGTACTTCCTATGTCAGGGGCAGCTATGGGGCCAAATACCTCCAATGTCAAGGCCAGTCATGTGGACATCCAACAGGTGACTAAGTGCCTCAGAGGTCAGAGCAATACAGGGGGACCAAGTAATTCCAAAGTCATGGTTAGACAGGGGGACAAGTAGTTCCTAGAGCAGGGCCAGGCAGGGGGGACCAAGTAACTCCAACATCGGGGCCAGGCCGGAGGACTAAGTGCCTCCAAGGTCAGAGCAATGCAGGGGACCAAGTAATTCCAAAGTCAGGGTTAGGCAGGGGGACAAGTAGTTCCTAGCGCTGGGCTTTGCAGGGGGACCATGTACCTCCAACATCGGGGCCAGGCCGGGGGACTAAGTGCCTCCAAGGTCATAGCAATGCAGGGGGACCAAGTAATTCCAAAGTCAGGGTTAGGCAAGGGGACAAGTAGTTCCTAGAGCAGGGCCAGACAGGGGGACCAAGTACCTCAAACTTCGGGGCCAGGCCGGGGGACTAAGTGCCTCCAAGGTCAGAGCGAGGCAGGGGGAAAAAAGTAACGCCATGATCGGGGCCAGTCATGTGGACCACGTGACTCCTCGATCAGGGCCAGGCAGGGGGACCTGGTACCTCAAACATCGGGGCCAGGCCTGGGGACTAAGTGCCTCCAAGGTCAGCGATGCAGGGGGACCAAGTGATTCCAAAGTCAGGGTTAGGCATAAGGGCGAAGTAGTTCCTAGATCAGGGCCAGACAGGGAGACCTAGTACCTCCAACATCAGGGCCAGGCCGGGGGACTAAGTGTCTTCAAGGTCAGAGCGAGGCAGTGTAACCAAGTAATTCTAAAGTCAGGGCTAGGTAGGGGGAATCAAGTACGTCCATTAGTGGGACCTGGCAGGGGTGACTAAGTGCCTCCAATGTCAGAGCAAGGCAGGGGTGACAAAGTAACTTCAAGGTCGGGGTTAGGCAGTGGGATCAATTACATCCATGGTCAGGACCAGGTATACGGACCATGTACCTCCTACATCACGGCCAGGCGGGGGGAACCAAGTACCTCCAACATCGGGGCCAGGCAACGAGACTAAATGCCTCCAAGGTCAGAGCGAGGCAGGGGGACCAAGTTACTCCAATGTCAGTGCGAGGAAAATGGCAAAGTATTTCCCATGTCAGGGCCAGATTAGTGTCCTACGACTTGTCTTGTTTTTCTAAAACATCATGCATAGCAGTTTCTGCAGCATCGAATTTTCAGATATTGGTCTTCATTGTTCGCAAATTTACTCTAACGTTGTGTATAACAACATATATTAAAATCGCATGGATCAGGTTAAAGGGTTAATATAACATCTTCGCAAGCTAAGGACACACATAACTAGAACTTCACATTTCCTTAAAGTGCAAGGACTTGGTACCCAAAACTCATTGAACCACGTCCACATTTTAACCGTAACCTTATGACTTTTGGACCACGTCCACATTTTAACCTAACCCTTTGTTTGTTTACTCAAGTTTTATAAATTGGTAGCGAGGAATATTGATACAGTGTAAACTGTACGAAAGTACAGACTGGTCCTTGTCTATATTGTTGGCTATTGCGGTTTAAAGTCGTTGTAATGCCGTTTGAATTCAAGTACAGTGGGATAAGGAGATACAAACCATAATTCTACCGTATATCTTTAACCCTTTCAGCGCCGAATTGTTTAAAGTAGACTCTTCCATGTTCAAACTCGGACGACTCTATTTTCATGTTATAGGATTTTTGGAATATCTTTATAGCTCACAGCCAAACAATGCAGATTTCAGGTGAGACAGCTCGTTACGAGCTGACTCACCTGAATCTGTATTGTTTGCAAAAAGCTCAATATTGCCTTTGGCGCTGAAAGAGTTAAGATGAACTCTAAACTAACCACGAAATGACAATATTTTTCGTTTTCTTTAAATTGTGAATATTTGTTATGTTCTAATTCAATTAATAATAACAGAATAATGTATTCATAGATCAGACCGCCCGTTCACGGTATAAAATAATCCCAAACATAACATCAAGTTTCGCATATAGAGAACGAGATAATGACAGTTTTAAGAACTGAGTGTATTGCCGCTTCCTGGTATTGTTTAATGAATGGGTCCAAATGGTTTCTGCCAGATATTTTTTCAATTCAAATCTCCTTGCGTCAACATTTTTTCTTATATTTTTTTCTTTTATATCGCGTTATTTGACAAGTACTTTTACTGAAGAGGAAGAGAGGTAGAGAGACAGAGATATGGTGAAAAATAGAGGTGAGAAAGAGACAGAGACAGAGAGGGAGACAGACATACAGACAGACAGTGAGAGAAGAGATATATATATAGAGAGAGACATAGAGACGGAGAGAGAGAGAAAGAGAGAGAGAGAGAGAGAGAGAGAGAGAGACAGACAGACAGAGAGAGAGAGAGAGAGAGAGAGAGAGAGAGAGAGAGAGAGAGAGAGAGAGAGAGACAGAGACAGAGACAGAGACAGATACAGAGACAGAGACAGAGACAGAGACAGTGATACAGAGAGAGAGAGAGAGACAGAGAGAGAGAGAGAGAGAGAGAGAGAGAGAGAGAGAGGGAGACAGAGACAGAGATAGAGACAGTCATACAGAGACAGAGTCAGAGACAGAGAGAAAGAGAGAGACGGGGGATGTGTTCACTCAATTTCCTATAATATCGGCAGCATTTTCACAATTTAAACATAATATTCTATTCTCATCTTCATAATTTTTTTAATTTTAAGTAACCATAAAGGTTGACTTGTGAATTTCGTCGTACTTTACTAACGAGAAAGAATATGTAATATGAACTTGACTTAAAGACCGATATATTTGTAATTTCATCGTTGTACTCTTTCGTAAATATGATGCGTGCGCTTCGAAAATCGAACTTAGGAGAATTGCAACAAGTAAAGATTCACATTACCCTGCGCATCCACGCAGTCTGATCTGAATCTACATTATTCACCCATTAATCCCAAAAAGAGTCCAGAAATGTCTGTCTATCAAAGCCATACGTGGATATGGACGTGTTAAGCCAGTCGATCATCTTTCATCGAGGAATTCCCCTTACTTGGCCAAAACATGCTTTTCACTTATCAAGGGATTTAATTATCCGATAAGTTAACTCTTTCAGCACCAACGGCAATGTTGAAGCTTCCGCAAACCATTCAGATCCAGGTCAGTCAGCTCGTAACTAGCTGTATCACCATAAATAAACATTGCTTGCTTTTAAGTTATCTAAATAATCGAAACCTCTTATTATATGAAAACAAAATCGTCCGCGTTTGTACAAGGAAGAGTCTACTTAAGGGATGCAAATTTGAAACCCTGATGGAACAATACTCACCAGGTTCGTGCCATAGAAAGATTCACTTTACTATGGTTCAGCTTATATATGTTAACCCTATAGACGCTTTCTGACGCCTATACGGGCAGACGGCTTTTTGAAAACATGGCTACAACAGAAGAAATTGCTCTTTCTGCTTGTGTCACCATGTTTTCAACGCTAATTCTATTATTTTTCTTTCATTTCAAGTCAATTTCTGCGCTTTTGCCCAGACGTTTTCAAAGTCGTCTGCTGCAGATTTGTTGTAAGTAGGAAAGGGTTAACAAGGATGGGAGTATTTGTCTTAGTAGTCATTTTCAGCCAATTTAGTATTTTTATTACCGCCATATATCATTTTTAACAAACGTTATATATTTGACAACGTTCACCATGATTTATTTTTTAATTTCCTGTTCTAAGAAACATATTACTAAGAAATTTAGGCCCAATGGCACAAACGAGTTTCTCCGTGAATTTCTAATTCTAAATTTTCAAATCAATATATTTTCACTTTTAAACCTAGTAATTGAATACAATAGAAGAAGACGCTTATTTTCAATCAATTTGTAAAACAACGCGTAATTAAACAAACCGTTTATGCACATTAGATGGAATTATCTCCAAGAATTAGCCGCGTGTATGAAATATACGTATAGCGTTTGTTGATGATTTTTTAGTCATCGAATTTCACCTTTCTAAATACGACAGACTTTCAGAAGACGACTTTGAAAATATCGAGGTAAGACTATGGAAAAGGATACATTGATCATTATAACCAATATCTCCGTTTGCTACAATGTTTACATAGGCGGTAGTTTCCGGACAACATCACCGGTAGAATGGTTAATTATCCTAGTAAAAGCTACAATGTACCACCATTTGATCGCCTCGGTGGTGAAGGGGTAGAGCGTCCGCCTCGGGAACGTGAGGTCGTGGGTGCGATCAACGGTCGGGTCATACCAAAGACTTAAACAAGTGTAGTAATGGTTGCCCTCCTTGGCGCTCCGGGTTGCGGGGTTAGCATTACGACTGACTGACTGACTGACTGACTGACTGACTGACTGACTGACTGACTGACTGACTGACTGACTGACTGACTGACTGACTGACTGACTGACTGACTGACTGACTGACTGACTGACTGACTGACTGACTGACTGACTGACTGACTGACTGACTGACTGACTGACTGACTGACTGACTGACTGACTGACTGACTGACTGACTGACTGACTGACTGACTGACTGACTGACTGACTGACTGACTGACTGACTGACTGACTGACTGACTGACTGACTGACTGACTGACTGACTGACTGACTGACTGACTGACTGACTGACTGACTGACTGACTGACTGACTGACTGACTGACTGACTGACTGACTGACTGACTGACTGACTGACTGACTGACTGACTGACTGACTGACTGACTGACTGACTGACTGACTGACTGACTGACTGACTGACTGACTGACTGACTGACTGACTGACTGACTGACTGACTGACTGACTGACTGACTGACTGACTGACTGACTGACTGACTGACTGACTGACTGACTGACTGACTGACTGACTGACTGACTGACTGACTGACTGACTGACTGACTGGTGTCAGGATAAAAGGATTTAAATTACTGGTAACTTACCCAGGAAACGCCGTGATATAACTGAACAACTGTTGAAAAGCGGCGTAAAGCACCAACCATTCAAAGTACCACCATTCGACACGTGTATTTGCGACTTTATTTGACTATAAATTTATATGCGCGGATGCGTTGGTTGATGTGGGTCTACACTGTTTGCAAATGCATAACGGTTAGTTTTCTCAGTGCACCGCTCATAAACTCTTACCAACCGTTACATTTATTAAGACAAATCTAAGACCTCAATGGACGGTACCTTTGGGCTTTTTCTTTCAATTACTGAGAAATTTCCTAGTAAGCCTACAATTTGAATAGACTCACTCAGAGTCATAGAAGGAATTGTTTTCCCTGTACGCAGAAACAGTAAGTCCTATAATCGCCAGCCGTGAATCAGATAGATATATCATATTGTTTGTGTTACCATGGTTCCGAATTAGACGTCGAAAATTACCAAATTATGACCCTAAATTAACCGGGGGCTGAACACTTTTATCTTGAGATTTGATGTAGTTCTGTCGACAGAATATCTGAGTCCTACCTCAGGAATACCAAACTTATCACATTTATGAAAGAAAGCAAATATTAATATGCTTAAGCATCCAAAACGGAAGGTCGCGGGTTCGATACTCGGTCGGGAAGTACCACATATTTAAAGATGGATGTAATGGTGTTCCCTCCTTGGCGTTCAGGATTGTGGGGTAGGATTGTGACTGACTCGCTGCCGTCAGGATAAATTGATGGTACTACTGGTAACCCACCCAGGTACTACTGGTAACCCACCCAGGTACTACTGGTAACCCACCCAGGTACTACTGGTAACCCACCCAGGTACTACTGGTAACCCACCCAGGTACTACTGGTAACCCACCCAGGTACTACTGGTAACCCATCCAGGTACTACTGGTAACCCATCCAGGTACTACCGGTAACCTACCCAGGTACTACTGGTAACCCATCCAGGTACATATGGTAACCTACCCAGGAAACGTAATGATATAACTAAACAGCTGTTGGAAGCAGCTTAAAACACCATACAGGCGCATCCATACAGTCTGATCATCATTGTGTGTCAGTAAATTCATGGAAGCCTCCTATGACCAATTGCCGTACAGTGCTGATAAACTGCGCTTTCTTGTTATTGGTATGACCATCTGAAAATAGTGTAAGCATTCATTCTGATTTGAATCGGCCTTGGTCTTTAACCCTATGTTGTCGGTTGTATCAACGTTAACCCTTAACCTGCTATACACAACTTTAAACAACGTTTAGCTATTTCGTTATGTTCGACTTTAACCCGACCCCTCATTCGAAAAATCTGCTGCAGACGTCTTCGAAACAAAAGTAAAGAGTACGGAAAATCTCTATTTACGAAATAATAATTATTGAATTGAGTTAAAAACATTTTGACGAAAGGAGAAATAGCTTAACATGACGATGAGCAATTTCCCCATTTGGCACAATAATTTTAAATATAGTTTGCTGCAGATGCGTCAAAATACAACTGCAAGTTGGAAACTATTATCAATATGTAACAAAAGACTACTTGTTAAAGAACTTATTTACTTTAACCCTCCATCACATACAACAGATCTACAGCCGATGCTTTTGAAATCATCTAGGAGAAAGATAGATCTAAACATGAAGATATCTTACTGAAAAAACGTTGGCATGATGAGAAATGGCTCAACTTGAGTCATTTCTCATTTTTCTCATTTTGTCACAATGTTTTCAAAGTCGTCTGCAGCGGAGGTGTCAGTAATCGTCTATATAGGTTCAAATTGATGACATTGAATGGTGTTCGTGATACAACTGGTTGCGTGATATCAGCAAGTTGATAATTAATAACAACATCTTTTCAGTAATGCCTTATGTGCCAGTCTGTAAGACTTATATAGGTGAGGGTCCGCCTCGGTTGCGTACTGGTTTGAGCGTCAGTCTCGCCCAGAGACTAGAGTTGGGCCTCCAGTCGGGCCATACCAAATACTTTACAAATGGAAGTACTTAGTGGCTTCCCACCTTGGCGCCCAGGGCTGCAGGATTATCATTACGACTAATGTCCTGGAATCACAACAAGATTGGCAGTAGTACTGGGTGTATACCAATGACAACGCCGTGCTATGAATGTAGTACTGGGTGTATACCAATGACAACGCCGTGATATGACTGTAGTACTGGGTGTATACCAATGACAACTCCGTGCTATGAATGTAGTACTGGGTGTATACCAATGACAACGCCGTGATATGACTGTAGTACTGGGTGTATACCAATGACGACTCCGTGATATGACTGTAGTACTGGGTGTATACCAATGACAACTCCGTGCTATGACTGTAGTACTGGGTGTATACCAATGACAACTCCGTGCTATGAATGTAGTACTGGGTGTATACCAATGACAACGCCGTGATATGACTGTAGTACTGGGTGTATACCAATGACAACTCCGTGCTATGACTGTAGTACTGGGTGTATACCAATGACAACGCCGTGATATGACTGTAGTACTGGGTGTATACCAATGACAACGCCGTGATATGAATGTAGTACTGGGTGTATACCAATGACAACGCCGTGATATGACTGTAGTACTGGGTGTATACCAATGACAACGCCGTGATATGAATGTAGTACTGGGTGTATACCAATGACAACGCCGTGATATGACTGTAGTACTGGGTGTATACCAATGACAACGCCGTGATATGAATGTAGTACTGGGTGTATACCAATGACAACGCCGTGCTATGAATGTAGTACTGGGTGTATACCAATGACAACGCCGTGCTATGACTGTAGTACTGGGTGTATACCAATGACAACGCCGTGATATGAATGTAGTACTGGGTGTGTACCAATGACAACGCCGTGCTATGAATGTAGTACTGGGTGTATACCAATGACAACGCCGTGCTATGACTGTAGTACTGGGTGTATACCAATGACAACGCCGTGATATGAATGTAGTACTGGGTGTATACCAATGACAACGCCGTGATATGAATGTAGTACTGGGTGTATACCAATGACAACGCCGTGATATGACTGTAGTACTGGGTGTATACCAATGACAACTCCGTGCTATGACTGTAGTACTGGGTGTATACCAATGACAACGCCGTGATATGACTGTAGTACTGGGTGTATACCAATGACAACGCCGTGCTATGAATGTAGTACTGGGTGTATACCAATGACAACGCCGTGCTATGAATGTAGTACTGGGTGTATACCAATGACAACGCCGTGATATGACTGTAGTACTGGGTGTATACCAATGACAACGCCGTGATATGACTGCAGTACTGGGTGTATACCAATGATAGCGCCGTGATATGACTGTAATACTGGGTGTATACCAATGACAACGCCGTTATATGAATGTAGTACTGGGTGTATACCAATGATAGCGCCGTGATATGAATGTAGTACTGGGTGTATACCAATGACAACGCCGTGATATGACTGTAGTACTGGGTGTATATCAATGACAACGCCGTGATATGACTGTAATACTGGGTGTATATACCAATGACAACGCCGTGATATGACTGTATTACTGGGTGTATACGAATGACAACGCCGTGCTATGAATGTAGTACTGGGTGTATACCAATGACAACGCCGTGCTATGAATGTAGTACTGGGTGTATACAAATGACAACGCTGTGATATGAATGTAGTACTGGGTGTATACCAATGACAATGCCGTGCTATGAATGTAATACTGGGTGTATATCAATGATAACGCCGTGCTATGACTGTAGTACTGGGTGTATATCAATGACAACGCCGTGCTATGACTGTAGTACTGGGTGTATACCAATGACAACGCCGTGATATGACTGTAGTACTGGGTGTATACCAATGACAACGCCGTGCTATGACTGTAGTACTGGGTGTATACCAATGACAACGCCGTGATATGACTGTAGTACTGGGTGTATACCAATGACAACGCCGTGATATGAATGTAGTACTGGGTGTATACCAATGACAACGCCGTGATATGACTAGTACTGGGTGTATACCAATGACAACGCCGTGATATGACTAGTACTGGGTGTATACCAATGACAACGCCGTGCTATGACTGTAGTACTGGGTGTATACCAATGACAACGCCGTGCTATGACTGTAGTACTGGGTGTATACCAATGACAACGCCGTGCTATGAATGTAGTACTGGGTGTATACCAATGACAACGCCGTGATATGACTGTAGTACTGGGTGTATACCAATGACAACTCCGTGCTATGACTGTAGTACTGGGTGTATACCAATGACAACGCCGTGATATGACTGTAGTACTGGGTGTATACCAATGACAACGCCGTGCTATGAATGTAGTACTGGGTGTATACCAATGACAACGCCGTGCTATGAATGTAGTACTGGGTGTATACCAATGACAACGCCGTGATATGACTGTAGTACTGGGTGTATACCAATGACAACGCCGTGATATGACTGCAGTACTGGGTGTATACCAATGATAGCGCCGTGATATGACTGTAATACTGGGTGTATACCAATGACAACGCCGTTATATGAATGTAGTACTGGGTGTATACCAATGATAGCGCCGTGATATGAATGTAGTACTGGGTGTATACCAATGACAACGCCGTGATATGACTGTAGTACTGGGTGTATATCAATGACAACGCCGTGATATGACTGTAATACTGGGTGTATATACCAATGACAACGCCGTGATATGACTGTATTACTGGGTGTATACGAATGACAACGCCGTGCTATGAATGTAGTACTGGGTGTATACCAATGACAACGCCGTGCTATGAATGTAGTACTGGGTGTATACAAATGACAACGCTGTGATATGAATGTAGTACTGGGTGTATACCAATGACAATGCCGTGCTATGAATGTAATACTGGGTGTATATCAATGATAACGCCGTGCTATGACTGTAGTACTGGGTGTATATCAATGACAACGCCGTGCTATGACTGTAGTACTGGGTGTATACCAATGACAACGCCGTGATATGACTGTAGTACTGGGTGTATACCAATGACAACGCCGTGCTATGACTGTAGTACTGGGTGTATACCAATGACAACGCCGTGATATGACTGTAGTACTGGGTGTATACCAATGACAACGCCGTGATATGAATGTAGTACTGGGTGTATACCAATGACAACGCCGTGATATGACTAGTACTGGGTGTATACCAATGACAACGCCGTGATATGACTAGTACTGGGTGTATACCAATGACAACGCCGTGCTATGACTGTAGTACTGGGTGTATACCAATGACAACGCCGTGCTATGACTGTAGTACTGGGTGTATACCAATGACAACGCCGTGCTATGAATGTAGTACTGGGTGTATACCAATGACAACGCCGTGATATGACTGTAGTACTGGGTGTATACCAATGACAACGCCGTGCTATGAATGTAGTACTGGGTGTATACCAATGACAACGCCGTGCTATGAATGTAGTACTGGGTGTATACCAATGACAACGCCGTGATATGACTGTAGTACTGGGTGTATATCAATGACAATGCCGTGCTATGACTGTAGTACTGGGTGTATACCAATGACAACGCCGTGCTATGTATGTAGTACTGGGTGTATACCAATGACAACGCCGTGATATGACTGTAGTACTGGGTGTATGCCAATGACAACGCCGTGATATCACTGTAGTACTGGGTGTATACCAATGACAACGCCGTGATATCACTGTAGTACTGGGTGTATGCCAATGACAACGCCGTGATATCACTGTAGTACTGGGTGTATACCAATGACAACGCCGTGATATGACTATAGCACTGGGTGTATACCAATGACAACGCCGTGCTATGACTGTAGTACTGGGTGTATGCCAATGACAACGCCGTGATATGGTATCAGGACAATATTATCAGCAGTACTGGGTGTGTACCAATGACAACGCCGTGATATGACTGTAATACTGTATGAATGGGTGTGTACCAATGACAACGCCGTGATATGACTGTAATACTGTTTAACGTGGCGTTACACCATTTACAATGAAACGAACATCATTAATGTTGGCATTTAAAATCGTTTTCAAACTATGTTGAACAGTTTATTTCGGTATTTGTTTATAGTTTGTTTGTTTGTTTGTTTGTTTGTTTGTTTGGAGTTTAACGCCGCTTTCAACAGCTTTGGTCATATCACGGCGGTCAGTGCACCTACCCATGTTTTCCTGGCTTTCCCACACCAGTACTTGCACAACATTCTTTCGAAGCCAGTATTTGTTTATAGACAGTGTTTCATAGGTCGGTTCTATCACCCTGCATTTAAAGTTTCTCGTTTGCGTAAAGATGAGGACGAACATTTTCCTTTGCTTCATATCATTGCTTTTGTCGTCTGTATTCCGTTTTCGACCCTTTCCCACTTGTAAATAAAATCTGCAACAGACGACTTGAAAACAATAAGGCAAAACTATTAGAAATCTCTCTAAATGATATTATGATTATTGAATTGAGCTGAAACATTGTGACAAAAGCAGAAAACCATTACATAACCGTTTTGTCCTTTGTCACAATGTTTTCGCAAGTGATCTAGTTCAGATCCGTTAAAAATGCGTCTGCATGTTGGGAAGGATTAACTTCATTTATTTACTGTCGGGTTTTAGCACCCATTTCGTTGATTTACGAGACAGACCGGTAGTTGGTACGGTGTAAAACACCACACGTTATTTATGTTTTCTCAACGTGAGAACTTTTTTGTCTTGCGTTAGTGGATTCAAAGAAAGACAATTTACAGAAATAGTGTGTGCATTGTATTGAACAGTGCATCTACAATTGATTCCGGCCATTGGAAACGGTACAAACTTTGAAGTGTTCAACACATTTTCCCCTGAGTTGGTATTTCAAGATATGCAGATATGCACCTTTTTCATCCAACATGTTATAAATCGAATAACGGTCACTTCGTTCAAAATAGATCTACTGAATATTACTACATCCTTTGTCTGAAAATATTTGTCTGACGAAGATCTACATACTATTAACACAAACTTGTTAAAAGCTTCTGACAACTTATGTAGACTGACTACTAAGCCATTGCGTTCAGAGAAACAGTTTGGTAGCTCATGGTTACCAATCTACCAATCAAATTACAGCTACTATAAAGTAGCTGTAATTTGATTGGTGGTTCGGCAACCGTGATCTACCAATCTCTTTCTCTGAACGCAAGACATGTGTTTTATTGATTTAAGTGACTGGGCTTGGTTATAACCAAATTACACACGTTTTTAACTAACCGTGGATTTCACTTGTTCCCTGTTCTTCATGAATAAATGACGAAACCTAAATAAAAATTTCAGCAAACACATCTATTCTTTTCCGTTAATTACACACACTAACTTTTCCAAGTCGTATGAAATATCACGTAAACCCAAAGTTGTTTATATAATGTGATGGTTAAAGCGTATTTTATTGAAACACTTTAATTGTTCCCGCTTTCTTTTTGAAAAATGGACAAAACCTTAATGCAATTACTGTTAACACATTTATTCGTTTCTACAATCAATTACTTTTCTAATCGTATGAAATATCATAGAAACTAGTGGTGATTTGAAAAGACTGCTGTTATAAGAAAAGCATGATAACTTGTATGTGCGGAAATTCTGCGGTGCTACATTATATATATTTCAATCTAAACGGGGTTTCTATCCATATTACATAAGCAATGGGGTATTTTAAAGCTAAAGCTAAGTCTATCTTCTGCTATGGTTGTTCGTCATTATGAGATTTTTTCTTTTTGTCACAATGTTTTAAATAAACTGTGTTGAAGATTCATCAGTAGTTAAGAAAGTTGCTATGTAAGCATTCAATTGTAATAAGTTCACCATTTGGTAGGGAATAAAAGTGCTGTTCTAGAAATTGATTCCTCCAAAAATGTGTATGTTTTATGATATACAATCACGGGTTTTCCTGTAGTATTTTAGTGGCATACCCATCGTGTATTAACGCAAAGAAAAAGAAACAAGCGCGTTTTAGTTACTTATAACCCTTTCCCATATACAAGAAATCTGTAGCAATCGACTTTTAACTCTTTCAGCGCCGAATTGTTTAAAATAGACTCTTTTAAGTTCAAAATCGGGTGTGCCCATTTCTCAATTTATGGAAGTTTTGGACTATTTTGGTAACTTAAAGGCAAACAATGCTGATTTCAGGTGAGACAGCTCGTTACGAGCTGACTCACCTGAATCTGCATTGTTTGCAAAAACCTCGATATTGCCTGTGGCGCTGAAAGAATATATATTTTATAGAGTTTTAAACATTGCGACAAAAAGGGGAAATTGCTAAATATTGTAAGCTTGTATGTAGTATAGAACCAGATATACATTCTGACATTTCAAATCAATTATAGCCATCCATGTGTTATAACAAGATCCTTGTTTGTGATCTGGTTACAGAGACGCAAGCAGACCTATAAAACAAACTTCAACCGCGGCTCTAAATAGTTTCTCTCTTGATGCTGGTCTCTTTTTAATGTATGTAATCATAGCATGTATATCGTGCTGAACTCCAGATGGAGATCCAAATTTTGAAATGTTGAAACTTCTGCAAATATTGCTAATAGTGACAACAAAGTAAGTAATAAGTAGATCAAAACTATTTTGGCAGTAAATGTTGAAAAACTGGCAATTGAAAGTTATGAAAATGTACAAAATTTAGCTTACTTGGTATGTCTACCCAGTAGAAACGAATCATAAACGATCAATATTAAAAAAACTATGGTACTGGAAAGTGGTATCTTTACTCTAATTTATCCCAGAATTATGATACTAATAGTTTAATCACAACTTTTGAACAGTTTTAAAACTTTGCCTATAATATCTGTTTCTGGAGTTTAGCACCTGAAACCAATTAAGAAACACATCGTACGTAATACCAGTAGGAATTGATAGTAGAAAGCATACAGGGAAGTAAATAGTTTAATTGTTTGACTTTCAGTCAGTTTTTTCTCCCGTGTTATGTAATTATTGGATATTTTTTTGTACTATCGACCGACAGCGGTTCTTGGAAAGGGAGGGGGAAAACGTCTAAAAGAACGTCTTTAAAAAAAGGCCTACTTAAAAGACAAGTTTTCTCAAATGGAATTAACGGTGTGCCAGTTTTACCAAATGTGAATTGCTGGCAGGCAAAAACCAGAAACGATCGAAGACAGGAATCGTCGAGTCATACTTATCCACTGGGAAATGTTCAACTACGTGATACAAACCACAGCAGAGGCAGACAGCTGCTTTAACCCTGTCCCACACATAAGACGCATGTTGACGCATCTGCAGCAGGCGACTTTTGAAAACATCGTGACAAAATTCTTATTTATGGAGATGTTTCGCGTTTTTGACAATATGTTTTCAAAGTCGTCTGCAGATTTGTTGTATGTGGGGGAAAAAGACACCTGCTGAATCTGAACGGGGTTTCTATCCATATTGCATAAGCAATGGTGGTTAGCTAACGCTAAGTCTATCTTCTGCAATGGTTCTTCGTCATTATGAGAATTTTTATTGTTGTCACAATGTATTAAAACGTTTGAGTTGTAGATGCATCAGAAGTAAGAAACGTTGCTTCTTAAAAAAAAGACACCTGCTCAAATACGACGTTAATTTGTATCTAAAACGACAAAGGAAGCCGAATAACCTCACAGTTTACATGTAATAAACACGTTTAAACTATGTTGCGACTTTCAATAATCGGGCTGAGAAACAGAAATCTAGTTAAATACGACGATTTTAATAAAAAGTGTACTTCTTGTTTCTAGAGGTTTTTTTTCTTCTTTTCATTTATAAAGCAGGCGACTCTGAAATTATTTTAGCATGTAATCGATGCCCTCTGTGTTTTTCAGCATAATTGCATGGATAATTTGTTGGGCTTTTTTACCCATACCGTTGGATTCAAACAAAACGGTTGTGCATCAATATCTTGTTTCAAAATGTAGTTACAGCCGTCTTGCGTGAAGCAATCCGTGTGTTTGAAGCCGAATGTTGAAAACCTTGCACGCTTGATATAACTTTGTGTTTGACTGGTAAAGCATACTGTACCTTGTCTATTTTCAGCATTGGACACTAACAATGTGATGGTTAAGAAGCAAGTGTTCGAACTTCTGTCTGCCTTGTGTGTGTACTCGGCCGATGGTTACAGGCTAACTCTGGATGCCCTTGACAGTTTTAAGGTAAACAATACATCTCATTAAAACCGGACCTAAGCTTCCCTGGCTGCCTATTACAGACCGTCTCACTCAGATTGACCTTTTCGCCTAGAAAATCGTTAGGTATCAATATTAGAGATGGTCCATATAAATAAAATATATGAGCCGTTCCACGAGAAAACCAACATTATGGATTCTACGTAATGTATGGACCCAGATCAGCCTGGGCAGTCCGCCCAGGCTAATCCGGGTCGAATAATTCCGTCTCAGGGGGGAATAGAGGTATAGAGTAATGATTCCTGAAACAGAAAATCCACATGAGATGAAAAGTGTCTGTCCGGGTAAGCCTGTGCGGCATGCTTAGCCTGATCCTGGTCGATACTTTACGCAGATTCCACAATATTGGTTTTCTTGTAATTCGGTTCATATAACGAAGCTTTGATTACCGAGTGCACCGATTGTGTAGAACATTTAAATGTTTAGAATTGATTCGCTGTCGTCAGATTCAATATCCGCACACAGACGTATTAGGTCTGATTCCGATAAGATTGGCTAAATAAGTATAATATTACTCGTTTAAATGTCTCGTCATTACTTACAGCACTTCTGCGTTACAGTGGGATCGTGATTACTCGAACATTAGTAAAGTCGAATGTTTCGTTTTAGTCGAATCCTTTCCTGGAATGGATCTGTCTGTCAAAAACAGCGTAACAGCAATTCTGATTGCTCATACTAGCACTCAGAACTGCTACTGTGCTAATTTATTGATATGATTTAATCACTGGCTGGCTGTTCATAATAAACACCAAAGTTAACGTGAATAACGAAACTGACAATTCAGAAGTGAATTGATGCATTAACCCAGAAATAATGTATGAGCCCCTTAGGGTTTCAAGGTTTAAAAAATGGTGATAAAATGATTTGCATCATATTTGCAGCAGGATAATAGATTTAGTTGTATACACCAACTTGTTTTAGTATACACTGATCAGCTATACATGTTAAATTCAAAGCTTTGTTCTTTCCCAACTGCAGACACCTTTTAACCATCAGCATCAGACGAGTTTTGAAAACAGTGTAATAAAAGGAGAATTGTGTTCATTGCGTTCTTTGAAGTCTTGGGCGAGCATGTGGATTCGAACACTCTCTTTAAGTTAATCACTTTCCGCCTACGTGTATCGTATGACATAAAACAATACGTGTATCTAAACTAGTATGACGTCCGAGTACTATTAAACGTAACGTATAAGTATAATATGACATATCCCAAGAGAAAACCAACATTATAGACTCTACGTAATGTATCGACTCAGATCAGCCTGCGCAGTCCGCGCAGGCTAATCCGGCCCGACACATTCCGTCCATGGGGGATAGAGATATAGAGTATTTCTGAAACAGAAAATCCACAGGAGCCGAAAAGTGTCTTCCCGGATTAGCCTGTGCATGATGGTTAGGCTGATACGGGTCGATACTTTACGCAGAGTCCAAAATGCAGCTGCGGCGATAGACATCTGCGTAATGTATCGACCAGATCAGCCTGCGCTGTCCGCGCAGACTGATCCGGCCGACACATTCCGTCTTAGTGGGATAGATGTATAGAGTAGTTATTCCTGAAACAGAAAAGTCACAGAAGGCGAAAAGTGTTTATCCGGGTAAGCCTGCGCGGTATGCTTAGGCTGATCCGGGTCGATACTTTACGCAGAGTCCACACTGTTGGTTTTCTCGCGGAACGGCTCATATGTCGTTATATACACTTAAAATCTTCTAGCGGGGATTCTCAATATGATATGTAAATGAATTTCAGGTTTCCAAGAAGCATCGCTACCGTTTTAGTGTGATTGTTCACGAACTTCGGACAGCAGAAATCGGACAATACAAAACAACCCTTATAGCCTTTATAAACTGCATCCTAGTGGCCACAGAGGATTTAGAAGAGAGGGCCAGACTAAGAAACCAGTTTATAGGTAAGTTTCAACCAACATAATGCGTTAATTAACCCTTTCATCCATACAGACGTTTTCTGACGCCGCTTCAGCAGACGGCTATTTGAAAACATTGTGACAAAAGAAGAAATTGCACAAAACGTTTGTCACAATGTTTTGAACATTTTTCAATAGTTAAACTTTCCCTTCTTAGAGAGTTTCCATAATTGTGTCTAGTTGTGTCTAGTTGTGTCTAGTTGTTTTCAAAGTCGTCTGTTGCTGATTTGTTGTACGTGGGAAAGGGTTATGGAGCCTCGTTTTAAATTCGATTGTTGATATCAAAGCAGCGTGGAGACTCTAACATTTAACCGTTCAGTTACCTGTGTCATTATATTGATTGATTGATTGGTGTTTTACGCCGCTTTTGACAAATGTTCAGTTATATCACGACGTTTCCTCTGTAAGTTATCAGTACTAATGGTTCATTTATTCTGACACCAGTCATTTAGTCGTAATGCTTATCTCGCAACCCTGCGCGCCAAGGAGGGCAGAGCCATGTGTCATTAGAGCGAAAATACACGAGGCGTTCACTGCTTATTTCCAATACTAATATGGATAAACATGTCTGTTTGAAAAGAAGGCTATGATTACTAAATGAACAGACTTCGAGAATCAAGTATATATCATACATTTATTGCATATTTTCATATTGTCCCGTTTTCTTTGCATTGAAGAAAGTGGTCATGATTTTTCGTTATTGCATACTTTCACATTGTTCCGTTCACTTTACATTGAAGAAAGTGGTCATGATTTTTCGAACATGACCGGTGTCAATGATTGATCATGACCGTAGATAAGGACGTGCGAAAATTCCGCATAATTAACATGCTAGGGACTATTTTTTAGCTCGACTATTCGAAGAATATGAGAACTATTAGAGTCACTTGTGCGTCGGCGTTGGCGTTGGTGTTGGCGTTGGCGTCGGCGTTGCAACTTTGGTTAAAGTTGTGCATGCAAAGCTTTTTCTCACAAACCACAGCTGCTATTGCTTTGAAACTTCACACACTTATTGTATATCATCAAATGACTTTGCAGGACAAGTCCCAACACTCTATATCAGATTTTGACACAATTATGCCCCTTTTTATACGCCCGTTTTGAAAAAACGGATCGTATTATAGTTTTACCTGCGGCGTACGGGCGGGCGGGCGGGCGGGCGGGCGGCGTCCAGTATGTTGTCAGCTCAATAACTTTAGAAGCCTTTGTCCAATCATCACCAAATTTAGTCAGAATGTGTATTCGGATAATATCTCGGACAAGTTCGATAACTAGCCATATCGCTTTAGTTAATCAAGAGTTAATTATAGAAATAACCCAAAATTGGTCTTGTCAGCTCAATAACTTTAGAAGCCTTTGTCAAATGATCACCAAATTTGGTCAGAATGTGTATTGGGCTAATATCTCGGACAAGTTCGATAACTAGCCATATCGCTTAAGTCAATCAAGAGTTATTGCCCTTTTATTATAGAAATTACCCTAATTTGGTCTTGTCAGCTCAATAACTTTAGAAGCCTTTGTCCAATCATCACCAAATTTAGTCAGAATGTGTATTCGGATAATATCTCGGACAAGTTCGATAACTAGCCATATCGCTTTAGTTAATCAAGAGTTAATTATAGAAATTACCCAAAATTGGTCTTGTCAGCTCAATAACTTTAGAAGCCTTTGTCAAATGATCACCAAATTTGGTCAGAATGTGTATTGGGCTAATATCTCGGACAAGTTCGATAACTAGCCATATCGCTTAAGTCAATCAAGAGTTATTGCCCTTTTATTATAGAAATTACCCTAATTTGGTCTTGTCAGCTCAATAACTTAAGAAGCCTTTGTTCAATCTTCACCAAATTTAGTCAGAATGTGTATTGGGATAATATCTCGGACAAGTTTGATAACTAGCCATATCGCTTAAGTCAATCAAGAGTTATCGCCCTTTAATTATAGAAATTACCCAAAATTGGTCTTGTCAGCTCAATAACTTTAGAAGCCTTTGCCCAATCATCACCAAATTTAGTCAGAATGTGTATTGACATAATATCTCGGACAAGTTTGATAACTAGCCATATCGCTTAAGTCAATTGAGAGTTTTCGCCCTTTAATTATAGAAATTACCTAAAATTGGTCTTGTCAGCTCAATAACTTTAGAAGCCTTTATCCAATCATTACTAAATTTAGTCAGAATGTGTATTGGCATAATATCTCGGATAATTTTGATAACTAGCCATATCGCTTTAGTCAATTGAGAGTTATCCCTCTTTAATTATAGAAATTACCTAAAATTGGTCTTGTCAGCTCAATAACTTTGGGAGCTTTTGTCCAATCATCACCAAATTTAGTCAGAATGTGTATTAGCGTAATATCTTGGACAAGTTCGATAACTAGCCATATTGCTCCAGTCGATAGAGAGTTATTGCCCTTTAATTATAGAAATTACCTAAAATTGGTCTTGTCAGCTAAATAACTTGTAAAGGCTTTATCCGATCATCACCAAATTTAGACAATATGTTTATGGGCAGAATATCTTGGTTACGTTTGATAACTTACAACGTTATCTTAGTCACTACACAATTATGTCCCTCGAAATGGCCAAAACTGTACTAACAGTGTCCGCTCTCTAAGTTTGGCTGACGTACAACCAATTACCACTATACTTGGTCTCAAATAAACAGGTCGGGCGTATTTTGTGACATTTGGCGCCCTTGTTTTACTTAGAAATTCTGGTTAAAGTTTTGCGTGCAATTACATTAAGAGTCCAGATCTCAGTATTTACTTGATGCATTGTATTGAAATTTTATACAATCCTTCCCAACTATCACACCTATGTAGATTGTTATGTTAGATAACTCTATCCTGCATTTAATGCAAGTTATAGCCCTTTTTAGCTCGACTTTTGAAAAAATGAGAGCTATTGTCATAACCCTGGCGTGGTCGTCGGCGGCGGCGGCGGCGGCGGCGGCGGTGGTCGTCCGGTTAAGGTTTTTTGTTTAGCTCATTTTTTTATTTTTTTTCTCCCTATCAGTCGAGCGTCTGTGCCGTACTCGGTACTCTTGTTTAACTTAGACATTCTGGTAAAAGTTTTGCGTTCAACTACATTAAGAGTCCATATCCTGGTAACTACTTGACATATTGCATTGAAACTCTAAACAACCCTTCCCAACCATCACATCTATTTAAACAATCAAGTTTGATTACTCATGATTTTCAGCATATAATGCAAGGTACTATCATGGATATATCTCAGTAACCACCAATGATATTGACTTAACTTTATTCATGTCTTCAGAGGTGTCAGACAGTCAAGACTAGATAGCTCTTGTATGAATTTAGTACAAATTATGGCCCTTGTTTGACTTTGAAACTGTTACTGTTACATTGCACGAGCGTCTAAAATGTTGGTCATGCACGTGCATGACGTCATTTAAACAAATAACGTCACCGTTTAGACGCGCGTACTATGTAACAGTATACTGTTAACCGGTCAAAAACGTACTGTTAGCATGATACAGTAAGAAATTGCCCAATGTTCACCTCCCCTATTAAGGTATAGAACGAATTGAATACACTTGTAATTTTGTTCGGTATAATAAAATAAATATTGCATGGCTTCCAGTGTGACAGTACATATTGTCAACATTCGGGTATATAGGCATACTGTTAACCTCGGGTAACAGTATTGTCCTCATGTTGACAATATGTACTGTCACACTGGAAGCCATGCAATATGTATATACTGTCTCATGCTAACAATACATTTTTGAGGGGATAACAGTATACCGTTACATGGCACGCGCGTCTAAAATGTTGCTCATGCACGTGCATGACGTCATTTAAAACAATAACATCATCGTTATAATTCAACTTTTCAAAAGACATTTGCAACAAAATGACTACTTATGTAAACAAAAAGTTTGTTTCGATTTGGGAAGCAGATTTATCAAAACTAGATAAATAAAAAAACTCAACAGTGTATAAACCAAATAATTTACAATAAGAAAGTATGCAATACAAAGGTTATTGACCCTTTACTGTGAAATAATCGCAAGCTCGGCAACGTCAACCCAAGAACTCGGTCCAACGATGATTTCACATTAAAGGGTCAATAACCTATAGTCTTGTTTTTTTGTTTTTTTTTAATTAATCACACCCCATCTGTTTGCGCTGAACTTTATTGCTTCAATCTTGAGTGCAATCAAGTTTTTCTTCATAAAACCCTTTCTTACATACAAGAAATCTGAGGCAGACGACTTACAAATCATTTAGGCAAATTTTTTAATCCCACCTTATCTGTTTGCGTTGAACTTTATTGCTTCAATATTGGGTGCAATCAAGTTTTTCTTCACGAAACCCTTTCTTACATACAAGAAATCTAAGGCAGGCGGCTTACAAATCATCTAGGCAAAACTATGGGAATTAAAATAATTATTCTTAGATACAGTTAAAAAACATTTAGACGAAAGGAGTGTGTGATCATTATGATCAATATCCTTTTATCGTAATGTTGTTAAAACTGGTTTGATATAGAGGCGACAAAATGCGCCCGCAAGTCGGAAAGGGTTTAAATCGATCGAAGTACCAGGAATGCCATTTTAAATACGTTACCAAATCACTCTTTAACATCAACACTCGACTATTTCGTTAAGTTGCTCCACTAGTGCGTTCAATATTTCAAAAATGGTCAAAATGGCTGCCGTACTTGGCGCTCAGGGTTACGGGGTTAGCATTACGACTGACTGGCTGGTGTCAGGATGAACCAGTAGTACCGATTATTAACCCAGGAAACGCCGTAATAACTGAACACGTGGTGAACGCGGCGTAAAACATCAAACGTCAATTAACGCGTTCAGATAGCTGATACGTTGGCTATTCGTAACAAATCCACCAATCAAATTACTGTAAAAGTGTAGCTGTATTTTGATTGGGCAATTTGTTACAGTTACATGCCATACCATTGTCTGAAAGCACGACGGAAATGCTTACGAGTCTGGTGTTTACATACTTAGCCATGCTCAGCTGTAGTCAAAAACACTTTTTTAAGTCATGACTGTATATAAAAATGTAATTTAGAATGATATTATGTTGCGTTAAGAACTTAATACGCTGAGGTTGGTGTTCACAAAGGCAGACTCGAGTGAGTATGGTAAAACATCGCGACAAATGTTTATTTATTTCACTATGTGAGTATACATGGCAAAGGAAAACAGATCTCCTGTCAAAACTTGAAATAACCCTTCTGGTATTACAGGTATTATAAGGTTTAACAAAATAAAGTACTGAAGCATAAATACGAATGACAGGAGTAAAGTAAATATAAATATATCTAACATTTCAGGTTTGTGGCCTTCTTGTCTTATTTAGAAATTTAATTTACTTTACTGTCATGAATGTAACGAAAAAAATAAGAAAAAAAGCAATATACACTCGACATAATGATATTGGAGCCGCATCTGGCAGTTCGGGGACTTATTGCGTTTTAGGAATGGCACCATTTAACCCGTTTACACATACAACACAATTACAACAAACGACTATTTTAGAATATGAACAAATATTTTTTAATACAGTATATTCTTAAATTAGAGTTAAAACATTACATCAAAAGAAGAAATTGCTCATAATGAAAATCTCCTCCTTTGTCACATTGTATTCATTTTTGTTCAAAAGTAGTCTGCTTTATATGCGTCAAAATGCGTCTACGAGTTGGAAAGGATTAAAGTTTCAATGAGGTGCAACCAGCAGGGTTACACCGGTAGTGAACGGCGCCCTACGAAGCCCAATCGTAAGGCATTTGAGATCAGTTTAGATCCATATCAGTCAGCGCTAACAGTTAAGTCTGATCTGGCTCTGCAATGTTTGCCAATTGGTCATAAAAACTTTCCAGAACATTCAGTAAAGCAGTATCCATTGTTGATCCTTAGTATAAATTCGTTACTGTTGATGTTGACAGAACACAGCTAATGTATAGGCGAAGAGAGGTGAAGCGTATGAACAGAACACAGCTAACGTATAGACGGAGAGAGGTGAAGCGTATGAACAGAACACAGCTAATGTATAGACGAAGAGAGGTGAAGCGTATGAACAGAACACAGCCAATGTATAGGCGAAGAGAGGTGAAGCGTATGAACAGAACACAGATAATGTATAGGCAAAGAGAGGTGAAGCGTATGAACAGAACACAGCTAATGTATAGGCGAAGAGAGGTGAAGCGTATGAACAGAACACAGCTAACGTATAGACGAAGAGAGGTGAAGCGTATGAACAGAACACAGATAATGTATAGACGAAGAGAAGTGAAGCGTATGAACAGAACACAGCTAACGTATAGACGAAGAGAGGTGAAGCGTATGAACAGAACACAGATAATGTATAGGCGAAGAGAGGTGACGCGTATCAACAGAACACAGCTAATGTATAGGCGAAGATAGGTGATGTGTATGAACAGAACACAGCTAACGTATAGGCGAAGAGAGGTGACGCGTATCAACAGAACACAGCTAATGTATAGGCGAAGAGAGGTGAAGCGTATGAACAGAACACAGCTAACGTATAGACGAAGAGATGTAGCGTATGAACAGAACACAGATAATGTATAGACGAAGAGAAGTGAAGCGTATGAACAGAACACAGCCAATGTATAGGCGAAGAGAGGTGACGCGTGTGAACAGAACACAGCTAACGTATAGACGAAGAGAGGTGAAGCGTATGAACAGAACACAGATAATGTATAGGCGAAGAGAGGTGACGCGTATCAACAGAACACAGCTAATGTATAGGCGAAGATAGGTGATGTGTATGAACAGAACACAGCTAATGTATAGGCAAAGAGAGGTGACGCGTATGAACAGAACACAGATAATGTATAGGCGAATATAGGTGATGTGTATGAACAGAACACAGCTAACGTATAGGCGAAGATAGGTGACGCGTATGAACAGGCTTGCCTTGTTCTTAACGATATTCAGATAATCGATAGACACGGCTCAGATAAAATGAGACCCCTTATTGATAGATACGGCTTATGTTTTATTCTCAGACAAAATGAGACCCCTTATCGATAAACACGGCTCAGACAAAACGAGACCCATTATCGATAAACACGGCTTATGTGTTATACTCAGACAAAATGAGACCCCATATCGATATACACGGCTTATGTTTTATACTCAGACAAAATGAGACCCCTTATCAATAGACACGGCTTATGTTTTATCGTGTTACCGTTTTCCCCTAATGATTAAACCCGTAAGGAAAGTTACAAGTTGACTTTTGAAAACAATGTAAATCCAGATTAGCCTGTTATCCGTGCAGTGTGATCAAGATCTACGGTGTACACATACCACCAACATAAGCTTGTTGACTTTTCTGTCAATATGTGTAGTTTCTGATGTACATGCTTCAAGCTAAACTTACACTGTTCAGAAATGCCAACGTGAACATTTTCCAAGGGCGGGATACATCTCCTAACTTAATCTTCAGAATAAATCTTAGAAGACATGCAATTTTCTTGACCTTTCATCGCCGGTTTCTCTGTTGTCAGATTTACATTTTGATGGAATCCAGAAAAACTCGATCCAAAGTCAGCCTCAAAGAGGTTTTCTTTCATTGTAGACTGGTCCCTCTATCGACTCTGCTTTAAAATAGACTGGCCACGTGCATACTTCGATAAATCGTGTGGTTTGACTGGTCAAGACGACGTCTGTTTTTGAAGGGTTTCTTATCTGCCACGTGTCCGGCTATTTACAGGCGACACGTGCGTTCATGCTGTGATTATGGGGCGTTTTTATATGTGCGTGAAGTTAGCGTGAATAGCCGGAACAGCCGTAACAGCCGGAACTCCGGCTGTATTAACCATCCGGAACAGCCGGAACTCCGGTTACACCGGCTGTATTAACCAGCCGGAACAAGCGGATCTCCGGCTACTCCGACTGTATCAACCAGCCGGAACAGGCAGAACTATGGCTATTCCGGCTGTATTAACCAGCCGGAACTAAGGCTACACCGATTTTATTAACCAGCCGGAACAGCGGGAATTTCGGTTACACCGGCTGTATTAACCAGCCGGAAAAAGCAGCTATCCGGATACTCCGACTGTATTAACCAGCCGGAACAACGGCTATTCTGGCTGTATTAACCAGCCGGAGCAGCTGGAAGATTGTCGACACCGACTTTTTCAACCAGCTAGAACAGCCGGAACTACGGCTACACCGGCTGTATGCAACGGGTATGGAGAACAAAGGTGTCATGAATACATTTATTTTATTTTATTACACAATTCGTAGATGTACACAACTATATAATATGTACATGAAATGATGTAATTTTTTCCCTCAAAGATATTTGTCGATCAGTCATGTTCATTGGCAAGGTCTTGGTGTTGTTTCCGGGGTAAATTACCAGTAATACTGCTCCATTTATCCTGACACCAGCCAGTCAGTCGTAATGCTAACCCCACAACCTTGGGTGCCAAGGAGGGCAGCCATTACTACCATTTTTAAAGTCAGCTGAAAGTGCCACACTCTGGCATCGAGTCGCACTAGCCGGATTCAACCCGGAGTTATGGCAGCTGGCTACAATGTTCAGATGAAGTTGGTATTTTGGCCAAGTCTGCAACCCAACTCCGGCTGTATATTGCTCGAATTAGAGAGTTTAACTGGCATCCTGACATGTGTCAGGTGAAAGTGACATACTCTGGCTCCCAGTCCATCCGGATTTATGGTAGCTGGCTGCAACACCCAGTCGGAGTTGAGTCGACAGAATGGCTCTCAACCTCATGTTGGCGTTCTTATTGTTTCATATATATGAATTTTGCTGAAATTGATGCATGCCAGGTGAAAGCGCCTGAGGTCCGGTTTCGCCAAGTTGCGTCAGCTGGCATCCATGTCCAGCCGGAGTCCCGACTTTGCACCCGTCCGTTTCGAATTAGATAGCTTAACTGGCATTCTAACATGTGTCAGGTGAAAGTGCTACACCCTGGCTTCGAGTCGCACTAGCCGGATTCCACCCGGATGTATGGCAGCTGGATGCAATGTTCAGATGAAGTTTGCATTTTAGCCAAGCCTACAGCCTAACTACGGCTGTATATTGCTCGAAATAGAGAGTTTTACTTGTATCCTGACATGTGTCAGGTGAAAGAGACACACGCTGGCTGTCGGTCGCGCTAGCCGGATACCACCCGGATTTATGGTAGCTGGCTGCAAAACCCAGTCGAAGTAAGGCCGACAGAGTGATTCCAACCCTCGTTTTGGCGCCCCTTTTGCAAGATATAGATTGATTGGGCTGATGATTGATGCATGCCAGATGAAAGCGCCTCAAATTGGCTTCGTGTTGCATGAGGTTCTGTTTCGCAAAGGTGTCAGCCGGCTGCCATGCCCAGCCGAAGTTGGGATTTTCAGACAAAGTTCCTAATTTGCACCCGTCCTGTTCGAATTAGAGAGCTTAACTGGCATCCGTCCAGCTAGATTTATGACAGAGTATCTCCCATTATCGATTGTGCGTGCCTCTTTTCGAGATATATGGATTGAGCGGCCCATTGATGCATACTACTTGAAAGCGACCCAAACTGACTAAGACACGACTTTGCACCCGTCCTATTCGAATAAATGATTTTAACTGCACAACCCAGCCGGAGTTGGGCCGACTTTGGCTCTGAGTCACTCTAAGTACAAGATCAAGACAAGATGAAAATATCCAGATAGGTTCTAGATACTTGAGGTGGTTCAAGCTTGTCCATAACGACAGTTCAGGCTCGCCAGAATTAACACAGCCGGAGTTGTCGGAACCCCGGCTATTCCAGCGGATTGATACTCGTTACAATTTCCAGGATTTGCACCGACGTGTTTGAGTTAAGAGTTTAGCCGACATCCTGACATGTTTTGCGCCGACGGTCGGAGTCTAGATTTTTCCAACAAAGTACCGACTTTGCACCTGTTCGAGTTAGAGAGTTAAGCCTGCTGCAACCGATGTCACAATCTGGCTTCGAATCGCACTAGGTGTCAAATCAAGCCAAGAATAAAATGTCAAGACAATATGTTCTCACATAATTCAAATTAGTCGGTAAAGACAGTTCAGGCAAGCCGGTATTGGCGAATTCCGGCTGTTCCGGCTACTCCGGCTAACTTCATGCACATCGTTTTTATCTATATTTAGAGGTTTATCTGATGTTTTGGCAGTCACCTTATTACCGATTGGTTTTTTAGCTCACCTGTGCACGAAGTGCTCAAGGTGAGTTATTGTTATCGCCCTATGTCCGGCGTCCGTTGTCCGTCGTCCGTCGTCCGTTGTCCGTCGTCCGTCGTCCGTCAACATTTTCTCCTCTGTAACCGGTGGGTCAACTGGGATGAAACTTCACAGAAAGCATCCTCTCAATGTCCTCACCAGAATTCCTTAACATTTTCGGGATCCATGCAGAATTCTGGTTTCCATGGCAACGAAATGAAAAAACTTCAAAATTCTTAAAAAATCTTCTCCTCCGAAAGTGTCAGGCCGATTTTCAAATAATTTTGTAGAAATGTTCCTCGGGTGACCCTCTATCAGATTCCTTCAAGCCATGTTGATTGGTCGAAAAACATGGCCGCCAGGGGGGGCGGGGCTATTTTTCCTTATATGGCTATAGTGCAAACTTAAAAAATCTTCTTCTCCAAAAACATGGCCGCCAGGGGGCGGGGCTATTTTGCATTTTATGGTTATAGTGCAAACTTAAAAAATCTTCAACATCTTCTCCTCAGTAACCGGTGGGTCAATTGGGATGAAACTTCACAGAAAGCATCCTCTCAATGACCTCACCAGAATTCCTTCAAATTTTTGGGATCCATGCAGAATTCTGGTTTCCATGGCAACGAAATGTTCCTTGGGTGACTCTCTATCAGATTCCTTGAAGCCATGTTGATTGGTCGAAAAACATGGCCGCCAGGGGGGGCGGAGCTTTTTTGCCTTATATGGCTATAGTAAAAACTTAAAAATCTTCTCCTCCAAAAGTGTCAGGCCGATTTTCAAATAATTTTGTAGAAATATTCCTTGGATGACCCGCTATCAGATTCCTTTAAGCCATGTTGATTGGTCGAAAATCATGGCCGCCAGGGGGGGCGGGGCTTTTTTGCCTAATATAGCTATAGTGCAAACTTAAAAAATCTTCTCCTCCAAAAGTGTCGGGCTGATTTTCAAATAATTTTGTAGAAATGTTCCTTGGATGACCCTCTAGCAGATTCCTTCAAGCCATGTTGACTGGTCAAAAAACATGGCCGCCAGGGGGGCGGGGCTATTTTGCCTTTTATTGCTATAGTGAAAACTTAAAAAATCTTCTCCTTCAAAAGTGTCAGGCCGATTTTCAAATAATTTTGTAGAAATGTTCCTAGGGTGACCCTCTATCAGATTCCTTAAAGCCAAGTTGATTGGTTGGAAACTATGCCCGCGAGATGGCGGGGCTTATATAGCTAAAGTGAAAAAAAAATCAGGTGAGCGATTCCAGGGCCATCATGGCCCTCTTGTTATGATTAGCTTGGGATACACTCAGTCTAAAGAAGTCATTTTTAGCTCGACTTTTCGAAGAAAAGGCTAGCTATACTACTCGTCTCGGCGTCGGCGTTGGTGTCACACCTTGGTTAATTTCTTGTACCAATTCACTTTTTTTTTTCAAAACCGTTACAGATATTGCCTTGAAACTTTCTACACTTGCTCACCATCATTACCTCTATCAACAGACAATAGTATATAACTCTGTCAAGGTCTTTATAAAAATTATGGTCCTTTTCCGACTTAGAATTTTGGTTAAGTTTTTCGTACCACCCTATTTATTTCAAAACCATTAGAGATATCGCTTTGAAACTTACAACACTCGTTCACCCATCAACCGACAAGAGTACATCATTCTGTTAAGGTTTTTGTAAGAATTATGGCCCTATTTCGACTTAGAACTTTGGTTAAGTTTTTCTTACCACCTCACTTTTTTTCAAACCATTAGACATGTAGAGATATTGCTTTGAAACTTTTGTTCCCCATCATGACCTCCATCAAAAGATAAGAGTAAATAAGTTTTTTGTAAGAATTATGGCCCTTCTTTTACTTAGAATTTTGGTTAAGGTCTTTTGTACCATCCCACTTTTTTTCAAAACCATTAGAGATAAAGCTTATACACTTACAATACTTATTTATCATCATTACCTCTATCAACAGACAAGTGACATAACTCTGTCAATGTGTTTTCTTTTAAGAATTATGGCCCTTTTTCGATTTAGAATTGTGAAGTTATTCATACCAAAATAAAATAAAAAATAAAAGCAATTAGAGATATAGCTTAAACACTTAACACTTGCAATTTCTTTTAACCATCATTACCTCCACCAACAGCCAAGAGGGCATAATTCAGTGAAGGTTTTTGTAAGAATGTTGACACTTTATCAACTTATAAAGTACTTTGATTATAAATAGTATGATAAAGTACTTGGTTATGATTTCTGTACCACCCAAAAAAATTCGTTTTATTGGCAAACACGAAAAAGTCGAGCACGCTGTCCTCTGACAGCTCTTGTTATTATTTCCCTGATACGAAGTTGTCGAGAGGATATAGGGATTCGCTCGTGCGTAAGTATGGGTCTAGATCTTATCCAATTATTATGAAACTTGACACATATGAACTAGGTCAAAGGTTAATGGCACATTGAATATATTAGCGTCCCAACGTGTCATCGATTTAGCGACTTCGTTTTCCCCCATTTTTTATGAAACTTGATACATATATTCTCAAACGCCGTCTCTTGTACGAGTTCGCATTGCCTAGGTCAAAGGTCAGGGCCATGGAGACTATAATTCGTCTGTACATAACGATGTCATCGCTCTAGCACTGTCATTTGTGGACGGAATTCCCGAATACTTAGACACAGGTTCACTGTCAAGAGAGCTTGGACATGTTCGCGTTAAACCGCCTTATGCCAAAGGTCAAGATCACAGTTGCTATATTACGTCCGTACAAAATACGTCATCGCTCTAGATAGCACTTCATTTGTGGACGGAATTCCTTCATACTCTATACACATATTCAGTGTCACGAGATCTTGGACGGGTTCGAACCGACCTAGGTCAAGGGTCAATATCAGGTTTATTTGCGGACATAAGCCCCCCCCCCCCCCCCCCCAACCCCCCCGCCCCCACACACATTTTTTAAATTCAGTAAATTGTTAAAATGTGATTAGATGTAAATGGTCTCCCTCGTGGTTGTATATTCAAGGCATATATGCCGATAATGTTTTTGAGAAAATCCATACTGCTGAATGAAATCCTCATTGTTAAACGCACAGTCTAATACCTTGTTCTCGAAGAAGATTGAATTTACAAATTAAATAAAAGATCATTAAAATGTCGGTAAAACAAGAAGGGGCTAATGTCCGCTTTCAGTAATCCGGTAAAGGGGCTGCGTTGACTTTTATCAATGCCACCATTCATGACCACCAATGTGTTAATTAAATTGTTGCGTTTGCTAACCGAAGGAAAATATACCCATTTAATTAAATAATAGCTACTATTAAGTAGATGTTGTTTGAATACATGATCTGCCACATAAAATGTTCACATTGATTGTTTGGTGTTTTACGCCGCTTTCAACAATGTTTCAGTTATATCACGGCGTTTCCTGGTAAGCTTACCAGTACTACTGGTCCATTTATCCTGACACCAGCCAGTCCGGGGATCGAACCCGTGACCTCCCGCACCCGCGACCTCACGCACGCGCGACCTCCCGCACCCGCGACCTCCCGCACCCGCGACCTCCCGCACCCGCGACCTCCCGCACGCGCGACCTCCCGCACCCGCTCTACCACTACAACTCCGATGAATTGCTGGTGTCTCAAAGATCACGTCATATTTTCACAGTTTGAATATTTAAAAACAAACGTAGATCTTATTGCGTTAGATATATAGCCGTGTTAATTTCAGTGTCGAGTTCGTAGTGTATGATTAGACAATAAAGGTCTTCTGCGGGAAAAACCATCACATAAGCGGTCGTTTTGAGCTGCTCTCTGTGAGGGTATTATACCATAAATCCGTCTGCTGTGAGAAATGGAAATGTGAGCTTTAAGGCAGACGTGAGCTGCCTGGATTATGTTGGCAAAATATAAATTCTAGATTATTCTGAAATGTCTCTATTACCCTGACATAGACGACAGATGGTGCATTAGCACTAGACGACTTTCATAAGCATTTTGGACATTTAAGGGAAAATGCTAGAGAAGCATTTTACCCCCTTTCTCACAATGACTCATTTCTATATCAAATCATATTTAAACTTTTCAGATGTTAAAAAGCATTTTTTCCGAGAGATTTCTAAAATAGACAATTCTCAATATATCCTATCAGGCAGATAAATGCCTCATTCCGTGAATATCGAGGATCACTTATTTCCAATTCAATTTATATTTCCAACGTGATAATCTCCTAGAGAACGCATCAATATAAGTTAGCTTCTCCTGTAATATAACTGATTTTACTTTCGCTTAACCCATTCCCCACTTGCAGTCGCGTTCTCACTCATCTGAAGCAGACGACATTTTAACCCTTTACCTCATATATACACTTTTTGACGCCTCTGCAGCAGACGGCTTTTTGAAAACATAGTGACAAAAGAAGAAATTGGTCAAAACGAGCAATTTCTCCTTTTGCCACAATGTTTTCCATTTTTAGTCATAGTATATCCATTCAATTAAAGAGATTTTCCAATTTTGGGCAGAATTGCCGTATGTGGGAAAGGGTTAAATCATTTTGCCACAATAATACCAGTTCTATCCTATAATTAAAATTTCGTTTATAGACAATTTGCATGTTTTTGTCTACATGTTATCAAAGTCGTCTGCTGCAGATTAGTTGTATATCGGAAAGGATTAAACGAATAGAGTTATACAGATATTGTATAAGCCCATGAAGATAAAGAGATATTGCTTAAATCGTGAAAATGTTTCCGCTCCCACATTGTTAAAAAATCTGAAATTAAAGCACACGCACATTTGTCAATAAATTACATTTTTCCCCAGATGTATTCACAGCAGGTAACTCTTTAAACATCACATCAGGTAAAATATTGAATTCACTTGTTGTGAGACATAGCATAGTTTGATTGATCATTGCCTTTCAATTTCGTCTATATAATAAATCATGATTGGATCAAAAGAAGCTTTCTGTCTGTCTTATCCCTAAAATTGATCAAATTGTTAAGGGAGTGTAAACGAGTTCTATGCCATTTACGCGAAGAGTTTATTTACAACTTTTTAATCTTAACATTTATTGCAAAAAATTAAAAATCAAATCGTTTAATTGATATTGTATGAACATAGTATACCATTTTATTTTTAATCGTAAATGTACAATTCAACTAAAAGCTAAACGATTTCGTCAATATATCGGCTGGCTTCACTAGCACTCAATGACATGTTAACGAATATATAATGATATCAACTTCCTTCCCTGGCAATCAGTGACAGTGTGACGAATACCTCATGACATCGGCGTCCTTCCCTGGCACTCAATGACAGTGTAACGAATACATCATGAAATCGATGTCCTGTCCTGACTCTCAATGACAGTGTAACGAATACATCATGAAATCGGCTTCCTGCCATGGCAATCCGTGACAGTGTGACGAATACATCATGAAATCGGCGTCCTTTCCCGACACTCAATGACAGTGTAACAAATACATCATGAAATCGGCGTCCTTCCCTGGCACTCAATGACAGTGTTATAAATACATCATGAAATCGGCGTCCTTTCTTGGCACCATATGACAGTGTAACGAATACTTCATGAAACCGGCTTCTATTCTTGGCACTCAATGACAGTCTAACGAATACTTCATGAAACCGGCTTCTATTCCTGGCACTCAATGACAGTGAAACGAATACTTCATGACATCTGCGTCCTTCATTGGCACTCAATGACAGTGTAGCGAATACCTCATGAAATCGGCGTCCTTTCCTGACTCTCAATGACATTGTAATGAATACCTCATGAAATCGGCGTCCTTCCCTGGAAATCATTGACAGTGTGACGAATATCTTATGAAATCGTCGTCTTTACCTGACTCTCAATGACATTGTAACGAATACTTCACGAAATCGGTGTCCTTCCGTGGTACTCAATGACATAATGATATATGCTTCCTGCCTTGGTATTCAATGACAGTGTAACGAATGCTTCATGCAATCGGCTTTCTTTGTTTGCACTCAATGGCAGTGTAACGAATACATCATGAAATCGATGTCCTGTCCTGACTCTAAATGACAGTGTAACGAATACATCATGAAATCGGCTTCCTGCCATGGCAATCCGTGACAGTGTGACGAATACATCATGAAATCGGCGTCCTTTCCCGACACTCAATGACAGTGTAACAAATACATCATGAAATCGGCGTCCTTCCCTGTCACTCAATGACAGTGTTATAAATACATCATGAAATCGGCGTCCTTTCTTGGCACCCTATGACAGTGTAACGAATACTTCATGACATCTGCGTCCTTCATTGGCACTCAATGACAGTGTAGCGAATACCTCATGAAATCGGCGTCCTTTCCTGACTCTCAATGACATTGTAACGAATACCTCATGAAATCGGCGTCCTTCCCTGGAAATCATTGACAGTGTGACGAATATCTTATGAAATCGTCGTCTTTACCTAACTCTCAATGACATTGTAACGAATACTTCACGAAATCGGTGTTCTTCCGTGGTACTCAATGACATAATTATATATGCTTCCTGCCTTGGTATTCAATGACAGTGTAACGAATACTTCATGCAATCGGCTTTCTTTGTTTGCACTCAATGGCAGTATTACGAATACCTCATTAAATCGTTGTCCATTCATGGCACTCAATAACAGTGTAACGAATACCTCATGTCTTGGTACTCAACGAAATCGGAGTCCTTTCCTGACACTATATGACAGTGTAATGAATACCTCATGAAATCGGCGTCCATTCCTGGCACTCAATGACAGTCTAACGAATACTTTATGAAAACGGCTTCCTTTGTTGGCACTCAATGGCAGTATAACGAATACTTCATTAAATCAGCGTCGATTCCTGGCATTCTATGACAGTGTAACAAATACCTCATGAAACCGGCTTCCTTTCTTGACACTCTATGACAGTGTAATGAATACCTCATGAAATCGGCGTCCATTTCTGGCACTCAATGATAGTGCAACGAATTCCTCGTAAAATCAGCTTCCTTTCTTAGCAGTCAATGACATTGTAAAAAAACACATAATGACATCGGCTCCTTACATTGGCACTTTCTGACAATGTAATGGTTAACCCTATAGTATAAGTTTCGAAATGACAGAGTAACGAAAACATCATAATAAAACCATTCAAAATACGGTTATTTTATCAATAAGATATATGTATACATATAAGATAAAGATATTTGTTTGCTTTCTTTTGTGAATTGAAGCGTTTCCAAACTCACTTTAAGTGCCTATTAATATTCTGACCTGAAGACAAAGGCTCCAAACTACGTCATGTTATTTCTGCGCACGTTTCTAACATTAATTGATGGTGCATTTGGGCATATGACGAGACACATGTCGTTTTCCTCTTTTAACATATACTGTGAAGGTCATGAACACTTTATATGACCGCATGCCTTTGCACTTAGTGACAGTGTAGCGAACGTCATAACTATACTTCCTTGGCAATCACTGGTAATTTACCGAATACGTCGATTATATTGACTTTCTTCTATGACACACAATAACAAAGTAACAGTTAAACGCATAGCAGAGAGCTCCTTTCCTGGCAATAAATGAAAAGGTGAAGAATACGCCAATAGTTGTATTGGCGTCCTTTCCAGTCACGTGAAAAGTAAGAGCTATGCCAAAATATCGACTTTCTTCTTTGGCACTCAACGGCGAAGTAATGTCAGCTTTTTTCTTGGCACTCAATGGCTGTGTAACTAACGAATATGTTCATTATATTATCTACGTTTCTTAACACACACACAAATATTGTAAAAAATACGTCATACTTTAAACAAATTACATTGCTACTCAATATCGGCATCCTTCTTTTGCACTGAGCGGTAATATATCAAAAAAATACTTTCTTCCTTTGAACTAAATAGCAGTGTAGTGAATGCATCAATATAATTGCCCTCCTTACATAGTACTAAATTCCAGTGCAACGGACACGCCCATAATATCAGCTTCGATCATCATACATGTTTAACTATTTGCTGACGATACAAAAATTTATGCGGTAGTCAATAATGAAACAGACAGAATAAGCTTACAAAAAGACCTAGATAATCTATTAGAATGGTCAAGCAACTGGCTACTTAGTTTCAATAAAACAAAATGCAAACACTTCCATTTAGGACCTGAAACAAAAAAAAGATATACGCTCGATACAAACACATTAGATACAGTAAAAGAAGAAAAAGACCTAGGGATAACAATTGACAAAAACTTGAAATTCAATGAACACATCAACATGCAAGTCAGGAAAGGAAACCAAAAATTAGGCCTTATTAGAAGGTGCTTCGAACATTTAGATACAGAATCTGTTACAACAATTTATAAAAGTATAGTTAGACCGCATTTAGAATATGGAAGTACAGTCTGGTCTGTTATTAATAAAAAAGAGGCAATATTAATTGAAAATGTGCAAAGAAGAGCAACAAAAATTATTAAATCAATAAAAGATCTCCCTTACAAACAAAGATTACTCAAGTTAGGATTACCGACTCTGCAATATAGAAGATCAGATACTATCGAAACTTACAAAATTTTAAATGGGATAGATAAAGTAGAATCCATATTCACTCTAAACGTTTCGAATACAAGAGGACATAAACAAAAAATCTTCAAGAGACATAATAGGACAAACATAAGAAAATATAGTTTCTCTCAAAGAGTTATAAATACGTGGAATAATCTACCTGAAGAGTTAATTGCTGCAAAAAGTGTAAATAGTTTTAAAAGCTTGCTCAACAAGCATTGGAAGAAAAATATAATCAAGTGTGTGCCCGACTTCTATGGACCGGAGGCGGAGACGAAACAACCGATCAAGAAGGATCAAAGAGGCCAATAGGCCTAGATAGATCTCGGAAAAAGGTAAAAGGTAAAAGGTATGTAACCATGGCAGTGAAACAGAACTGTTTATAAGGATTCAATCCTTTGATCAAACGGAAGCGCAACGGACATCCCCAAAATGTCGGCTTCCTTCCCTGGTACACCATAGAAGTGCAAAGCCTTTTCTATCGTTCGGAGGAATTGAAACGGATAATAGACGTTGATAACGGCGTTGAGCCTTATATTAAAAGTCAATAAAACATACTGATTGTTATGATCCACTGTGAAAAAGGGGAAACAAAGATAGACTCTTGTCCGTCAGTATGTCTGTCTGTCCGTCCGCCACTAAATGTTTTCTCGCGGTTAACACCAAGAATCACACATCTTTACAGGAGCATTCACGTTCGTTGTTTCGCCCAATACATGTAGAGTTATTGGCCTTTGAATTAGTTTAACATATCATATTTAGCATGAAAAACCATTAAATAACTTAAGATACAAGCATTGAACAGTTACAGAGACGATATATTCAATCACAAAGAGACCAAATTAACCCTTTATGCAATTCTAATTATTCTACCTTAATAGCTATATGTCAGCATTACATACGAAGTTGCTCACATGTTATTATTCATGCATTTTTATCAACAATGACCACAATAATGGCCCTTGCTTTTGTGACAAAAAGTAATGTTACAGGGGGCATCGGTGTCCTATGGACACATTTCCAGTTGTAAATTCTTATACTTGGAGATATTTACTGACAGGGAATGACATAAAATACAAGATGAATCTAATTGAGGATACAGTTTGGCGAAACTTTCCCCCCGAGGAAGCAATTTTGCTAGCCTCAACTGTAATTACGAAATCCCAGCAGCTGCCAGTATTCAGGAAACATAGACAACAAGATGTTGTTACCAAAGGACGTTATCTATAATTATCGTGCGTCAATCAGCAATATCTCGGTATGTTCTTTAATAATTAATGATCTAGTTGACAGGCTTGGCTCCGGTAGCTCAGTCGATAGCGACATGGGCTGTCAATCCGAAGGTCTTGAGTTCGAACCCAGCTCGGCCAACATTCTTACCGACGTTTGACAAAGGTCAATACGACAATGGGCTAACAGTCGATGTGGAGTAATGGTGTGAGTAAGCCAGGAAACACGTGGGTATGTGAACTGGCCATCGTGATATGACAGAACAATTGTTGAAAATGGCGTCAAATCCCAATCAATCTATCTATCAAACTTTTAAAGAGCGAATTTGATTAACGAAACGACTGTTCTGCGCTCCGGGTAAACACAACTTTATTGCTAAAGATCCGAGTGGTAACTGTGAAACAGAAATTTCTTGAAACCTTAATCGACAAATCGGAGAACAGTGCAGAACCAGATCTGATTACACGGATGCGCAGGCTGATCTGGACCTTCACTGGTTGGTTATGTCTGGCGGTTGGTATTCGCAGAGTGGCGTTTATATGAAGATCTTTTTGGGCATTATTGACATCTGATCCAACTCTGAATCATACGAGACTAATTGGCAAACAGTGCAAAGCCTGATCTGTTCGGATGAAAATGGTTCTCACCAATTACCAACGGTATAAACTAATGCTAAATTAGGAATTAAATAGAAGTTGTAACTCATTTGAGAACATTTGAATGTCTTTTTTTTTTGTTGTTTCCTGATTATATTGCCTTACGCGTGCCGCACGTCTTTTTGTCGAATATGTTTACACTTTCCTCAATCCAAGTATACTTGCTTCTCTTTTTATTTCCGTCAACATAAACGTGTACCTTGTTAAGCTTTAATTTATGTATTATAAGAAGAAAAGTACAGAGGTTTGACAGCTTCTCCTGTTATATATATTAGGTACGTTCTGGAAAAACATGTTGTTGTCAGAATAGTCTCAGTCGTAGTTGTTTTTGTTCAATGAAACCTGCATGTCGTATATCAGATTCTAATTACACCCAGCCTCGTGAGATTATGACTTTGTTGGTAACATGACCTGATATGTATTCAGCATTCCAGTGATGAAGTTACAAAGGCTCTACATGTCGGTGTTGTTTCTTTCGGTTTTTCTTTTCAATTTATAGCAATTCTAAGAGTTTAATTGATTGATTGATTGATTGGTGTTTCACACAGTATTTCAGTTATCAGTTATATCACGGAAGGCAGTTCACCTTACGTGTGTTTTCTGGATTTCCTTGCACCAGTCCTCCACACAAAACTCTCCCCGGGTAATTAGCTACATGTAACTTCCTACATAGACTATTTAGCCTCTTAGCAGAAAACGAATGACGCTTGTCACTTTTATCTGCGCAAAGCTCTGCACTGTTCGCCAATTAGTTATTTAAAGTGTAAAGAAACGTCTGTCAAGTAATATCCATTTCGATTCTTCAACATGGATGCGCAGACCGGTTTTTATACGACCGTTTCTTAAAAACGGTACGTATTATGGTATGGTCATGTCCCTCCGTCCGTCCGTTCGGGTTTTCCGCACTTTTTTCTTACATACTTTGAGCTATTGAGCTAAAATTTTGTATAAGGCTTTGTAGCGATGTGTCACAGATCAAGTTCATATTTCCTGGGATTTCGTCAATTCTTGAATGAGTTATGCCCCTTTTTGGACTTAGAATATTTGTTTTCCGCACTTTTTTTCTACATGCTTTGATGTATTGAGCTGAAATTATGTATATGGCTTTGTAATCAAGTGTCACAGATCAAGTTCACATTTCCTCGAATTTCGTCAATTTTTTAATGAGTTATGCCCCTTTTTGGACTTAGAATATTGGTTTTCCGCACTTTTTTCCTACATATTTTGAGCTATTGACCTGAAATTTTGTATATGGCTTTGTAATCATGTGTCACAGATCAAGTTCACATTTCCTCGGATTTCGTCAATCTTTTAATGAGTTATGCCCCTTTTTGGACTTAGAATATTTGTTGAGTTATGCATTTATCATAGTTTCCCATTATTCTTTAACAACTTAATCCTGAACGACTTTATTAACTTTTTACAAACAAACAATATATCAAAACAAAGAGGAAACTTACAAAGAAGTTCCTAACGGGCGTATTATGTACCGTTTGCGGTACTCTTGTTTTTTTTATCCTACGTGTACTTAAAACGTTAAGGTTTGTTTTTCCTGGAGCACTGCTAATGATTGACTGTGAACTAATGTTAAAGTGTTGCTTTCGTACGAAGTCATTTAAAAGGTAATATTATACTGGTGGCATGCATACATATCTGCTCGACAAATAGTTCATTCTGCACGGCGAAGGTAAACAAAATCAAATAATAAATAAATGGCATACATGTGTCAATCTACATCCGCGCGGACACTGTGTTGTTCTTTCAAATGAAGAGTCCAAAAGTTGGGTTTGATTTGGCCAAATATATTGAATACGAAACAAAACATAACTTATAACATAATCAATACGAAAATATAAAATATATTGTTAAGATATTGTCCATTTTTTTTATCGGTAAACACGTTTCCAAATATAAATGCGTTTTTCGAAGCATCATGTTTAATGACAAGAAGCTGTGAAAGTATATCAGTAGAATGTTGTATTGTCTTACTTAGCTAACAAAGAAATACACAAATTGGTTCTTATGATTAGAAAGCGTATACCTGAAACCGTTGTGACATGTTTACAGTCGTCTGCTTTGAAAACACATTTTGTTGATGTCACTTAATTTGATAAACTATCATTTCGATGAACACGATTAATAACAAGGTTTGAAATGAGAAATTTCTTGTTTTAACAATTTTTATAGTTCCACTTTGCCTTCAAAAGTCGTCTGCTGCATATGTATCGTGTCCGAAAACGACATTAAAAGCGTTATTTGGCAAGAGTTTGAATGAAATTTAGATAGCCAGTAGATAGCCAGTAGTTCAGATTCATTTTGATTCAGATTCATTTTGTATGAAATGATGGTGAAAAGTACTTTTCATAAAACTTAAACGCTGTTAAACATGTGAAGCATCTCCATACATTTCCAAGAGTATATTAGCCTGTTATCTAGTTTTTGCATTCTAGAAGTTACTCGTTTCCCGCTTTCAGACACATTTCAACGCATTTGCAGCAGACGACTTTTGAAAGCTTTGTGACAAGAGCAGAACTTGCTTATGATGGGCAATTTCTGCTTTTGTCAGAATAATTGAATTCTATTCATTAATTATACTTCCATTTATATTATTTTCCCATATTTTTGTCGAGCTTTTTTCAAAGTCGTCTGCTGTGGTAGAGGGTTAGAAGCAACAGCGCATATGTATAAAGGGGATTACAGGGGATTGTTCGCTGTCAATAAATCAGTATCGTCGGTAATCTCGTCATTATGAATTAAAGAGAAAACTCACAATGTTGTGATTGTATTCGTGATTTTAAGAGTTGTATCGAATAGCTGTGATGAAAAAGAATAGCGTTTGTAAATATATATATAGTCATTACATACACTAATGAAACCTTCGAGGTTTTGTGAAAGGTGAAGATTTAAATTAGCGCACTCAGATTGCCTTGTCGTTTGCCTTCTTAATCCTCCTGGAGTCGAAGAGATTAAAAAGCCGTACGAGCGTACATCAAAAGTATAAAAAGAACATATCCTTAATTGCAAAATATATTTGAAAATATTTCCATAAGCCGTCTGCTGCTGATGCGTGATGTGCGTCCAATTGCGTATTCATGTGGGAAAAGTTTAAATTGCCTTTAATTAATTTCTGTAACCCCCGATCGTCATTGTTCGTGTTACTAGACCAAAGTAAAGCTTAGATTTTCTGAAATAATTGAGAGTGCCCTCTCAGCATTCTGTATATGAAGGAAACGTAAATGGTAAAGAACGTAATAACAGCCTTTATTATGCTCCATAGTTACTGTTTCTTGCTGACTTCGTTCGGTTTTATTTGATCCGATAAGATGTAGATCATCTGGGTCTCAGCATCAGAGGATGTCTCAGTCTCAGCGCCAGGGGTCATCCAGTGATCGACATCAGAGGTCAATCCGGGCTCAACGTCAGAGGTCGTCTCGGGCTCGGTCTCTGGAGTCAGCAGGGCTCGGGTTCAGTAGTCATCTCGGGCTCGGCGTCAGTGATTATCACCGACACGGTGCCAGTGGTTATTTTGAGATTGGCGTCAGTGATCATCCCCGACACGGTGCCAGTGGTTATTTTGAGATTGGCGTCAGTGATAATCCCCGACACGGTGCCAGTGGTTATTTTGAGATTGGCGTCAGTGATCATCCCCGGCTCAAAGCCAGTGGTTATTTAGAACTCGATTTCATTGATTTTCCCTGGCTCAATGCCAGTGATTATTTTGAACTCGATATCAGTGATCATCCTCGACACGGTGCCAGTGATTATTTTGAACTAGGTATATGTGATCATCCCCCGACACGGTACCAGTGATTATTTTGAGAACTCGGGATCTGTGATCACAACACCCACCCCCACGGTGCCAGTGATAATGTTGAACTCGGTATCTGTGATCCCCCCCACACACACACGGTGCCCCCCCCCCCCGACACGGTGCCAGTGATTATTTTGAACTCGGTATATGTGATCATCTCCACCCCCATCCCTCCCCTGACCACGGTGCCAGTGATTATTTTGAACTCGGTATATGTGATCATCCAAGACACGGTGCCAGTGATTATTTTGAACTCGGTAGCTGTGATCATCCCCGACACGGTGCCAGTGGTTATCTTGACCTTGACATCAGAGACCATCTCATGCTCGGTGCCAGTGCTTATTCTGAGCTTGGCGTCAGTGATCATCCCCGGCTCAATGCCAATGGTTATTTTGAGCTTATCTCAGGCTCGGTGCCAGTGGTTATTTTGAGCACGGCGTCATCATCTCAGGCTCGGTACCAGTGGTTGTTTTGAGCTTGGCATCAGAGATTATCTCAGGCTCGGTGCCAGTTGTTATTTTGAACTCGGCGTCATCATCTCAGGCTCGGTGTCAGTGGTTATTTTGAGCTTGGTATCAGAAACCATCTCAGGCTCGGTGCCAGTGGTTATTTTGAGCTTGGTATCAGAGACCATCTCAGGCTCAGTGCCAGTGGTTATTTTGGGCTTGGTATCAGAGACCATATCAGGCTCGGTGTCAGTGGTTCTTTTGGGCTTGGTATCAGAAACCATCTCAGGCTCGGTGTCAGTGGTTCTTTTGAGCTTGGTATCATAGACAATCTCAGGCTCGGTGCCAGTGGTTATTTTGAGCTTGGTATCAGAGACCATCTCAGGCTCGGTGCCATTGGTTATTTTGAGCTTGGTATCAGAGACCATCTCAGGCTCGGTGCCAGTGGTTATTTTGGGCTTGGTATCAGAGACCATCTCAGGCTCGGTGCCAGTGGTTATTTTGAGTTTGTATCAGAGACCATCTCAGGCTCGGTGCCAGTGGCTATTTTGGGCTTGGTATCAGAGACCATCTCAGGCTCGGTGCCAGTGGTTATTTTGGGCTTGGTAACAGAGACCATCTCAGGCTCAGTGCCAGTGGTTATTTTGGGCTTGGTTTCAGAGACCATCTCAGGCTCGGTGCCAGTGGTTATTTTGGGCTTGGTATCAGAGACCATCTCAGGCTCGGAGCCAGTGGTTATTTTGGGCTTGGTATCAGAGACCATCTCAGGCTCGGTGCCAGTGGTTATTTTGGGCTTGGTATCAGAGACCATCTCAGGCTCAGTGCCAGTGGTTATTTTGGGTTTGGTTTCAGAAACCATCTCAGGCTCGGTGCCAGTGCTTATTTTGGGCTTGGTATCAAACACCATCTCAGGCTCGGTGCCAGTGGTTATTTTGGGCTTGGTATCAGACACCATCTCAGGCTCGCTGCCAGTGGTTAATTTGGGCTTGGTATCAAAGACCATCTCAGACTCGGTGCCAGTGGTTATTTTGAGCTTGGCGTCAGAGACCATCTCAGGAACGGTGCCAGTGGTTATGTTGAGCTTGGCGTCAGAGAACATCTGAGGAACGGTGCCAGTGGTTATGTTGAGCTTGGCGTCAGTGATCATTCCCGGTGTGATCATCTCAGGCTCGGTGCCAATGGTCATCTCTAGGGCCTGGTGCGAGTGGTTATTTTGAGCTTGGCATTAAACGTGTTTAAGTTCATTAATTACATATATGAGCACAGATGATTTTGAATTAATTTGGTCAAAATGCTAGGTCACTGTTTCTAGATATATGATCGGTTTAGATTGTACACATTTGCATATGACGTTTTGTGGTCATGGTTTAAAGACTGGTTTTCGTGCAATTAACATGGTTTTTATGCTCAGGCTTATTATTACTCCTCGTAAACTAAACGATTCTCCTTCTGGCAAGATCAAAATGTTATTAGTATCTGCATCATGATATTTGGACACTCTTTTCGGTCTTCATTTTCCGTTTGTCAAAGGTGTATAGAATATGTTCACAAATTTCACGCAAATCTAGCACACATTATACATGTCGTGGTTGAATGTGCTTCATATTTCAACCCACATGTTGGACAAGCTAAGTGCTTACATTGCTTACACGCATTCCCAGAATAATCTTCGAAATAAGTGACATCAATATTGAAACCAAATTTATAGCTGTCATGGGTGTTATATTAAAGTGTTCATTCTGTGTAAAGTTGCATATAATCCGAACATATAACAAATATACAGAAAATGACTTTCAAAACATCTAAACAAAACTGGAGAAACGAATGCATAATTACGGAAAAGAGTTGAAACTATTATTATTATCATATACTCTTCGTTTGCCATGGTGTTTAAAAAGATCGTCTGCATGCTTGAACGAAAAAACATCATTCTACACTTAAAACGATACTGTATCCATAAACCAGGATTCCAATAAGTGTTGAAAACACGCCCGCTGATAGGGATGGGTACTGGTTAACACTGTACCACATGCAATAAATCTGCAGCAGATGACTATGAACGCATCCAGGCAAATATTATGAAAAAGCACTATATATGACAGCATAATTAGTCAATAGCGTTGAAAACATTGTGACAAAAGGAGAAATTGCTCATGATGGGAAATTTCACCGTTTACGACAATGTTTACAAAAATCGCCATCTGCCACAGAAGCGTCAGACAGCATCTGTATGAGAGAAAGGGTTATGTGTCACCGAGGTCTTATTTATCTGTGGAAAGACATAATTGCATTGAATTATGAGGTACATTATACCTTAATGACCATAAGAAGTCGGGGTTGACATTTAAGGTAGCTGTTTTTCTTTTGTAATGCATATACCATAGATACGATTATACATCATTACATCATAAGGTAGGCGAAGATTGAATGAAATATGATCAGAGATCAGATATATCATTTTGTATGATGCTAAAGAGAATAAAAACGAGTATCTGAACAAAGTAAAGAAAACCCTTTTTTTATCAAAAGAAAACAGAAATTGCTGGGGGTAATTGATAAATTTAAAAGTTGGTCATTTGAAAATAGCTGTATCTTGTAAGATGAAGTGAAGTTCTTCCGAATAATTGTGTTTATGTACTATTACAAGACCAGTAAGCATTTGCGAGGCTGATTGGTTTTCTCTTATTTTCAGAGACAAGTATGGACATAGTAATGGCTTCAATGAACAAGGTTTATTGACATTTGCAGCCATCGAATCTCGCATCACATTCATGTTTTATTTTATCAGGTGGTCATTGAATTCCTTCATTCAGACAACTGTTGACAGATTGCTTCTTTTGGATAACATTTGACCCGTGACCAATAAGCCGAGCCCCGGTAGCTGATCTGGGTGTATACATTACGCAGATGCCATAATGTTAGTTTTCTTGTGAAACGGCTCATATGATCGTTAAAATATAGAAGCATGTAGGTTGTCTTTTGAATACCTTCAGAGTGATGAAAAAATAGAGTTTAAAAGGCCATTTTTAATGGGGGAAAAAATGCTTGCAACGACCTTAAATTACTTGTTCTGGTTGCAGACATTCTGAAGTTTCTGAAAATATGCATAACTCGATTTTTTTTCTCAGATACCGCATTTGGGCCAATTTTGTCAGGTCATGTCACACATAGTAAGTCAACTGATCGTATATTATATCCGGCATGCAACAGTTCAATTTACACACGACAATACAAACGCATTTTTGCAATTTAAAGCTGAGGCATGCTTTGAGAGAATTTTCTCAGAACTTTTAAATTTTGTTTTCAGGTCTAAACTTATTGGATATCATTGATGACCTACGGAATGAGGATGACGAAGACCTTATCATACAATGTAACGTGTTTGACGACGAGAAGCAAGAAGATGACGAGGCCTTGAACCTGCTGAGTCCTGCTGGTGTTGACATCAATGACCACCATGCCGTGTTCAATGCCCTCTACCAAAGGGTACGTTGACCCTTACCCACACCCAGACGCATTTTTACGTATTTAACCCCAATGAAGCAGACTATATTTGGAAGCATTGTGGTAAAAAAAGAAATTGCCCATAATGAGCGATTTCTCATATTGCCTCATTTTAGTTAACACCAGCTCGAAGAGCTCAGGGTGAGCTATTGTGATCACTCACCGTCCGTCGTCTGTTCAAAATATTCTACTCTAAAATTACTGGTCCGATTTCAAAGTTATTTCATGTAAATGATCATTATGTGGTCTTCATCTAAAACTGTTTAAACCGTTCGGAGCCGCTGTACAAGATTGCTGTAAAATCTTTAAACGACGCTTCCTCCTCTTATGCCACTGGCTTAATTTCAAAATGTTTTGTTTCCAAGTTTACCATCTTCCAAAACTGTTCAAATACTTACACTCCAGTGCACAAGATGGCTGCCAGATATTAATATAGAAATAACTTCAGGGTGAGCTATTGTGATCACTCACCGTCCGTCGTCTGTTCAAAATATTCTACTCTAAAATTACTGGTCCGATTTCAAAGTTATTTCATGTAAATGATCATTATGTGGTCTTCATCTAAAACTGTTTAAACCGTTCGGAGCCGTTGTACAAGATTGCTGTAAAATCTTTAAACGACGCTTCCTCCTCTTATGCCACTGGCTTAATTTCAAAATGTTTTGTTTCCAAGTTTACCATCTTCCAAAACTGTTCAAATACTTACACTCCAGTGCACAAGATGGCTGCCAGATATTAATATAGAAATAACTTTTAATTAAACGTCATCTCCTCCTAAACCACTGACCACAAGATGACCGCATGAGTCAATAACGAAATCTTAAAAAAGCATCTCCTCCTAAACCACTGATCTGATATCAAAATAATTTTACAAAAAATGTTCTATGTTTTCAAAGAATTGTGCGCTTTTGTACAAGATCACCGACAAAAAAATAAACAAACGAACAATCTTTAAACGGCATTTCCTTCTAAACCACTGACCAAATATTAAAATAAGTTCACACCTATGTTCCTTGAATAGCTTCCTACCATACAACAATTGTTGAAATGGTTCCAGCCTGTTGCTCAAGATTTCCAGCAGAGTTTAGAATAGAACAGACGGCTCCTTCTTAACAACTGACCAAATTTCAAATTATCTTTAAACATATGTTGCTAAAGTTGTCCTTTGCCAAAAGTGTTCAAACTGTTTTGGTCCATTGCATAAGGTGGCTTAAAGGAGAACCCACCTTAAAAGATATCTCATTATAGGCACTATGGCAAAATAATTTCAGGAAAATATTCCTCAAACTGTTTTGATCTTCGGCACAAGATTACCACCAGAGCTAGAAGTATTTTGACTTCTGTTTAACCCTTTCCCTCATATAGACGCTTTCTGACGCCTCTGCAGCAGACGGCTTTTTGAAAACATAGTGACAAAAGAAGAAATTGCACAAAACGTGCAATTTCTCTATTTGCCACAATGTTTTCCACTTTTAGTCATAGGTTATCCATTCAATTATGGAGATTTTCTATGTTTTGACAAAATACGTTCAAAGTCGTCTGCTGCCGAATTGTCGTATGAGGGAAAGGGTTAAATACCTGATGTGTCAGGTGAACGACAAGGGACCATTATTGTCCTCTTGTGATAAATGACCTTTAAAAACATTATAGTAAAAGGAGAAAATGCTCATGATGATCAGATACGCAAGAGAGCATTCTTTCTTGTGTGACCATGCTTTCAGATAATTATAATTCATTTACAGAGGATTTCCATAGTGTTGCCTAGATGTTGTCAAAGTCGTCTGCTGTGGAAATCGGTTAAATAATGTGAACACAATACTCGTTTCGTAAACATCTTAAACAATCTAAGGAAAAGGATGGGCCTAGGAAACGATTACATCTCTTCCGTTTATATAAAAGAAAACTATGGATATCTTACAGAATACCGTTAGAGCCATCACAGGCCATCGCCTGTGAATGTGTTGATCTGAAACGCGATACTCGACAGTACGATGATGATAACATGACAGTACGATGATGATATTGCTACAGTACGATACTACGATCTTACGACGGTGAAAACGCGACAGTACGATAACAAAAACGCGATAATACGACAGTACGATAATGATGGTGCGATATACTATCGTGTTTTCACCATCGCACTGTCGCGTTTTCGCTATCCTAATATCGTACTATCGTACTATCGCCTTATCATCATCGTACTGTCGCGTTATCATCATTGTACTGTCGCGTTATCATCATCGTACTGTCGCATTATCACCATCGTACTGTTGCGTTTTCATACAACTTTTGCCACAATTTTTGCTATAATTTCTTCATTTAAAGAGTTTTCATATGACTGTCTTTCTGTTTATAAAGTTGTCTGCTGCAGAATAATTTTGTTTTGGAAAGGCGGTTTACTATTAACCACATGTAGATGCTTACTGCTGCCTCTGCAGCAGAAGACTTTGGATAGCATTATAGCAAAACGAGATAGTTTTCAACTTTATTCGATAGTTGCTCAATCATTTAAAACATGTTTCCGAATTTTGACTAAATGTCTGCAAAGTTGTCTGCTGCGGATGTTGGAAAGGGTTTTAAGGATTATAGTGTAATGGATTAATTAGTATTTTGTATTATATATTTCAGGTGTACAATACTCCACACTCGGATGAATTTTTAACTATCCTACAAACACTTCTTAGAATTGACTCAGAAGACCAGGAAAGGTATAGACTTTGTCAATCAAACTTTGTTTCTCCCTTTCCCAAGGTTAATCACCTCGTCATAAAGTCTTTATAAGCATTAAATTATTTTTCTTGTAAACAATGGAAATTTAGGTGCCATTGCTCGTTCTGAGCAATGGCACCTAAATTTGCATTGTTTACAAAGGGGTCAAAATAACCCCTAAACCAGGGGTTTTCAAAATAGGTTTTTAGTTACAACCGTTTCACGCCAAGCCCTCGATATAGTGATAACAGGAGAAATAGTTCAAAACGATCCCAACTTGTCCTTTTGCCACAATGCCCTCTATTCAATGTAACATTGTCAGTCAAAGAGTTTTACTGCATTTGTCAACAGATGTTTCTAAAGTCTTCTGCTGCAGATTTGTTTGTTAGTGAGAAAGTGTTACAACGGGGATGCAAAGAATAGTTGTAATGGCCATCTTTGCCTGCATAGATGTTTGCAGATGACAAAATAAGGAGGAGAAAACAGGTTTTTGTCAGACAGTATCACTCTTATTAACCCTTTCCCCTCATACAAAAAATCTGCAGCAGAAGACTTAGAAGATGTCTAGGCAACAAATGGAAAAGTATTGAATAAAATTGATAACATTGTGGTAAAATAATAAATTCTCATAATGAGCAATTTCTCCTTTTGCCAAAGTTTTTTTCAAAAGTCGTCTGCTGCAAAGGCATCATAATTATGTCGTCTGTAATAGGGAAGGGGTTATACTGGTAAATCCTATATTTTGTGTTGACAAGAGAATCGTCAGACTAAGATGTTTCTTGTATGTACTCTGAGAAACTCCATTATGAAAGAAATAAGTGATAATTGATACAAAACTGTGTCTTTGGCAACTGAAATAGAAAAAAATACGTCTGTCCAATCAAAGAACTGCCTGTCTTGGACAGGCAGACAAATAGCAATTTAGAAATCTGAGATAATAAAATAATTTCACGAAAAAAGGGGTCTCACTATTTTTTGCTTTTACGTATTTATTTACCAGCAAGCACCTATCATGAAGTTATGTTGTCTTAGTGTAGATCTTGTCTGAAAATGAATCCTACTTTTTTTAAAAGTCACTTTTATTTGTACAGTATTTGCATACTTTTCCATAGATGGAAAAATGACCCCGAGACTCGCACTATTCACAACACTGTCTTAATCACTGGGTACGATATCTTGGGACTGCTCCCTTAGATTGAAATTATGCTCTCTGTTGTTTCTGTTCTAAAGGTATAGAAAAGATGCACAATTCGTGTTCTAGAATCGTTATTGACTGTCACACATTATTGTGTGGATGCTCAAGAGACCCGTCTCCCTTTGACAAAATCTTTTGTGAACCACTTACTTAGAGGATTGTATTTATAATTAGAAAGATGATGTGTGGAACAACCGCCTTACTTCTTAACGGTTTGACTACTGGAACCCATTGTGTGAAGCTTATTCCATTCTGCAATATTTTATGGAGATATTTTGGTTTTAGAAGTGTCTTTAACTTTAGTTAATAGGCATCTACATGGATAGCTTTTGAGTAAAAATGTATTTTTTTTAATCTGACCATTTGTAATTATATTTTAGAAAGAGAGTAGGGAATAATGTGTCAAAATATGATAAATGGCTTGTTGCAATAAACATTTCTTTTTTACAAAATGTTTCTTAAATGAAAACGTTGTGGCAAAAGGAGAAAATGCTTATAATGAATTCCCACAATGCTTTCAAAAGTCGTCTGCTGCAGAGTCGTCAGAAAGCGTCTGTATAAGGAAAAGGCTTAGCATACAATTTGGCAGGATGAGCCTTATTCTCCTAAATGTGTCATATAGTGATTGTTGACATTTCGATGAAGTTAGAAATTCTCTGTGCCTGGTAATGTATTTTTGGAACCAGCTGTCAGAAGAATGAAAGGACTGCAATAACTCTTCAGCATTGTCCTAATTAGAGAAGATGTCAAGACTGTCTTCCTTTACCATTTATCTCATATGATATGTTAACTTCCCACATCCAGATACATTCTGATGCATCCGCAGCAAACTACTTTTGAAATTATTTCGGAAAAAGAGGAAATTGCCACGATGTTTTCAAAGTCGTCTGCTACAGATTTGTTGTACGTGGAAAAGGGTTAAGTATCATCTGCTGAAAAAAATGCAATATCTTTAATATAATAGAGGAAGTAAAACAATTATAGAATTAAAATCATTGCAGGAAAAGAAGAAATTGCTCACAACGATCAATTTCACTTTATCAACAATGTTGAAGTTTTAACCTGATAAAAATCTGTATCAGGGAAAGAGTAAATGATACAGACGCTTTCTGACGCCTCTGCAGCAGACGGCTTTTAAAAACATTGTGACAAAAGTCTTTTGCCACAATGTTTTCAACTCTTTTCAGTAATTATACGTACATTTATGAACCTTTTCTGTGTTTGTGCCAAGATGTTCTCAAAGTTGTCTGCTGCTCATTTGTTGTATGTAATGCTTCATAAGATATTATAGAACAGGCTTCAGTTACCCTTCAGTACATGTTGTGACTAGGTTGGGACTGTTTAAATGCATACTTTTGCACATACAGAAAACGTGCAGCAGACGATTTTGAAAACATCAGAAATTAAATAGGGAAAATCTCCCTAACTGAAGGCATTCTTATTGAATAGAGTTGAAAACATTGTGACAAAAGGAGAAATTGCTCGTTTTGAGCAATTTCTTCTTTTGTCACAAAGTTTTCAAAAGTCATCTGCTGCAGAGGCTTCAGAAAGCGACTATATTTTGAAAAGGGTTAAATGCATTGTTTGTCTGCATGGCATATTACCCTTTCCCACTTGCAGACACATTTTGAAGCTGAGGAAGCAGACTTTGGAAAACACTGCGATGAGCAGTTTCTCGTTTTGCAAAAATGTTTTTAACTATAGAGATGATCCCTAAATTTGCCTAAATGTCATCTGCTGCATATTTACTAATCTCGCTGCAGTCCTTGGTAATATCCCACTTCTATGTATGTGATCATTTTTAACTCTTTCCCACATTGAGACATGTGGTCTGCATCAGACAAATTTTCGAATCATTGAAGCAAAAGGAAAATGTCTCATAAATGAGCAGTTTCTGCTTTTGCCACAATCTATTAATCTTTATTTAAAATGAAGTCTGCTACTGATTTTGTTGAATGTTGGAAAGGGTTAATCTGACGCTGCTAATATTTATTTACAGTGACGTAAGATGGGATTGCGCAGAGACGGCAGTACGGCAAGCTATTTACATGCCTCTACCAAAAGCCCCAGATCCGGACCAACTCACAAACAAACCAAATAAATACTTATACTGTGATCACTGTGGATATTTTGAGAAACATACCAGAGATGTCTGTGCTCAAACTGACTTCCCTTCATGGAGTAATGGTGATAAAAATCCACCAAATAATAATAATAGCAATCTGAATGCAAATGTGATTCATAAGACAGCATTCATGGCAACAGTGACAGAATTGACATCAAAACAGCAAAGTGGAATAGGTGGAAATATGAATGTGCCATTACAACCGGACATGAATGGGAACCAGTCATCAGGGTTGTCTGAGAGTTCAGGAGTGCCTCCCCCTCCACCGCCCCCACCTGTCCCTGTTTCTCAGGATGTATGCTCAATTACTTCAGTTCAACAATCATCCATTCCCCCACCGCCGCCTCCTCCCCCTGTACCTGGTGTAGGAGGAGCTGCACCGCCGCCACCCCCCTCCCCCTCCTCCCTCTGCCAGGTGCAGGCTTCCCTGCAGCTCCGCCCCCACCTCCATTACCTGGGTCAGGTATCCCACCTCCTCCACCACCTCCCCCATTCCCAGGCTCAAGTGTACCTCCTCCACCCCCACTGCCTGGTTGTGGCATCCCACCCCCTCCACCTCCCCCTCCAGGATCGGCATTTCCCTCTCCCCCCTGGAGCTCCGCCCCCACCAGGAACTTTCTCGAGATCTGCAACGTATCCACTTAGATCAGCCCCACAATTACCACACATATCAACACCCACTTGCACAATTTCTAAAGATTGATTGCATTTCAGAATGGACAAATAGTTGAACTTGCAACAGTTTTTGGTAAGTATTCACCCTTTCAAAATTCAAAAATAATTTGACACTTCTGCAACAAACATCTTTAGAAAACATTGTGCCAAAACGGTGTTGTCAATTTTATTCAATAATCATACTTTCATTTATAGAGATTTTTTCATATTTTAACCCACCTACAGAGTCATTTTGACTGTGTTACTACAAACAGTCTCTCTATATGGTGCGTATATACTATAATAATAATGACGGCTATGTTTTCGCTTGAGATAGTTGGAAAATCCAACACAAGAACATGTTACTTTAAATAGCCTCACTATATGGTATTATATATTATATTTTTTGTATATGTATAAGGCAGTCCCCCCTGCATGCCTGCCCGAAGAGAGTGGTGAACCATATGGATAGTAACACTGTCCTGTGAAGGATATTTCCAAATTTTGTCAAACGAAAACAATACCATCATTATAACTATTGTATATAAGCAATAAAGATATATTATATTTTTAGTAGCTTAACACAGTCTTGTGTGTATTTTTTCCAAATTGTCTCACATGAAAAGGCAGATACCTGTGGTTTAACCCTTTCCCTCATACAACAATTCTGCAGCAGACAACTTTGAACATATTTTGTCAAAAGATAGGAAATCTCTATAATTGAATGGATAACCTATGACTAAAAGTGGAAAACATTGTGGCAAAAGGAGAAATTGCTCGTTTTGAGCAATTTCTCCTTTTGTCACTATGTTTTCAAAAAGCCGTCTGCTGCAGAGGCGTCAGAAAGTGTCTATATGCGGGAAAGGGTTAAGAACTACTAACATAGAATTGAATAGTTATTACTTAAGTAACAAAGTTTTGACCTTAACCCTTTCCTGCATAAACAAATCTCTAGAAGAGGATTTTGAAAAATATGGGAAATTGCCATATAGGAGAGCATGATTATTTAAAAGAGTTCAAAACACTGTGGCAAAACCAGAAATTGTTCATGATGAGCATGATGAGCAACTTCCATTTAAAATAAATTGTCTGCTGCATTGGCGTCAAAATGCGTCTGCAAGTGTGGAGGAGTTCGTGGTAAATTATAAACAAAAGTAGTTTTTGTTGTTTAAAAATTTTAACCTCAGCATTATGAATGCAATCCCTTTAACCCTCTCCCACATATAGACGTATTTTGACGCAGTTGCAGCCGACGACTTTTGAAAACATAGTGACAAAATTAGAAATTGCTCGTTTGCCACAATGTTTTCAACTTTTTTCAGTAATTATACCTACAATTATAGAGATTTTCCATATTTCTGAGTAAAAATTCTCAAAGTCGTCTGCTGCAGAATTGCTGTATTTGGGAAAGGTTTAAGCCTCTCCCACATTTTGATGCATCTGCAGCAGACAACTTTAGTAAAATACTGCTGCAACAGTAGATATAGCAACTTCTCCTGTTGCCATAATGTTTTCAACACTATTCAAGAATTCCAAAAGAAGCTAAACTTTTATTTAAATAGATTTTCCATATGTTTGCCTAGATATTTACAAAGTTGACTGTTGCGGATTTTGTTGTTTGTATGATTGGAAAAGTTTAAACTTCAATATTTCAATTTTACATTTCAGTGAACGAAAACGTCTGGAAAGATGTTTGTTCAATGGATGACCTTATTCCAGTTAACTATGACACAATAGAACAACTGTTCTGTCAGAAAACTATAGACCACGTAGATAAAGCTGGGCCTCAAAAAACAGCACCAACAAAGGTAGTATTAACCCATTACTTCACACAGAGGACATTTGACACCTGCCATTGAACATGACTTTTGAAAACATTGCAATAAAAGGTGAAATTGCTCAAAACTTGATCAATATAAATCTTTAAATTTTCAAGATTGTTGAAATTGTTTGTCTGATGATTGTAAAGCAGACGACCTTTGAAAAGTCATGTGAAGTAATGGGTTCTCTGGCCAAGGATTCCCATATCTCTAGATTAGGGGGTATTTCATTTTCTGATCCTATCCTATTTGCAGACATATTCGACACATTTGCAGCAGAAACCATTTGATAACATTGTGACAAAAGGAGAAATTGCACATTTCCCATTTTCCCAAAGATGTTTTCTAAGTTGTCTGCTGCAGAGTTTCTGAGGTAATTATAAAGAGAGATATTGTCTGACCATGTACAATGGATTCTCCATAGCTCTAGATAAGAGGCGTATTTCATGTTCATGAAAAATCCTTATTCAACCTCAAAACTCTATCTTGTGGGTACTTTAACCCTTTCCCGAATATAGACGCTTTCTTATGCTTTGGTATTCGATGACATTTAAAAACATTGTGGCAAACGGATAAATCTTCTCATGATGATCAATTTCTCCGTTTGTCACTATATATTTCAACTGTAGTTATATATTAAACTTTCATTTATAGGATATTTTTATATTTTTGCCTAGATGTATTCAAAGTCGTCTGCTGCAGATGTGTTTATTTGTTGGGTAGGGTTAATTGAGTAAAAGACAGATATTGTAGGATAAATACAAGTTTACTCACCCTTATGTAGGTCTCAGCACCAAAAAAGCATTGAAGGCACATTGTGGAATGGATTCCTCTTAACCCTTTCCAAACTGCAGACGCATTATGCAGCAAATGACTTTTAAAAATATTGTGGCAAAAAAGAAATTAATGAGCAATTTCTTTCCCATATTTTTCCCCAAATGTTTTCAAAGTCGTCTGCTGCAGATTTGTTGTATGTGGGAAAGGGTAAATTAGCATGAAAGTAAAGATACTTTACAGATATTCAAAATAATCCCCTTCACAGTTAATCTTATCTGAGCCCCGGTAGCTCAGTCGGTAGCGACGCGGGCTGTCAATCCAGGAGTTGAGAGTTCGAATCCCAACATTCTTTCATACGTTTGACAAAAGTCACTGTGATAAGCATCATTCGTCTTTCACCAATGGACAAACTATCTATGTGGAAAAGCAGCCAGTTGCTTGGAAAGTATGTTGTGTGAAGTACTGGTGTGAGAAAGGTAGGAAACACATGAGTAGGTGAATTGGCCGCCGTGATATGACTGAAACATTCTTGAAAATGGCTTTAAGCCCCAATCAATCAATCAATCAATCAATCTTAACCCTTTCTAACATACAACCAATCGATCCTTTTAAACGGAAGTACAATTATTGAATAAAGTTGAAAACATTGTGACAAAAGGAGAAATTGCTTGTTCTGAGAAGATTTTTCCTTTGTCGCCATGTTTTCAAAAAGCTGTCTGCTGCAGAGGCGTCGGAAAGCATCTATATGAGGGAAAGGGTTAAAAAACAATTACAATTTATTATTTAATCATTGTTTTGCTAAAATTTCTTTTTAAACCTTTCCCACTTGCAGATGCATTTAAAAAGTATTATGATGAAAGGGGAAATTGCTCATAATGAGCAATTACTCCTTGTGCCGAAAGGTTTTCCACTCTATTCAAAAATTAAACTTTCATTAAGTTTTGCCTAGATGATATCAAAGTGTAACTTGTTGCTTGTGGGGTTAAAGCAGCAGACAGCCCAGATATATATGAGTGGTGCAAAAATTAACCTTAAGTCATACAGACGCTTTTTGACGCTATTGCAGCAGAATACTTTTAAAAAACATTATGGCAAAAGGAGAAATTTTCATTATGAGCAATTTCACCTTTTGCCACACTGTTTACAACTATTTTTGTTAATTAAGCTCTCATTTATGGATATGTTCCACAGTTGTTGCCAAAACATTTCCAAAGTCGACCGCTGCAGATTTGTGGTATGTGGGAAAGGTTTAAGCAATTCCTTCTTTTCCCACAATGTTCATGTGTATGACGAAAATATTTCAAGAAATATTCTGTGATAAATTAACAAAATCTTTTTTTGTTGCAGGTGTTGTTGTTGGACAACAAAAAGTCGATGAGCGTTAATATATTCCTAAAGCAATTCAAAGAAGACAATGCGAGCATAGTTAAAAAGATAGATGAAGGGGATGTAGAAAAAATCGGTAATGAAAGACTGCGAGGTTTACAGAAAATTCTCCCTGACACAGAGGATGTAAGTGTACATGAGCAACACTCTAGAAAATCATCCTTAACCCTTTCTCTCATATAGACGCCTTCTGACGCCTCTGCAGCAGACGGCTTTTTGAAAACATAGTGACAAAAGAAGAAATTGCACAAAACGTGCAATTTCTCCTTTTTGCCACAATGTTTTCCACTTTTTGTCATAGGTTATCCATTCAATTATGGAGATTTTCTATGTTTTGACAAAATACGTTCAAAGTCGTTTGCTGCAGAATTGTTGTATGAGGAAAAGGGTTAAAGCTTGCAGATGCATTTTGAAGCAATAGCAGCAGACGACTTTTGAAAAAATTGTGGCCAAAGGTGAAATTGCTCATGACGTTTGGGATGATGAGCAATTAATTTCTCCTTTGGACACAATGTTTTCAACTTTATTTAACAATGAAGCTATCTTTTATTGAGATTTTTCAGGTTTTTGTCGCTATGTTTTCAAAGTCGTCTGCTGCAGAATTTCTGTATGAGGGAAAGGGTTTTAGCTGTTTTAAAAGTGTATAAAGAGGTTCAATTACCACGTCCAAACTATGTGATCTTATTGTTCGCTTTCTTTCAAAGGCTTCTTCAGTGCGCCACCTACTTTTTTAGCAAACAGTGTAGATTCAGATTAGACGGTCTAACTGGATCTGTACTTGTTCCCAATGATCTGTGTCTTGTTATCTTGTACCGCCGCCAATACGATTTAATGACACCCTTTAACTCTTTCCCACAAACAGATGTCTCTGCAGCTAAAATCGAGCAATTCTATGTTTTTTGGCAAGGATTTTTTCAAAATCGTCTGCTGCAGATATTTTGTAAGTGGGAAAGGGTTTATTGATAAATTCAAGACATTATTATGTTCAAAATATCTTAGTCATGAATATGAAATAGAAAAATAATTTGCTATGGGACTCGCGGCAGGTATTAAAGGAAAACCTGCACAAACATCCTTCTCAAATCTTACTCAAGACATTCAGCTTTGTTGTCTCTCTTACATGAGTAAACGTTAATCCTTTCCAACATACAGATGCATTATACATTGTTGTATATGGAAAAGAGTTACATTTATCAAAAAATGGTCACAATGTACATGTATATGGGTAAAATATATCTGTCAAGTTTGTATTTTAAACTATTCCCACATACAGCAAATTTGCAGCAGATGTTTTGAACGATTTCTCTTTTTGTCATAATGTTCTCAAAAGTCGTCTGATGTAGATGCTTCAAAGTGCATCTGCAAGTGGGATAGGGTCAAACCATTTTATTTACTGGCCATTAACAGGCCTTTTAATGTGAAATTTCTAGATCATGCAAGTTATCAAAACTTTTTCTTTCAGTTAAAAGTGATCAAAGACTACAATGGTGCAAAGGAATTGCTAGGCAACGCTGAACAGTTTTATCTGACATTGTCTCACCTTGCGGGTTACAAGCTAAGAATCGACGCCATGGTACTCCGACTTGACTTCTCAGCATTCGTCGACCGAGTGGGACCTGCCATTGAAACGTACAATAAAACATGTAACAAACTGATGGATAATGAGTCACTGAAAGTGTTCTTGCGGTTTGTTCTACATACAGGAAACTTTATAAATGCTGTAAGTTTGGTAGATAACCCTTATCCTGCTGTAGATGAGCACTGATAGCTCAGTATGATGCAACGCAGGCTGTCAATCCAGGGGTTGTGAGTTCAAACCCCAGCTTGGCCAACATTCTTTCAGAGATTTGACAAAAGTCAATGCAATCAATGCATTCATCTTCCTCAAATAGGCTGACAGTCTATGTGGAAAAGCAGTTAGTTGCTTGGAAAGACTGTTGTGTTGAGTACTGGTGTGTGGAGTACTGTAGTGAGAAAGCCAGGAAACACATTGGTAGGTGAACTGGCCGCCATGAGTACGCTGAAATGTTATTGAAAGTGGCCTTAACCCTTCCCTAACATAGACGCTTTCTGATGCCTCTGCAGCAGATGGCCTTTTGAAAACATAGTGACAAAAGAAGAAATTGCACAGAACGTGCAATTTCTCCTTTTGCCACAATGTTTTCCACTTTTTGTCATAGGTTATCCATTCAATTATGGAGATTGTCTATGTTTTGACAAAATATGTTCAATGTCGTCTGCTGCAGAATTATCGTATGAGGGAAAGGGTTAAATGCCGATCAATCAATTATCCTGCTGTAGCTGTTATCATCAACACCAATTTTATACATATTCTTACATGTTAATGAAGTCATCTGCTGCAGATTTGCTGTATGTGTGAAAGGGTTAATATTGATAAATAAGTAGTGACCATTGCAGAACAAGATTAGACTACAATAGCATGCAGGCTGATCTTGATCTACCTTGTTCGCAACTGTAGTTTAAAATTCTGCATTAATCTAGACAGTAACTTAAATCTTGTTAAATATTTTCCCACTTGCAGACACAGTTTAACACATCTGCAGCAGAAGATTTTTGAAATTATTGTTGCAAAAGGAGAAATTCTCAATAAATGAGAGTTTTACTATTAAATAGAGTTGAAAACATTGTTGCAGAAGGAGAAATTGCTTGTTTGGAGCAATTTCTTCTTTTACCACAATGTTTTCAAAAGTCGTCTAATACAGATGCGTTAAAATGCGTCTACAAGTGGGAAAGTGTTAACTTAGTGTGACTTTAAAATTCCTATTATAGGGTAAATATGCAGGTAATGCAGTTGGTTTCCGAATTAGTTCACTTACAAAGTTGATGGATACTAGGGCCAACAAACCACGTGTCACACTTCTACATTATCTGGTGAATGAGGCGGAGAAGAAAAACAATGATGCAGTATCATTTGTCAGCGTCCTCTACAAAGATTTGAATGTTCTTAACAGGTATGACCTTTTTCACACACCACAATATTTATCCTACACTGAGCTTTTGTTATTTTTCATATTTTGCTATCAGTAAATTAAGATGTTACAACACAGATATGAAAAATTGAAAGTATAATAACAGAATATATTTGAAATAATTATGGCAATGGCAGATATTGTTCTGCTGCAGAGATCTGTATGTGGACAGAGGTTAACCCTTTTCCATATACAACAAATCTGCAGCAGACGACTTTGAAAACATAGTGACAAAAAACTGAAAAAATCTCCATAAAAGATAGCTTAATTGTTAAATAAAGTTGAAAATATTGTGGCCAAAGGAGAAATTGCTCATCATGATCAAAATCACCTTTGGCCACAATGTTTTCAAAAGTCATCTGCTGCTATTGCTTCAAAATTTCCAGAAGCAGACGCATTTTGATGAGCTTTTTCTTCTTTTGCCACAATGTTTCAACTCTAATCAATAATTACACTTTCATTTATAAAGATTTTCCATATTTTTGCTATGATGTTTTCAAAGTCATCTGCTGAAGAATTATTGTATGCAGGAAATGGTTAACTGTGGACTCAAAAGTGATATACAAGTTGAAAGCATGATTATGTTTTCAATTATGAAACATTCGAAATAATTAATTGATCTACTGTGAACACACACATTATATTTGCAATGATTAAACATTTTCCCTGATACAAACCATTTTAAAGCCTCTGCAGTTGATTTCGAATCCGTGGGTGCATCTCATATAATTGTTTTTTTCTTATCCAGGTTTACAATAGAAAATGTGAAAGCAGAAATTCATGAAATCGAAGTGGTTGTGAGAGACATTGACAAAAACCTGAAAAACGCCTCAGAAGATTTACAAAAGCAATTTGAAGCATTTATAAAGGTATAATTATAATAGATGCATTTGCTGTATTTTCATGGATGGCAAATATGCAGCACAGTCCAATACTCCCAAACATATTTTTTTATACAGGCATATTTTGATGCCTCTGCAGTATATTTAAAATGTTTGAAAACTACTGCAGTATAAACGCTGTATTTTATTACTTATGTTGGAATGATAATTTCAATTTCATCATTTTTTTTTTAATACCTTGCTGTTCTGTTACAAATTAACCTTAATTCTTTTGGACAGAAAATCAAAAGAATATGTCAGCTGTGCTCTATGAAAACAAACCAAAGGGCATCTGCAACCACTTCCAAGCAGGCTGATCTGTTTTTCTGCACTGTTTGCCATTAAGTCACAGTATATTTCTGGAAACGTGTGGCAACGTTATGCATTTGGATCATAGAAGATGGATGTGGAAGCGAATCATTATCTCCCTTGTCATAAAGGTTATCCTGAGGGACCACTCATATACCTCCGGCATATTGACCTGTCACTGTCTCTGTCACATGACTGGTCCAGTCAGAGACCATTTTATGAGTCTCTACACATGTATTTGTATCAAAACCCAACCCACTATTAACCCTTTTCAAAGTCTTTTAAAAACATTGTGACAAAAGAAGAAATTGCTCAAAACAAGCAATTTCAACTTTTATATACATGTACCTTCATTTATGGTGATTTTCCATGTTTTAGTCTAGATGTTTTCAAAGGCATCTGCTGCAAATTTGTTGTATGTGGGAAAGGGTTAAACGAATTTTGATACATCTCAAGCAGATGACTTTTGAAAACATTCGAACAAAAGGAGAAATTGCTCATAATAAGCATTTGTATATAGATTCCATATTTTTGCCTTGATACTTCTAGCTTACTGGAAAATTTCATAATTTGGCTGGTAAAGATAAACAGGCTGATATACATTTAATGTTGTTGTGACGATATCACAACGCAAAGTAACATAAAGGTTTAAACCGTTTTATCTCTGTTATATCAAGGTGCGCTCTTTAAAAGGACATTGCGCTTAATAATTATGTGTATGTAATAATTTGTATATATTTATTATTTCAACACTGAGCATTTTGTATTTTAGAATGCCAAGGTTGAACTAGAGGAGATTCATGAAAACATGAAGAAAATCGATGAGATATCTAACAAAGTGGCAGGACATTTCTGTGAAAATGAACAGAGTTTCAAACTGGAGGAATTCCTAAGCATTATGAAATCATTCTGTGAAAAGGTGCTACAGTGTCAGAAAGTAAGTAACCCATGTGAGCAGCATATGGCAATAAGGCATTATATAACCCTTTCCCACTTGCAGACACAAACTGATGCATCTGCAGCAGTCAACTTTTGAGAACACTATGATATTATTCCCATATTTTTGCCAAGTATTTTTAAGGAATATTCATGCACAACCTAAGTGTTCACTGTTGCTACCAATTAGACATGAACATTCGTAAGAATATTATAAAGAAGTGAGTACTGGTAGTTCTCTTGTATTTTTGCTGGACCAACAAAATTTAATTAACATTTAACCCTTTCCCTCATATGACAATTCTGCAGCAGATGGCTTTAAACACATTATGTCTAAAAATAGAAAATCTCTTTAATTGAATGGATAACCTATGACTAAAAGTGGAAAACATTGTGGCAAAAGGAGGAATTGCATGTTTTGTGCAATTTCTTCTTTTGTCACTATGTTTTCAAAAGGCCGTCTGCTGCAGAGGCGTCAGAAAGCGTCTATATGAGGGAAAGGGTTAATTACAGGTTATTGTCTGATTAATTATTTGGACACCCATCCTGCATTGGTCTTGCCCTTGTTAAACATCTTTAAAATAATCATGTTGAATTTAATATGAGGCTTGGGTTCTCATTAACCCTTTCCTTCATACCACAAATCTTCAGCAGATGACTTTGAACATATTTAGGAAAACACACAGAAAAGCTCTATAAATGTAGGTCTCATTACTGAAAAAAAGTTGAAAACTTTGTGGCAAAAGGAGAAATTGCTTGTTTTGAGCAATTTCTTCTTTTGTCACAATATTTTCAAAAGTTGTTTGCTGCAGAGGCATCAGAAAGTGTCTATATGATAGAAAGGGTTAACTAACATGTATGTAAGATGTAATACATGAAAGAAGTTACAGGTATATTATTACTATTTTTATTATTGACAATTCATATGTAGTTACAATGGTAGGAGTTCAATGAATGTAACTCTTTCCTACATTTTAATGCATGTCCAGTAGATACTTTATATTGTTTTATGGCGCATCGACAGCTAAGGTCATTTAGCGCGCAATTAAATTTAATTATTCATGATCCCTGGGTAAACAAACCAGTACTAGGCTAGAAAATGTGCCTTGCCCAAGGGCACTCCACCATGACCGTAGTGCCGCGACTGGGGATCGAACCCGGGACACCCGGTTTCGAAATCGTCCAGTAGATAAAAACATTGATGCAAATTCTCCTTTTGTCACAATGTTTTCAACTCTCTTCAATTCAATTATAAGAGATTTTTACACACAAAAAATGGATATTTTTCGCAGAAGTCTTTATATTGGATGTTAACCCTTTCCCACCTAGACGCATTTTGAGACTTAAGCAACAAAAGACTTTTGAAAACATTGTGGCCAAAGGTGAAATTGTTCATGATGAGCAATTTCTCCTTTGGCCACAATGTTTTCAACTTTATTTAACAATTAAGCTATCATTTATGGAGATTTTTCAGGTTTTTGTCACTATGTTTTCAAAGTCGTCTACTGCAGATATGTTGTATGTGGGAAGGGGTTTATGGGATTAATGGTAAAAGTTTATGCTATTACTATTTTAGGAAAATGAACAAAGGCGTGTCCAGGAAGAGAAGGCCGAGAAAAGGAGAAAAGCTCAAGCAGAGATCAAGGCCAAACCTAAAGGTTGGATATCTAAATTTTTAGAAATCTTCCTAGTTCAATTGATAGAATAACTATTCATATCAGGAACACTCTCCCACATGCAGACATATCTGCAGCAAATGAGTTTTGAAATATTATGGTTAAAGGAGTAATGCTTCATAATTTTTAAATTCGATGATGGTACTGCAGATCATTTGGATTTTTTTGTTCATACAATGTTTTCAAGTTTTCTAATACAAAAGCATAAAATTGTATCTGTCTCAGGAAAAGGGTTGATTATGGTTTAACCCTTTCCCTCATACAACAATTCTGCAGCTTGTTTTGAGCAACTCTGCTTTTGTCACTATGTTTTCAAAAAAAGCTGTCTGCTGCAGAGGCGTCTATATGAGGGTAAGGGTTAAAAGTAGAGAACTATATGAGTAGTGTAGAACAACTCTATATCAGATGAGAGCTCCAAGAAAACCAATCATAACCCTGACCCACATTCAAACAATCCACACAATGAAAACATATTGGCAAAATATGGAAAATGTCTACAAAGTTGAAAACATTGTGGCAATAGGAGAAATTGCTCAAAATAATAATTTTTTCCATTTGTCATAATGTTTTCAAAAGCTTTCTTCATGACCAGATTAATATGCACATCCTTACATGTTGATCAGGCTTGGCACTATTTGCCAATTAATCACAGAAGGTTTCAAGAATTTTCTAATAAATGGTGTACATTTGGATCATATAACATGGATGCGAATGTAGATTGTTATCTACACTTATCATAAATAGACTGAGCTTGGTTTCAACCCATTTAATCCTTTCTCACATACAACAAATCAACAGTAGATGACAAAAATATTGAATTATCTGTATAATTGAAAGATTAGATATTGGATAGGGTAGAAAAACATTGTGACAAAAGGATAAATTTCTCTTTACAACAATGTTTTCAAAAGACGTCTGCTGCTTACGTGTCCATATGCTGGATTGGGTTAATGATGAGCTGTCTAGTAATTTCTTGGTAATTTTTTTTCAGAGCCCCGTAAAATCCCATCCCAAGACGACGATGGTTGTATCATAGACAAACTACTTTTTGAGATCAAGAAAGGATACAGTCTGAGAAAGTCACCAAAAAAGCAGAATGAATCCAAATGTTAACAACCTTCATCAAGCATTATTCAGTAAAAAAAAAATCATCATGAATTTCATAAAAGTTTCAAGTCTAATTTGTATGTTCTTTCAGCATTATTGTAAATTAATTAATTATTAACACAGAACAATTTATATCCCATGATGAATAAATTTATGTAAAATTGTTCTCATCCTTGTGTTTTAGTGTATTCAATGTAGATTTAATGCTTATAGTTTTTTCTATATAATTTTAAAATAAGAATTGATTTGGACAAAGGTTAGGTTACATATATGTACATGCTCATCCAACTGCATTTATAGATTAATTTTTTATTTTTTTTTGCCTAGACGTTTTTTAAGTTGTCTGCTTCAGGTTGGTTTTGTGAGGGAATGGTAGATTATATTTTGTCCTTTCAGGAATGGGAAAGATATGTGCCATAGTATTTCTTTATTAACTTATAAAATGTATTTACCATATAACAATAAATATTCATTAGGGCTCCCCACTACAAAACTGTTTCAAGCTTTCTTGGTCAAAAGCTTGGAAAGTAGGTGGAAGGGCATAAAGTGCAAATTTTGAAAAACCTTTTCTCTTAAAGTACTGGTCTGATTTCAAAATAATTTCACATATATGTTCCTTGTGTGACCCGCTTCAAAAGTTGTTCAAACCATCTTGTTTGACTGGAAAACCTGATGGGTTGTGAGGCTGGACTTTTTTCCCTTAAGCGCCCATAAAGCAACCTTCACTTCATTTGTTGAACAAAAGCATAGCCACCAGGAGGTAGATCTAGCTTGTCTTGTATGCCTTTAGTGAAAGCTTTGCAAATCTTCACTTTTTGAATTTCTGTTTAGATGGCAAGAGAGTCTGTTTTGTCTTTTCAAATACTCTTAGTATATTGTATTGATTGGGGTATTACGCTGTTTTTAACAAATCTTCAGTCATATCACGGTGGCCAGTTCATCTACCGATGTGTTTCCTGGCTTTCTCACACCAGTACTCCATACAACAGTCTTTCCAAGCAACTGGCTGCTTTTCTTCATAGACTGTTAGCCCATTGGTGAAAGACAAATGGCGCTTTTCACATAGACTTTTGCTAAAAGTAGGAAAGAATGTTGCTTGAGAGGGCGTTCCAATTCACAACCCCTGGATGGACAGCCCGCGTCGCTACTTAGTTAGTATCGGCTTAGTATATTTAAGATATACATGTAGATCATAAGTATAAATCCCAGTCACTCCATCACTTGACTGTATCAGCTGGAATATGACTATATGGAATATATCAGAACAGTAATTTATATGGTATATTTACATACGTGTAAACGCTTTTGGCTTCTATTGTACTTATATTCAATCAGGAGATCGATATAGGACTATCATGGTCCCGTCTTCTCATTTGACCAAAATAAAAATGACTTTGCCTCTATTTGCGGGAAAGGGTTAACTCTTTCACACATTTAGATGGTGATTAAAAGTTTTCTGGGACCAAGAGTGACTAGTAAGCACAGTTCAGAGCCAGATGTAGCTGCATGGATGTGCAGGTCAGTCTGGATCATCACTGGTCACAGATGCCTTAAGGTTGGATTTCGCTGAGAGTAGTCAATTATATTTTTGTTTTTTTATAGAGACTTTTCCGTATTTGTTTCGATATTTTCAGTAGTCTGCTACAAATTTGTTGTATAAGGAAAAGGTTATTCTTTTCAGTTAGAGCTAATATGTTGCTGTCTCTGCAGCAGACAGTTTGTGAACACATCGATAGGAAAATGCAAAATTGGTCATTACCCTTTCTTTCCCACATACATGTATAGCAAAACTGTAGCAGACAACTTTGAAAACATTTACTAAAAAATGTGGATTTTTCTACAAATGAAATAAGTAAATATTGAATAAAGTTGAAAAAATTGTGGCAAATGCGTCAGAAAGCATCTGTATGTGGGAAAGGTTAAGTAAGCAGGGTCGCCTTTCCCCAATGATATTATGTACAAAATGTATTCATATTTTTATCAACTTTTCCACAGATGATCTCAATTTTATAGGCGTGAACATTTTTTTAAAGGGACTTTAAAAATCTTTACAAATCTGCTTCACACAACTTCGAAATATCTAGACAGATTGTTTGAAAATCTCTTTATATGAAGGTATAAGTACTGAATAAAGTTGAAAACATTGTGGCAAAAGGATAAAGTGCTTGTTTTGAGCAATTAATCATTTCGTCACAATGTTTTAAAAAGTCGTCTGCTGCAGAGGCGTGAGAAAGCATCTGTTTGTGGGAAATGGTTAAGTTACATGTTTCCGTCATCTGTATGTACATCGTGCTTTGCATTCATTTCAATTTAATTTCACAAGCGACACATGTGTTCCATGGAACACTCATGTTTACTTACTATTGGTGTTATACCTTTCACTCTGTCAGGGGTATTTCGTCGTATCTGCAGGAGACAACTTTTAAAAACATTGTGGTAACATTTTTGCCAACGTTTTCAGCTCAATTAATAATTATACTTCCATTTCTCAAGATTTTCCATTTTTTTCCCATTGAAATTTCCAAAATGTCTGCTGAAACCTTCTTGTATGTTGGAAAGGTTCAATGGATCAATGTCAGGGTCAAACATATACTGAATAAGGGATAAATCAAGTAATATTTAAGCTTAGTTTATAATACTGTGTATGAGTGAGCATAGAGTGTGCTACATGAAATGTGTTGTTGGATTGAAGGTCAAGGTCACAATTCCGCAATGGCATAACATGAAAAAGTTTTTTAATATTTATAGTTGTTTGCTTTGAAAATATTAAACATGCTTTTGTGGTAGATTTTGAAAAACATTGTGTTGGCTGCTTATCCAATTTCCATCAAGTTTTCAAAACTTATCTGCTGCACAGGTGTATACAATTGAGCAAAGGTTATCAACAATTTGTATTTGTATATATCTAACATCAGCATCAATTTCAAACATATTTACATACTACATTTCTGCAGCAGATGACTTTAGCGACAATGCGTTTAAAAGTTGCAGATAAGTCAAACAGCGTCTGCAAATAGGAAAGGGGGATCCAAAATAAATGTATTGTGTAAGTGCATCTTCTTCTATTTTTATAAGTTGTAATTGTAATCAAAATTATGTCTTTCTTTTTTTTTAATCTCTTGTAAACTTGTAAAAGAATTCACATCTATACGCTTTCTTGAATTTGAAAATAAATTTATTCTAACTTCATATTTTGTCCTTGCATTATTTTCTGTAATAACCCGCAACTTCCTTCGTGGAGACAGACGCTCTACCAGCACACCACGTAGGAAGTCAAAACTCTAGGTAAACAGGTATTGGATTTATATATAATCTTCTAGGATTCAACCATGAAAGCACTATAAGTATGAAAATGCAACAGCAAATTTAGAGGAAAATATACATTTATTGGTTCAAAGGTCAATATTTGAGTGCAGTTGGTATTCTATATATTTCCTGACAAAGGAGAAATTGCTCATTATGAGCTTTTTCTCACAATGTTTTCATAAGTCGACTGCTACAGAGACACCAGAAAGAGTCTACATTTCGGATAGACATAAACTATTTGGCCTCAGAAAAAAAGCAGAAATATCATATTGACTAAACAGTTTTGCCTTTTTTAATCCATAATTTCCCTCATACAACAAATCTGCAGCAGACGAATTTGAAATCATATGGGCAAAAGCGTGAAAAATCTCCATCAATTTGGGTTAAATTATAAAATAGAGTTGAATTATTGTGGCAAAAGGAGAAATTGCTGCAGAGGGGTCACAAAGCGTCTGTATGTGGGAAAGGGCTAAGAACATTGAATACACATTTTATCTTGACTTCTGATGGTCAATGATGACAACCTTCTTTCGGAGTTTGAAAGGTTAATCCAGTTGATCCTCAAAAGGGTCTCTGTAGCTTTTTCAATGCTACACCATGCCCAAAAAGATTCCATTACCGATATATACCTTGCCCAGTAAATGTAATGGTATAGGCAGGTTACTCTACTATATGAAGGCTAATGAATGGTTTTTAAAAAACAAGACAATAACTCAATTAGCAAATCCAGTTTTATTGAATTTTTCTTACAAAAGTTTGAAAAATACTGTATAAATATCAGTTGTTTAAACTACGTTTACGGGTGTCTAAGTGTACAGTTAGATCATAAAACACTTCAGTTGTCTTCCAAATTTAACTTCATTCCATTGGGTGACTAAGTAGGAAATATCATAAAACAGAAACCGTTTTAGAAATATCACATCTTGTTCCAACATATCTAACAAGCAAGACAAAAGTTTATAATTTATAAAGTTATTGTTTAACCCTTTCCCACATACAAACACTTTCCGACGCCTCTGCATCAGACGACGACTTTTCAACTTTATCTAATAATTAATCTTTCATTTATGAAGACTTTTGATGTTTTTGCAGAAATGTTTTCCAAGTCGTCTGCTGCAGATTTGTTGTATGAGGGAAAGGTATAAATAAATCATGCTGCTGCTTTTTATCCCATTGTAATACAAATTTCCCTTTATATAGTGCCTATCCCTTTGTTTTAGATGTATTAAATACTTCTACATGCATTTTGGAAGAGTTTGTTCCTTTGACTATTGCTGCTCAATATTTGTTTGTCCCTCTATACTGTACACCTTTAAAATATTCACTACATTCTTAAAAATTAGAGAAAAGAAAAACATCAAAAACATGGACAAAAATTAAAACAGGACGGATGGACCATTAACCCTTTCCCACATATAAACGCTTTCAGACGCCTCTACAGCAGACAACCTTTGAAAATATTGTGACAAAGGAGAAATTGCTCAAAACGAGTAATTTCTCTTTTTGCCACATTATGTTCAACGAGTTTTTCTATGTTTTAGACTACTTGTTTTCGAATTCGTCTGCTGCGAATTTGCTGCATGTGGGCAAGGACTAAGTCATCATCATGTCTTAAGATTAACAATAATTATAAAATCAGTAACAAGCATTTAACTGATACAGATGAAACTGACATCTTTTCAACAGACAACATTTGAAAACATTGTGAAAAAAAAAGAAGCAATCTCCTTTTCCCCCACAACGTTTGCAATTCCATATCATGATAACTTCCATTTTCATGTTATTTTATGTCTTCCCTCAAACCTTTTCAAAGCAGACGACACTAAAATGATATCGGATAAACAATAAATTTTAAATCAGCGTAACTAATAGTTACAACTGCTTGAATGCAGTAAACAAAATGCTGATACATGTATGGTAGTTATTGGCAGTAACATTAATCTTCGAAATCATATCTTTGCTCACCGTGACCTATTTATTTGACATTGACCTTTATAATAAATAATCAAGTTCTTGATCAGTTCTATCCGACATATAAATTAACTAAAGGGCATATCAGATGAAAACCAACTTTCGAAACATTGTACCCAACCAAGATTCAGATCATCCTCTGTGCAATCTAATCAGGATCTTCCCCTTTCACCATTTAGTCATACAAGTATCCTGAATCTCTCTGAGAATGGTTATCACCTTAACCCTTTCCCTCATATAGACGTTTTCTGGCGCCTCTGCAGCAGACGGCTTTTTGAAAACATAGTGACAAAAGAAGAAATTGCACAAAACATGCAATTTCTCCTTTTGTCACAATGTTTACCACTTTTTGTCATAGGTTATCCAGTCAATTATGGAGATTCCCTATGTTTTGACAAAATACGTCGTCTGCTGCAGAAATGCCGTATGAGGGAAAGGGTTAACAGACTGTACAAGTACGCCATTTGTTTGTTATTGCCATTCCTGGCGAAAGTCATAATAGTTATTCAAAATAAATATAAAAGACACCTACATAAATAGAAATAAATACGTGAAATATATCATACATGTACATGTGGACGGATAATAAAAGTTCATGTATTTCATGAGCCAGGGTTAGGATGAAACCATGTCTGCTAACATTAATTTTGTGCACTATGAAAACTCCCAAGGTACATAATTTATTTAGATCTTCAATATCTATGTAAATGTTTGAATGTATAGATACACAATAATCTGGCTGTGTGGAGTTTTTACAGGGAATATAATATTATAAAGACCTATAAGTTTTGCTTACCCCGACTCATACGTAATAATGTGAGAAATGAGAACATTCAATTAATGAAGACTTCTCAACAAAATGCGGACACCATACAACTATTACATACTTCATGTTATTTGTCTCGGACACTTGTCACTGAATTCAATTGCTTTTTAAATGGAGTTTAACGCCGTTTTCAATGCTATTTCATTTATATCATGGCAGCTGCCTCAACTTATGTGTTTTCCCTGGATTTCTCTCACCTGTACTCCACACAACAGGTTACCTTCCCTCATTGACTATTTAGCTCATTGGTTGAAGATAGCCCTTTCCCTCATATAGACGCTTTCTGACGCCTCTGCAGCAGACGGCTTTTTGAAAACATAGTGACAAAAGAATAAATTGCACAAAACGTGCAATTTCTCCTTTTGCCACAATGTTTTCCACTTTTTGTCATAGGTTATCCATTCAATTATAGAGATTTTCTATTTTTTGACAAAATACGTTTAAAGTCGTCTGCTGCAGAATTGCCATATGAGGGAAAGGGATAGACAACGCTAGTCCCAATGACTTTTGTCAATCATCAAAAAGAAGGAATGGCCAAACCGAGATTTCATCTCACAACATCTTTGCTGACTCAGCCATCATCGTTAATTAATTCAAATTGTACCATTTGCTCTTGCAAAAAAAAATCTTTGCTATATGAGTCAAGACTCGATTTCATTCACAGATATAAAATTCAATTATATATCAACCCTTTTCCCATGCAGACCACTTTTTAAAACATTTTTTTGTGTATGGAGAATTTGTTCATGAGCAATTTCTCACTTTGCATCAATTGTTCAACTCTTTTCCATTATTAAACTTGCATTTATAGAGATTTTCACATTCTGCCTATATGTCTTTAAATTGTCTGCTGCAGATCCGATGCATGTGGGAAAGGGTAAAAATAAACTGATGCAGGATATGAGTAAATGATAACAGCATACAATTATATGCAATCCAGTCTCTGTGTAACATGAAGCTGCATAGATGGGACAGATTAATAATGAATGTTACTCACACTCTGTCATTAATACAGATAATATCACAGTGCAGCTAAAACATCTCCAGCTATTACATCATTTACTTTGCAGTAGCTTTGATCATATTTTATTTCTTTGTGAAAACCCTTTCCCTCATACAGACGCTTTCTGACGCCTCTGCAGCAGACGGCCTTTTGAAAACATGTCAACAAAAGAAGAAATTGCTCAAAACAAGCAATTTCTCCTTTTGTCACCATGTTTCCAACTAAATCCATTTGTTGTACTATTTAAAGGGAGTTTCCAATTATTTTCAGGTATGTTTTCAGGTATGTTTTCAAAGTCGTCTGGTGCAGATTTGTTGTATGTGGGAACGGGTTAAAAACATGAAATACACCCCTATCTTGAGTGCTGTTTTTTTGTTCTGCCTAAGATTTAAAGGCTTGGAAGGCTATTTCACATCATATGTTTGTTTATATGAAGCAAAAAATCACCGACTGTGAAGTATTTGCTGTAATAACTGGAGAGTTTGGAATATAATAGTTTATTGGGTTTATCACAGATCTATAAAAAATGCATTTTAAAACACATATATAACTGATACTTTTCTAGCACAATGATTACACTATACAAGGCAGCATTGGAATATTACACAAACAAACATCTGTGCATTTAGTCTTTCACACATGCAGATGCATTTTGATGAATCTGCAGCAGACTATTTTGAAAACAATGTAACAAAATGAGAAAATGCTTATAATGGGCAATTTCTTTATTTGTCATATAAGTTTCCATTCTAATAAATAATTACATTTTCATTTATAAACATTTTCCATATTTTTGCCTAGATATATCCATTCATCTGCTGCAGATTTGCTGCATGTGGGAAAAGGTTAATAATCATTAGGACAATTTATTTTGCATTTCTTCCAAGGTTGAAATTGCTTTTTCTCCCTAGTCTTTTTTAAATTTCTCTTATGGTATATTGTTTCTAGAATTTCAAGAATTACAACTATTTCTGCTATTACTTTGATTGAACATGTATCACTTTATCGATGTTCAACATTCTTTAAGCAAAGAATTGCAAAAAGAATATCTGTTACATCATTTCACCCATCATTTTCCGGTCTTTTTTCAACTCTAGGATATCAAAACTTAAATTGATTAACTTGTTCAATATTGTACCCAAAAAGACAAAACAAAATTCTGAGACATAAACAGACAAACAAAGACATTAACATAATCCAAATGAGAATTAAATATATGGCATAGGAAAAAACATGTGTACAAGTTCAAACATTTACTTATTTCTTTCCACACTGCTGCTTTTGTTCTATCAAAATTTAAATACTTTGCAACCTTTAAATATAATATTCTCTTTACTAAATGTATGAAAAATTAAGCTTTAATGTTCTTTGATATATTTCCTAGTCACATCAAAGTAGGTCTGCATCATAACTTTTGGCTGTTGTATCGATGTCAAATGAGTAACCACTGCGGGTGGGCGATCGTCTGCCTGATGTGCTGAGATAGGATATTTCGGGGCTACGGCTCCTGTAGCGACTGAAAAATATAGATTTAACCAGTTATAGTAGATTTTCAATTTACCCTTTCTCTTACCCCTTTCCCACATAAAACTGAAACTATGAAGGCAAAAATAAATAACATTTCTATAAATCAAAGTATAACAAGAGATGTTTGTAAAACATTATGCCCCCCCTGAGCGCCATGTTGTCAGGAATATTTGGACAATTGAGTAAAGTTTGCATGGACCGAAATGCCAGCTAATTTGACATTTCACATTGGATGTCTATGAGTCAGTTTTAAGATTATGAACAATGTTCATTCAAAGTTTGAGGATGGTAGGTACAGTTCTTAATCACATTGTGATGATGACTGACATTTGCAGATAAACATGTATCCTCCAGGTCCAGGCATTGTTGAGTTATCACTCGGACAAGCTTAAACAAGGTTTTTGTGTTCAAGGTCACTGTGACCTTGACCCAATGACCTCAAAATAAATAGGGTTCATCTACTGGTCAGGCCCAACCTCCAAGTCAAGTTTGAGGAGCCATTGTTGAGTTATCACTTAGACAAGCTTAAAAAGGTGTTTGTGTTCAAGATCACTGTGACCTTGACCTTTGATCCAATGACCTCAAAATAAATAGGGTTCATCTACTTGTCAGGCCCAAGCTCAAAGTCAAGTTTAAGGACCAATGGTCCAGGCATTGTTGAGTTATCACTCGGACAAGCTTAAAAAAGGTTTTTGTGTTCAAGGTCACTGTGACCTTGACCTTTGACCCAATGACCTCAAAATAAATAGGGTTCATCTACTGGTCAGGCCCGACATCCAATTCAAGTTTGAGGACCCTAGGTCCAGGCATTGTTAAGTTATCACTCGGACAAGCTTAAAAAGGTTTTTGTGTTCAAGGTCACTGTGACCTTGACCTTTGACCCAATGATCTCAAAATAAATAGGGTTCGTCTACTGGTCAGGCCAAACCTCCAAGTCAAGTTTGAGGACCCTAGGTCACGGCATTGTTGAGTTATCACTTGGACAAGCTTAAAACAGGTTTTTGTGTTCAAGGTCACTGTGACCTTTGACACAATGACCTCAAAATAAATAGGGTTCATTTACTGGTCAGGCCCAACCTCCATGTAAAGTTTGAGGACCATAGGTCCCGGCATTGTTGAGTTATCACTCGGACAAGCTTAAAACAGGTTTTTGTGTTCAAGGTCACTGTGACCTTGACCTTTGACCCAGTGACCTCAAAATATATAGGGTTCATCTACTGGTCAGGCCCAACCCCCATGTAAAGTTTGAGGACCATAGGTCCAGGCATTGTTGAGTTATCACTTGGACAAGCTTTGGTCTACAGACGGACCGACGGACCAACCGACCGACAGACATGTCGAAGGGGGCATAATAAGTGAATAGGCAAAAATATTTGCTCATTGTCAAAATATTTTCGAATGTCGTCTGCTGCAAATGTATATGTAGAAAAGGTCAGGATTTGTTGAGTTCAAATTCTTTCCAATAATTGTTTAAAACTATCTAAGTAATCTAAATATACCTTCTAAGCATATATAATAATTCCTTTGGGAAAAGTTTGAAAGCACTTTTTTTTTCTCAACAAAAATAAGTCTCAGAAAAATACAAAATCTTGGTAAAAGATTTATATAAACTAAGCCATTTGACAAGGCATTGTCAACTTTTTACCCCTTAAATATGAAAGAGGCTGCTTTTAACACAACTGAAAATATGAGTTCTGGAAAAAAAATAATATTGTGGGACACGCGAGATAACATATTTCAAGTAATTTCTCCCTTTATACTGTGTTTTCAACTCGGCATAAATATTATACTTCAAGCTTTTGGATGTGTTCTAAGAAGATGACTATATTGCTAATTCACAAAGCTTCACAACGTCCATTACACTCACCTCGTAGGACTTCTGGATCGAGACCTGCCGGGACTTGTTGAACGAGTAAACCGACTGGTGCTGGTATAGTCCATCGTAGGTACTGGGGGGACGAGACCATGTCGCCTCAACTCTTGGACGGCTCTCTCCCTGCAAGATAGGAAATAACAAATACATGAACATGAATAGAGATTAAAAAAGGATAAATTGCTCATTTTGAGAAATTACAGCTTACTTTATACTTTCAAGTTTTATAATTAGCAATTTGTTCTTTGCCCCAATGTATTATAATATGCTCATTAGGCTGTATTATAGTATGTACCTAGCCTGTAGTATACACATTGTGTTATCCATATGGATTTTTACATCATTTAATAACAAATCTTCTCAACACTATCTGACTTATTGAAACTACAACATCACATATATTCTTTGTATTTTTGTATTTTGCTATTTGTACTGTTTGTACATGATTGCAAATAAAATATTTTGCATTGTATTGTATCATATTGTATTAAGTTACTCATCGTAAAAAATAATGTTTTGAAAACACACAGAAATAGGACACTGGTTTCTCATTTGCTGTTCAGTTGAGGGGAATTGTCTGAGATAAAAGATCTACTAGCAAAAGCATTGCTTCTAAAGGACAAAGATACCCTGGTATGATTACATGGATTCAAAAACCACTCTATTTAAACTGCATTTCTTTTTAAAAATTCTCCTGAAATTTCTTTGAACTAGGTCAAATAGTTTTGTAGATATGCACAACTCTAAAATTATGGATAGAAAGACGGACAAAGGTCATGTCCCTATGCACCTTCATGAAGTTGGGACATAAAAGGTGATCTCATTAATGGGTAGTTTGTTATCAAGATTCCATACAATAACAGATTAAATGAGCCATCCTCTACAAAAGACAACCTCAGTACATTTATGACAAGTGCAGATAAGGATCTGCATGTGTATTTATGATATCTCATCCAAGAACAATGCATATTCAGATCGAATGTGCAGATGCACATGTTGATTTCAATCTACATTAGTAACTAGAAATCTGAATGTTGGTTTTCCTAGAGCACTGCTTCAATACATATACTTTCCCACTTGCATACATATTATGACACATCTACTGCAGACGACTTTAGAAAACATTGTGCAAAAGGGGAAATTGCTCATCATGAGCAATTTCTCCTTTAGCTACAATGTTTTCAATTATTTAATAATTCTACTTTGATAGATATTTACCATATATACTATTGCATAGATGTTTTCAAAGTCGCCTACTACAAAAATGCTGTATGTGAGAAAGGGTTAGACCAAAACTCTTAATAACAAGATGTATAATGACAACAAATGATACATAAATGTGGTGTACGTGTGACTGAATAGATTTATTAGATGACACATGTATCTAAGTTTTTATAATCATTTCTGTGTTATGTACTGCTTTAAACTATTATCCCCTCTTACGAGTATTAGCCTTGCTACAACATGCATCTTACAGACTTATTTCTAAATCTCAGGGTTTTGTCTTAACCTTTTCTCACATACAACAAATTTGCAGCAGACGATTTTGAAAATATACACGAAAAAAATTGGAAACTCTCTTTAAATGAATGTAAAATAATTGAATAGAGTTGAAAACATGGTGTAAGGAGAAATTACTTGTTTTGAGAAATTTCTTTTTGTTCAACATGTTTGGTAAAAGCTGTCTGCTGCAGAGGCGTCAGAAAGCGTCTATATGAGGGAAAGGGCTAATAAAAATTTGGAAATATCCCCATGCACAATACCTCAGTTCTACATTAAATAATATAATATGAACCCAAACAATTAATTAAATGATCAGAGTAAAATGTCTTATACTTCACATGCATTGAGATTTCATAATACTTATAAATATATCCACATGCATTTATCCCTTTGTTCCATTTTCTTTCCCCATGGGCATAATCTATAGTCACTAAATAAAAATATCTATGCATTTTCAATAACTGCCTCCATTGCGAACTGTTTCCGCCAATTTTAAGTCATTGTCATCTCAAAAAGTGCAAAAAATGGATGAACGAAAGATCAGTTCTGTGGTATAGTACAAAACAATACGGTGGGAAAGTATTTTTTTGTTCTCCCCAACAAAAGTATGCTGATAATTTAAATTATCTCTGTATGAAAAGAATCCGCCATTGATCTGCCTTAAAATCAACCAAGTAAAGATATCATTACAACCCAAAGGAAAGACAATAGAGACGTTGAAGCACTTTACCCAATAGTCCTTATGTTAAGCAATGCATAATAGAATGAAATGTTAGTAAAAGCTATAATATTATCAGTCAAATGACTCTCATATATGTTACCCATACCTAATATAGACCACATTTGAAGCGTTTGAAGCAAACAACTTTTAAAAAAAAGATTGTGGTAAAAGGAGAAATTGCTAATTTTGAACAATATCTCATTTTCCCACAATATTTCAATACAGTCTCACAATTATACTGCCAATTTTCCAGTTATTTCATTTTATCCTCAGAAAATTTCAAAGCAGACGACATTTAAAACATTGTATTAGATAAACTGTTAATTCATTATTAATAATATATTCATGCAATAGTTTCGCCATTTCCTGCTAAACTTATATAATTGACCTTTTAATCTTTGATCTGAATTTTAAAACTTTAACATTTTATGACAAAAAGAAAACATTTCCAGAGTAGTCTGTATTAGTGAGATGGCTTAACCTTTTCCCTCTTGCAGATGCATCTGAATAAATTGTGGCAATAGATGAGCAATTATATCTTTTGCAACAATGTTTTCAACTCTAAATACAATGTAATAATTATATATTCATGTACAAAGATTTTCCATATGTTTGCCTTACAACAAAGTTGCAGCAGACAACTTTGAATAACATATTCAAAGTTGTCTGCTGCAACTTTGTTGTAAGTGGAAAAGTGTTAATATGTATTTGCCAATAGAGCAGACGACATAGAAAAAAGTAGCCTGAATATATAAACAGGCTCTTGTTCATTTACCAACATTTAAAAAACATTCATTTCTGTCATGCTCATCAGGTTAACCCTTTCCCTCATATAGGCACTTTCTGAAGCTTCTGCAGCAGACGGCTTTTTGAAAACATAGTGACAAAAGAAGAAATTGCTCAAAACAAGCAATTTCTCCTTTTGACACAATGTTCCACTTTTAGTCATTGGTTATCCATTCAATTATAGAGATATTCTTTTTTTTTCACAAAATATGTTCAGAGTCGTCTGCTGCAGAATTGTCGTATGAGGGAATGGGTTACGGCATAAACAACGCCATATTTCCTCAAACCCTAATATTTCCTGGTCATAGAGCAAGACGACATATATATAGAAGCATTCATTCCATTAACCATTTAGAAACTGAATCAGCATTCAGTATGTGCATTCAAATAGCAACAACAAATTAAAGTCAAATATACATGTAAATAATATAACAACTCTGTACTATTTGATAAAACAGTTATTCAGAAGAGTTAACCCATTTAATGATAAGGTTAAGGATACTAATTGCATCAAAACTCATCAAATGATCAAATGAAAGTTCTCTGTCTTAAGATGCAGCAGTGGTTGACAAATGTCTAACCATGCTGAAATATCATGCTATTAACCCTTTCCCATATAGAAAAAATTCTGTAGCAGACGACTTTGAACATATTTTGTCAAAAAATAGAAAATCTCTATAATTGAATGGATAACCAATGACTAAAAGTGGAAAACATCGTGGCAAAAGGAGAAATTGCTTGTTTTGAGCAATTTCTTCTTTTGTCACTATGTTTTCAAAAAGCTGTCTGCTGCAGAGGCGTCAGAAAGCGTCTATATGAGGGAAAGGTTTAAGCATTGGAAACAAGTTTGTTGATAATTGGATTATAGGATCAGTATGATCAAAATACTTTTGTAGACACAGCCCCCCTGCCCCTGCCAATCAGAAGTTTTCATTATATGTATATCCTGTGAGTGTCTTAGGGCAGGTGTATATGGAATGGGTTATGGTTTTATGATTTGTTAGATTAACATGCAATTATGACTATATTTTGTTGTGTTATTGCTATTTTTATTTTTATCCTATACCATGACGTCATCTCTCCAGTAATTATCCGTGGTCACATAATGTCTGCCTTGCCTAGAATGGCAAGGTGCAAAAACATAAGCATCTTTTCAACACTTTCCCAATATACATTCCGATGAATTTTGAACCAGATTTTACAATTTTTCCCTCAGACGTTTCAAATGTAGAGAACTTAAAACCTCATACCGGATCAACCTTTAAAAAAGACAAGAGAGTTCAAGGAAACATGTGTTGCCAGCCACTTAGTTAGTTAATGAAAGCCTGATTGACAGACAGATGAGAGAGAGGTGATCCCTATATGTCATCCGGCCAGGGCAGATGAAACAAAAAGTACCCTCTGACCTTTCTAAACCCATAACCATATGTATCTATTACTCACTGCATTCCAAAAGAATAGACGGTTACACTCCTCCCTGACATTGCTGATAAACTTTACAAACAAATACAGAACCCCATCATTATGTAGCCGGAAATCATAACATATGAACATCAGGTTCGATACGAAACAATAATAAATACATATTTCAAAATGATTTAATGACATTTTTTTTAGCATTAGGCTAGCATCTTTCATCACTTTCTCACATGGATGTTTGGTATTTCTGATAAAAAAACCTATCATCTTCAGACATCCAAGCAGCCCATGTTTCCTAGTTCACAATGTATCGGTCTCTATCATTTACTTCATGTTTCATTATGATTTTGAACTCATATTGAACTTGTCATGATGCAGCTACTTGCTGATGATGCTTTTGAAGCACTTTTAGCAGAAAACTTAACCCTTTCCTACTTGTAGGTCTACGCATTTTGACGCAATAGCAGCAGAAGACTTTTAAAAACATTGTGGCAAAAGGAGAAATTGATCATGATGAGCAATTTCTCCTTTGACCAGTGTTTTCAACATTATTTATCAATTAAGCTATCTTTTATGGAGATTTTTCAGTTTTTTGTCACTATGTTTTTCAAAGACGTCTGCTGTAGATTTGTTTTATGTGGAAAAGGGTTAAGAAAACATTATGAACAGTATATTTGTTCTTATAACATGTATGCATCAATTGCTATGCATAAAGTACACACTTTCATCTGTCCAGAATTCTTTCCGTTAAAATACCACTAATATGTTTATCAAATTGGAAGATTATAAAAAAAACAAGTCTAAATACAATTACAAAATACGGTACACATATTCATCTCAATATTCAAACTAGTCACTCTCTAGTGAATACCTATTCAAGTAACAAAACTGTTGTTTAAACCCCATTTATAATTGATAAAGTTCACAACAAACAGTGGAAGCCATTCTTTTCAAATCTTTTTGAAAGCATTTTATAACAGCACAAGTGTGTTCAGATAACTGTAACAGTTGTGAAAAATAGCGGCAGCAAATCTACCAATCAAATTACAGCTACAGTTAAGTACCTATGATTTGAATGGTAGGTTTCTATAACGTTATCATACACAAGTTAACTGAACAGGACCAAGGTCATTAATCTACTGTGATATATGTAGCACAAACAGACAAGCAAATTACATGTGTTTTAAATACTGTGATGCAAATTAATTAAATGTAAATATGTGTTATTAAATTGATGAGATTAGGTAGGTTTAAATGTCTGCAGCTTTTAGCAAATATCATATATATTCTTTACTTGTTAGTATTCATTGATTATTTACTGCAGAACATTAACCTTTCCCCACATACAGATGCTTTCTGACGCCTCTGCAGCAGATGACTTTTGAAAACAATATTAACAATTTCCCCTTTTGCCACAATGTTTTCAACTTCTTGTATCAATTATATTTTCATTTACAATTCCAATTTTTACCCAGATGATTTCAAATTCGTCCTCTGCAGATTTGTTGTATGTGGGAAAGGGTTAAAATCAGGGTAGCAACTTACAAATTGTATGAGCCTCTATGCATGAAAACACCCATCAGGTAATTACGACCAGTGTAGATAAGATCAGTCAGTGCATCAACATCATACTCTGACCAGGTTCTCCATTGTTTGCAATTCTTTTAATGAACTACTGACAAACAATCTAAGATTCAAAGCATTGATCAGATTGTCAGAAACTACGAGGTGATCTAAATGTTATGTTTCTTACATGGACATGCAATTTGACCCACTTGCATCTTTTGAAAACATTGTGGCAAAATGGGAAATTGCTCATGATAAGCAATTCCTCCATTTGCAAAAATATTTAAAACCCGTTTAACAAATATTCTTTCATTTACACAGAATTTCTATATGTTTTCAAAGTCAACTGCTGCAGAACTGTTCATGTGGGAAAGGGGGGTTAAAGTGATAGCAGTCTTGAAGTCTTATACCCAGGCTTATACAGTATGAAGTATTCAGTAGACCAAAAATTCATTAATGTTTAATTGAATATTACGTTATGTATTTACATAATGAAAAAATAACTACAAAAATACAGCTACCGCTAACTGGTCTATGGTTTCTGTATTTGAATGTAAATGATTGTATATGATTGTATAATGTACTTAGATACACATGTAATGCTATACCGTTTTGAGGCAAATATATCCTCGAGGTCATATTCAGGACTAACAACATAAGTCCAGTAACTGCAATTGTAAACAAAATGGTTTTACTATTGAGAAATTCTTTTGAAATAAAAGTATAATCACTAAAAGTTGAAAACAGTGTCAAATGAACAAATTGCTCATTATGAGCCATTTGTTCATTTATCACAATATTTTTAAAAGACGCCTGTATGAGGGAAAGGGTTAAAAATGAAATACTCACAGTTTTTATGTTATTCCCTTCTTTTAAAGATATGTTGTTTATGATCTAAATATGTTTGAGTCTAAAAAACAAATTTGTTCTCAAGCTATGTAACGGAAAGAAATGATGTTGTGTTTCCATGTTTTCAAATCTGTTCAAAACCAGGTGTACCATTCAGTATGTTGCTTACCTTTCAAACTTTTCACTTGTGAGCTGTCGTCTCAAACGTTCTACATCTCCTTCCAATTCTACATTCCTAGTTCTTAAAGAGGCAATTTCACGGCTTTGGCTTTGTCTGAATACAGAAACAAAAAAAATATATTTTAAAACATTGATCATTTCTTGCTACCAACATATACTGTTTCTTTCTCGCTATTTAATAGCCATTCTCTGTAAGCATTTGCACTCCCATATAGGGAGTGTGGCACGCATGGTCACGGATTTTGTTCAAACTTCACACATTTTCTCAACTTTATGAAAGAAATGGAAAATGGCAAAAAAATATTTGCTATAGACTTTGGTTGCCATAGCAACCGGCTCTCGTTTTTTATAGGACTGATTTCAATGGGAAATCCACTAAATTTTCCAATCAGTTTTTAGCATAAATGAAGATATATATGCAAAAGTTCATATTTTCTACCAAAAGTCATCATTTGATGAAGGAAATTAAGTAGAAAACAATTGATTATCAAATTGTTAAATGTGGTCCCAAACCCTTCTTTGAAATGGTGTTTTTTACGGGGAAAAAGAACACTTTTTTGCCATTTTTTGAATGGTTATAAAACTTTAATGCGTTCATATGAATACAAATGAACAATGGATGCATGAAGGTCAACATCTCTTCTCACAAGAAATGAAAAAAAGCTATGGGGAACCGTGCCTCTAAAATTAGTTACCATGGATACAAAATGTATCATTTTAAAATTTAAAAAAAAAATAAAAAAAAATGTTTAATGTTTATTTAAATATTGCCAGCATGTGGGTTAAAAAAAATGGATCATATTTTCTACCAAAAGTCATCATTTGATGAAAGAAATTAATTAGAAAACAATTGATTATCAAATTGTTAAATGTGGTCCCAAACCCTTCTTTGAAATGGTGGTTTTTACGGGGAAAAAGAACACTTTTTTGCCATTATTTCAAAGGTTATAAAAATTTAATGCGTTCATATGAATACAAATGAACAATGGATGCATGAATGTCAACATCTCTTCTCACAAGAAATGAAAAAAAGCTATGGGGAACAGTACCTCTAAAATTAGTTACCATGGATACAAAATGTATCATTTTAAAATTTAAAAAAAAATAAAAAAAAATTGTTTAATGTTTATTTAAATATTGCCAGCATGTGGGTTAAACAAAATGGATCATATTTTCTACCAAAAGTCATCATTTGATGAAAGAAATTAATTAGAAAACAATTTATTATCAAATTGTTAAATGTGGTCACAAACCCTTCTTTGAAATGGTGTTTTTTACGGGGAAAAAGAACACTTTTTTGCCATTTTTTGAAGGGTTATAAAAATTTAATGCGTTCATATGAATACAAATGAACAATGGATGCATGAAGGTCAACATCTTCTCTCACAAGAAATGAAAAAAAGCTATGGGGAACAGTGCCTCTAAAATTAGTTACCATGGATACAAAATGTATCATTTTAAAATTTAAAAAAAAAAAAAAAAAAAAATGTTTAATGTTTATTTAAATATTGCCAGCATGTGGGTTAAACAAAATGGATCATATTTTCTACCAAAAGTCATCATTTGATGAAGGAAATTAAGTAGAAAACAATTGATTATCAAATTGTTAAATGTGGTCCCAAACCCTTCTTTGAAATGGTGTTTTTTACGGGGAAAAAGAACACTTTTTTGCCATGTTTTGAATGGTTATAAAAATTTAATGCGTTCATATGAATACAAATGAACAATGGATGCATGAAGGTCAACATCTCTTCTCACAAGAAATGAAAAAAAGCTATTAGGGAACAGTGCCTCTAAAATTAGTTACCATGGATACAAAATGTATCATTTTAAAATTTAAAAACAAAAAAGAACAAAATTGTTTAATGTTTATTTAAATATTGCCAGCATGTGGGTTAAACAAAATGGGTCATATTTTCTACCAAAAGTCATCATTTGATAAAGGAAATTAAGTAGAAAACAATTGATTATCAAATTGTTAAATGTGGTCCCAAACCCTTCTTTGAAATGGTGTTTTTTACGGGGAAAAAGAACACTTTTTTGCCATGTTTTGAATGGTTATAAAAATTTAATGCGTTCATATGAATACAAATGAACAATGGATGCATGAAGGTCAACATCTCTTCTCACAAGAAATGAAAAAAAGCTATTAGGGAACAGTGCCTCTAAAATTAGTTACCATGGATACAAAATGTATCATTTTAAAATTTAAAAACAAAAAAGAACAAAATTGTTTAATGTTTATTTAAATATTGCCAGCATGTGGGTTAAACAAAATGGGTCATATTTTCTACCAAAAGTCATCATTTGATAAAGGAAATTAAGTAGAAAACAATTGATTATCAAATTGTTAAATGTGGTCCCAAACCCTTCTTTGCAAATGGTGTTTTTTACGGGAAAAATAACATGTTTTTGCCGTTTTTTGAATGGTTATAAAAATTTAATGCGGCCATATGAATACAAATGAACAATGAATGCATGAAGATCAACATCTCTTCTCACAAGAAATGAAAAAAAGCTATGGGGAACAGTGCCTCTATTTTTTGTAACAGTGACCTTGACCCCAAAAACACAATCTGATTGAAGATATTCATAATACGTTTGAAATACATCATGTTTTTATTACTTGGGGATGTAAGAAAAAGTGAAGAAACTATGTTAAATTCTCATAAATAACCAAAATACATCAAAATGTATGTGTGTTACCCTACAAAACAGGCCCGCTCAGCCTCTTTATCATTTAATGTGAAGAAGGTTATTAGATGCACAAGTTTTCCGAATTTTAAAGTAATAGGTTTGATAGTTTCCATGTAAGTGACCTAAATGCAAAATTTAACCAACTATGTCCAATTCTCAAAATCAACCAAATTACATCAAAATTGATATTTTTTACCAAAAAAAAAACCAGGCCTCAGCATCAAGGTTTGATAGTTTCCATGTATGTGACTTAAACACAAAAATTAACCAACACCGCCAATTCTCAAAATCAACCAAAATTCATCAAAATTTATGTTTTTTACATAAAAAAACAGACAACACTCAGCATCTTTAGCATACAATGTGAATAAAGGTATTAGACGAACAAGTTTTAAAGAATTAGGTTTGATAGTTTCCATGTAAGTGACCTAAACGTAAAACTTAACCAACAATGTCCAATTCTCAAAATCTACAAAAATACATCAAAAATGATGTTTTTTACCCCAAAAAAGGCTACACTTAGCATCTTCAGCATACAATGTGAAGAAGAGTATTAGATGAAAAAGTTTTCCAAGTTTCAAAGTGTTAGGTTTGATAGTTTTCATGTAAGTGACCTAGACCTTAACGCAAAACTTAACCAACGCCGCCGAAGACGACTACGACGATCAAGTGACGACAATATCTCGTCTTTTTTTCCCCAAAAAATCAGACAAGCTAAATATCAAAATAGAAGGATTAGTTAGTCATAAAAAAAAAATCAGACGAGCTAAAAATCAAAATAGAAGGATTAGTTAGTGATATAAAACATGGAAAATTGTAATCTTCAAACATAGTTATCATTAGTTGTTATGATTCAAATAAAGAAGTATATTATTTTACATGTCAAGTTGGGTGACGCATTTTATACGTGAAAGTAATGTTCATCATTATTTGTATTAATGTATAATATATTTTTAAGAAAAAACACGAATACACTTTCAAAAAGTGGCTATCATAAACCCCGATAGACAACTTATTTATGAAATACTATTGGAAAAAAAGCATTCGTTTTTAGCCAATAAAAACAGGTACACTTACAGCAAAAGTATGCAATTTCTTTTAACCCTTTCCCTCATACGACAATTATGCAGCAGACGGCTTTGACCATATTTTGACAAATGGTATTAGGAAAGTCCTTGGTTATACATCTGATAATTATCTGTTCATGTAGGTTCGAACGTTCACCGTCAGTGAATATGAACCTAGAGTCACAGGTTCGATCCAAAAGTGTCCCGCACCAATTATGGTGGAGTACCCTTGGGCAAGGTACATTTCCTTGCATAGTACTGGTTTGTTTGCCCAGGGATCACAAACAAGTGAATTGATGCTGTGATATTACTGAAATAATGTTAAAACGGCTCAAAACCCCAATAAAACAAAAATCTAAAATTCCAAGGGAGGTAATTCATGTTTTTAATTTTTCTAAATAACTAAGGGAGGTAATTTGTATTTTTTGGTGATGATGTATTTTAAAATCTTATTTATGCAAAAACGATCATATGTTCCCCGTAGCTTTTTTCTTGCGTTTGATTAAGCAAATGTTCATCTATCTATTTATGTAATTCACTTAATTGGAGATGGCTGCATTTTTTTTTAAACAAGTGGTAAATATTGCGTTTTTCATCAAAAACTCAACTTTGCACACTGTTTCCATGGCAACAGGGCAATATTTGGAATTTCTAACACTATTTTTCTGAATAGTTCACTGATAGCAACATGTGGAATAAGTTTAAGCAATATCCGTGACTATGCGTGCCGAAAAAGTTTAAATGCTTACAGAGAATAGCTATTAAGTATTAGAAAACTCAAAAAAGCATACTTAATGTATTTCACTGTGTCTGAACATGCTAATTTCAATTTTCTACATCTGTTTTCAAAGCAGCCGTATATGAAAATATCAATAAGCCCTTTTTATATATACAGTATATCGAATTTGCAGGAGACGACCTTGAAAACTTGAATATATAATATTGAAAATATTTCAAAGCAATCTGGCAATGTTTGTCTGTTGCAGATGCATTTGCATGTTGGAGAGTGTTAAATAATTCCTTACATTTTACTTTCATTAAGTGATAGTCTATCCTTCAACATCTGTATTTCAGCCCCAGTCTCCTGGGTCTGAAGCTGATTTTGGAACTCCTTTTCTCTATTCGTCTGTAAAAGACTCTCCAAGTTCTTGTTCGATTGACGCTCGGAATGCAACTGGCTGCGAATTAACTCTGCCTCTTGTGAAACGTCATCAGAAGTTCCTTGAAGCTGAAATTGCAGTTTATTTGTTTATGAATCAAAGCTAGGAGTCTCAACAAAGAGAATATTTTGGAAAGCAAAATTATACAAGAAATCTAGAAACAAGTGGACAACATTAAAAAACTCGATCCCCATCACACTTTATCCTAATAAGATCCGATAGTTTCAATAACCCAGAAACACCGTTTGAAGACATGGCAACAGAAATAAAAGGCCAGCGATACGAATCAAGAATTAACATCCTTAATCCATTTCCAACAACAGACAACACTAAAAGCCTTTTCTGCAGAAAAGATAAAAGGAGACATTGATCTAAACAGTTAAAATAAGAACAAGACTTGTTTGTGAAATTGGCAAACATTTTTTTCTAGAAGTAAGTGAAAGATCAATGTTAAGGTCACAAGATTAAAAATATTGGTATTACAAGAAAGGTGTCTTCTTAAGAAATCCATACGCCTTATATGAACATAAGGATATATTATATGAAAGCCCTACCTATCTAAGATGAGTCAAAAGCTTTGGCCAGACAAACAAACAGGACAAACGCTATAAGAGCCTGTTCATGCCAAAAGTTGACTTTTGTGAACTGTATAGATAAAAATCTACACTGTTCACATATTACTTACATAAGATTGTTAGAAAAGTATCAACTTGTGCAGATTCTTATCAGACTGAGCAGATAGACAGGATGATCTGAACCAAAATTGTTTAGATATGCCAACTTGTTCCTTTTCACACAGAAAGGTTAATATGTCCCTGAGGCATTGCTTTTTGAAGGCATAAAAAATGCCGTAACCCTTTCCAACATACAAAAATCTGAAACAGACCACTTCAAAAACATCTCGTTAAAAATATTGTTGACTTCTTCTTTCGAAAATTTAATCATTGAAAAGAGCTGGAAACATTATAGCAAAGGTAGAAATTGCTCCTTATGGGCAATTTCTCATTTTGCGACAATGTTTTCCAAAGTCTTCTGCTTCAGAGCCATCAGAAAGCTACTGTATGTTGGAAAGAGTTAAGTGAACATTTGAGAAAGACCAGTAAAACATTTCTTTCCTACCTGCTCTTTATCTATAGTTAATGCTGTAAGTTGTCTCTGTAAAGATTCCTTTGACCCTTCTAGTCGGGAGCACAGTTCTCTCACTGCTGTCAGGTCAGACAATAGGGTGTTCTTATCATCATCAGTCTGTCTCAGGTTGTCTTCCAAGTTGGCAACACATCTTGTTAAGTTGGAGACCTGGAGCTCATAAGCTTGCTGTGCATTCATATACTGTAATGACAGGTTTTTATTTTTAACAGTGATTTCTTTAGTATGAACAAGGAAAACAATATTGTCATAACAAGAGCACCGTGTACGGCACAGACGCTTGACTGATAGGGAGAAAACAGAAGAAAGAAAAAATGAGCTAAACAAAAAACCTTAACCGGACGACAACGCCGCCGCCACCAGGGTCATGACAATAGCTCTCTTTTTTTTTTCAAAAGTCGAGCTAAAAATTAATAAATATGATACAAGTATACTTTCTACAATCAATTTTACAAAGTAGACTATATAAATAATATCCATGCATATTCAACCTATAATTACAAACCATATATGTATCATGCAGACTAAAAACATTTTTATAGTTTTAATCCTTGCCCCAATGCAGAAAGCAATGTGATGACTATACAACAGACAATTGTTTAATACATAAGAAACAAGAGTTGTCAAAGTACCAAAGAGCTTGTTTGATGGGGCTTACTATTTCCTTCTTGAAGATGCATTTTGATGCAAATGCAGAAGATGGAAAACATTGTGGCAAAAGGAGAAATTGCTCATAATAAGAAATTTCTTCTTTTTTAAAAATATTTTTATTCTATTATCAATAAACAATTGAACCTTTTCACATGGTTTTTTTAACTGTTATTGTTTCATATACATGTCTAAATTATCTCTTGCTTCATTTAAATATCACATTTTTGGAAGATAATTTTAATAAATAGTACCGTATATCAGATATTGTACTATGTCACAGAAAGCAAAAATAAAAAAAACAACTATAGGTTACATATAATGTTAACTGTTAACTTACTAACCTGTAACCTCTTAATATATATATATATATATATAAATGAAAATAATCATTATCAATATTATTATAACATATATCATGAACTACTTTAAATGTGTTACACTTATACCTCATGTATGTCTCTCTCACAGTTATCAAGTTTGTCCTTCACTCGACGCATCTCAGAGTCTTTTGTCATAATCTCTAGTCGCATGTTTGAGCCCTCGCTCTCCAGCTGGTGGGTGGCTGTCTGGTACTGTTCAGTCTCAGATGACAGAGCTCTGTACTGATCAAGTAAATCATTCCTCTCCTTTTCCTAGATTAACAAAATTATCTAGTTATTTTCTATTTATCCTTTTTTACAATACAGGACATCAAGTAACTTTCTGAATTAAATTATTTGCATTCATTTCAGCAAAAAAGATTACTGAATGAAATTCTACCATCAATTTTGAAAAGTAAAAATAATGTTTGCCAGGTGCCAGGGTAATTCGGTAGCTGATTTTAGAATACTAAACATATCAAATTGTATCAAAATGCTTTATTCTCCCTTATCTTGTATAAGACAATAATAGTGAAACTAAAATGAAATGTTTTTTAATTCTGTATCCAAATCATGATTCTAATTTTCAGATGTAATACCTTTTTGCTTAGATATTTCCAAAGCATGAAACACCTTTAAAAATATCTCAACAGTTAACCCTTCCAAAATATAACAAAATTACAGCAGCCAACTTTGAAAGCATCTAGGTGAAAGTATGGGAAATCTCTATAAATGAAAGTGCAATTATTGAATGAAAGTGAAAATAGTGTAGCAAAAGGAGAAATTGCTCATCAGGAGAAATTTCTCTATTTGCTACTATGGTTTCTAAAGTTTTCTGTTGCAGATGCTTCAAAAAGGGTCTGGATGAGAAAAGGTTATGCAGTAAAGTATGAAAACATCAGGCAATAAAAATATCAAATCACAATAATTATTACCTTTGCTGATAAAACATCTTCAATACGTTTGACCTCCATAATGTACTCCTGAACCTGGACTTTAAGGCCTTCTTTATCTTCTAAAGCTTCTTGTAATTCCTGATTTAATTTCTGGTAAAAATAAAATGTACAGATATACAACTAAACTGTCCTAAAGCAAACTTTGTATCCCAGTCATAGCTAGAACTTCTCGGTTAGCATATGCCAATTTTGATTCTCATTTAAGCTATGCTCAAGATTATTTTCATAATGAGCAATTTCTCTTTTTTTTTTTTATCCATGTAAAAATTATACTAGTCAAGTATGCTATTCTAGAATGTGTTTCATTCAGACAGCTCTAAAGTTGTGTCTCAGGTAAATGGCTTTTGCTTTTCAAAATTATTTTCTAATGATAGAAAAAGAACACTGTTTGTAACTTCTACATATTAAAAATATTTTCTTTTGGTGAGAATAATCCAGTTTGTGGCATCATCAAGAATCTAATAGAGATCACATAAAAGTAAGATCAACCAAAGTTTCTAAATCTAATGAAAATCAACAGCATTTGTACAGTCTTTTAACTCTTTCCTTATTACAAACGCGGTTTGACACCTTGACAGCCGACAAAATATTGTGAGAAAAAAATAAAATAATTCTGCTATTCCCAAAAGGTTCTCAAATATGTACAAATATCATATTTTCACATTTTAGACAAAAAACTTATTTCCGAAGACATTTTCAAAGAAGTCGGCAAAACATATCGAATAAATGATTATGAACAGAAGTTTACCTGGTTTTCACGAGTCATCACAGAAAGATCGTCCTGTAGACGTCTGTTTTCCCTGAGAGCTATTTCCTTACTGCGAGAAGTTTCACTCAGATCTTCCGAAGTTCCATCTAGCTGTCGGCGAAGAGATTTTAGCTCACGATCCTTCATGTTGTTATTGTCACTGGAATGTCTGCAAAAATTGTGGATCAGAGACTTAATAAGTTATTTACACTTCGAAACCGAAATCTTTAATAGTAGCATTTTCCATTCATCATGATCTGCTTATTAAGTTTTCAATATTTTAGGTTGAAAAATCCTCTTGTTTTTAAAACTAAGTTGTGTGAAATGCCTATCAAAAGATGAGCTTGATCATTTAAAGAAGTTTTTAAAATATTTTCAAGACCATTAGATTGCAATCAACACTTTCCCACATATAACAAATTAATTAAAAACATGAAGGATAAAATATGGAAAAACTCATTATGAGCAATTGCTCCTTATCCAACAATGTTTTCAAAAGTCGCCTGCTGTAGACACATCAAAATACATCTGTCTGTAAGACTGGGATTGAATCCTTACCCTAATTGGGCCTCCAGCTCGCTGATCCTGACCTTTAGATCACTAATCAACCTCTCCTTTAGGAGAATTTCTTCATTCAGATTGGCCATCTTCTCCGTTTTCTCGTCCACGTTAATCTGTAGACTGTCCTTCTCCCTGTCTAGTTTACTGGCAGTTGAACGCAAATCGTTGTTTTCGTCCTTGTTTATCGTCAAACCTCTTTGCAGCTCGGCAATCCTCTCCTCCAGTCTGTTACATCTCTCTTCCTGGGCACTTAACTCACTCTCACGTCTGTTTAATCTCTTCTGAGTGTCTTCAAGACCTCTTTCTGTCTCCTCGGCTAACATTCTAGAAAACATCAATTTTACACAATGACACAATATACAGAAATCGTTAAATGTTTTTTTTGTTCTATTCGTCCTATTCCACATACAACAAATTTATTGATTGATTGAATGGGGTTTAACGCCGTTTTTAACAATTTCTCAGTCATATCACGGCGGCCAGTTCACCTACTCATGCGTTTCCTGGTTTTCTCACACCAGTACTCCACACAACAATCTTCCCAAGCAACTGGCTGCTTTTCCACATAGACTTAGCCAATTGGTGGAAGACAAATGACGCATGTCACAATGACTTTAACAAATTTATTGAATAGAGTAGAAGAAATAGACGAAGAGTGAAATTGTTCATTATGAGCAATTTCTGTTTTTTGCTACAATGTTTTCAAGTTTCATCAAAATGCATCTGCATGAAAAGAAGGAAAATCAATATTAAAAGTTACTCTTCATGAATAGGGTCTTTACTGCACACCAATACATATCTCATTCTGAATTCAAATAATTTCTGTCAACTGATATAATTCAAAAGTATTCAAATATATACAAAATAACGAAGAAACCATCATGTAGTGTGTGTTTTAGGATAGTTCAAAATAAACCTTTACCTCATACTGACAACTTTAAATGCCTCTGAAAACATTGAGGGAAAAGATGATTATATTAAAAATGTCCCCTTTTGCCCTAATGTTATTAACTCCTTAGCCACCAATTATTTTCAATATCGCTCTATCAAACAAAGATGTTTTCAAAGTAGACTATCATAAATTGATCTTATCAGGTAAATTTATAACTAAACATACTTCATCTGAGTAGCGGTGGATCTATTGGCGGAATTTTCATCTTGAGTATCAGTCAATCGTCCAGCCATATCCTTGATCTGTTCCTCGAGACTGCGAACATCATCCTTCAGAGATTGCACACGTATAACTAACTCACTACGCTCATTCTCCAACTGTTGCAGAAGGCCATCTTGGTCCTCGCATCTCTGCTCTAACTTGGCCTTCTCTGACAGAGACATTTCAGTGGCAATCTGTATGAGGAAAAAGTAAAACACATATGATGTGAAATTTAATTGTAGGAAATTAAATTGTAGAACAGAATTATTGAGGTAAATCTTGAGTTTAATTTGACTGGATTCTTACCCATTAGCTGCAGTTGACTTTTAAAAAATACCTGATGGATGAAAAATGCACTGCCTAGGACCTTTTTCCCTTTATGGTATCATAAATAATATATTTAGTATACCAATATTCAATGGAAACCAAATCTGTATAAACATGTTTTAACTCAATAGTATCTGCAGCAAATGACTTTTAAAAAGTTGTGGCAAAAGAAGAAATTACTCATACTGAGCAATTTCTCTCCATTTGATAAAATATTTTCAACTCTATTCATTAATTATTCCTCCATTTATAGAGACTTTCAATATTTGCTTAGATAGTTTCAGTCCTCTGCTGCAGACATGTGTTTTTTTGAAAACGGTTAACAAAAGAGTAAAAGGGCACTTTTGTTAAAAGTTATTGCATTTTATGCATTAACATTCTGTATGTTGCACAGCTAACAAAATAAATCAAAAGTACCTTGAGTCTCTCTCTAAGACTGTCCCTTTCTGTTGTCATTCTACGGAGGTCAGATATGGCATCATCTCTCTCATTCTCAACACGCCTGAGGACCGCCTGGGCTGCCAATGATGTCTTTGGAGATTTTGGGGATCGGACAAGTTCTCGTCTAACTTTGTGTAACTCATCTTTGGCCTGAAAATAAATGAAGATTTTGGTAATCATTCGTAATTTGAACATACTTTTATCCCTCCTGCATTTCCTCTTTTGCCACAATGTTTTTAAAAGTTGGCTTAAAGCTTAAAGCATGATCATATTGAATGAAGTTCTATTTAAATCCACAAAAATAGTTATCTTCCATTTCAAAGAAGCCGATATGTTTCTTTATGAAATCTAAAATGTTCACTAATTACCTCTTCATACATCTTGTTGAGTTTATCCCTCTCTCCAGTCAGAACTTTCACATTTGCCTGAATCTGAAAAAACACAAAATGGAATTAATTTAAGGAATAACATTTTAAGACTTTATTCTATAAATCTTTGCATACTGAATAAATAAATCCTCATAAATCCTCTCCAACATGAAAGACACTTTTTGACGCATATGTAGCAGACAGCTTTTGAAAACACTTGCAAAAGGAGAAATTATTCATGGTGAGCAATTTCTCCTTTTGCCTAAATGTTTTCAACTTTATTCAATAATTATACATTCATTTACAGAAACTTTCCACATTTATGTCTAGATAATTTTAAAAGTAATTTGCTACAGATTTATTGTATGTGGTAAAGGGTTTATTAGCAAAGATCAATGATGAGAACACCACATTCATGAAAGGCTTCAGATTTTCTTAATCATTGCGTACATAATACTGCCAGTACATCTGGAGCATTCAAGTAATCTTCACAAAAGATCTTATGCCATAAGCAATGTGACAAAATTCGAAGATTGGATCAGCATTGTCTAAATTTGGTAGCAGATGAAGTTAAATTTAACATTTTCTTTTCCAAATGAGTAGTTTTAACTTTACCTCAAAAAATATATGAAGCTGGTTATCAAATGTTGTCAATAGCTTGATTTTAACCAAATGTGGTGAAGAGATAAGATCAGCCTTGTTCAAGTAAGGGAGCAGAAAAGCCAAATTAGGCTAATTTTTACCAAATATGGGGACCACAAATCCAGAGTAACTATGGCCATTAAACTGAACTAAGAAACTATGCCTGTAACTATTGTTATCAAGTTTGGTGATGATATGATTGATCTCCACCTATTTACTACCACATTATGTCAAGTGTTTAGCTAAAGGCAAATACAAAATAGAAAAACATCCTACCTCTGCCATGTGACGTTCAAACTTGTCCAGGAGTTGTCTCATCTCATCTCTTTCTCGTGTCAGTTTGGCAACCTCAACATCATCAGACAGGCCCTGCAATACATAGAAGAATACTTGTTAGTAAATACATGTACAATCTTAACTTGATTTTTTTCTATAACCTTTACCTGATAACAAATTTAACTCTTTTCGACATACGAAAATTCTGCAACAGACTTCTTTGAAAACAACAAGGTAGAAAATTAAAAAATCTCGAAAAATGAAAGCATAATTATTGAATTGAGTTCAAATCAATGTGGCAAAAGGAGAAATTGCTCATCATGAGCAATTTCTCCTTCTGCCACGATATTTTCAAAAGTAGTCTGCTTTAGTTGCATCTGTAAGTGGGAAAAGGTTATATCTCATCTGACTATAAAACAAATTCTGTGAAAGAATAATGTCTGGGAAGTTTGAAGTTTTAAATGAATTCAAGCAGGTTTCTGCCCAAAAGAAGAGCAATGATCAATAGGTATATTTTTGAAGCAATATTGTCTGTTAGCAAATAAATACAAGCAATTTCTTATTTTCCACCCATGGTTGGAAGGTACTAAAAAATGTTGTCTGTACCAGTGAAAGGTTATAAACTCAAGCTCAAGCTTTTATGAGTACTGCAATGTCAAATCAATCTCAAAATGCGCAATTTTCCTTATTACGAAGTTTTCAACTTTGTTTCAAAACAGCTTGCTACAAAACTTCATACAACCCTTGTCACAATGTTTACAATTTAATAACTACACTTTGATTCATGGTGGTTTACTATATTTCTATGTCATCTTTCTTGTCATGTATCAACAGAGAATTACATGTTCTACTTCTAAATATTTTGAAATTTGCTTGACACATGGCAATTAAAAAACATACTGCTAAGGGAAAAAGCAAAGGAAAGCACACAAGTAACAACATTTCTCTACAAAAAGTATCGTCTAAATGGTTTCAAAAACATACAACAGTTATACAATTAGTGAGGAAGTACGAAATGCTGCATATCTTAAGACTGAATAGTTCTTTAACCATCCCCCACATTCAATATATCTGTAGCACATGACTTTGAAAATAGTAAGACTAAAATAAAGATAATTTTGTTAAATAAATGTATAATTATGCATAATAATTTAATAAAGTTGATAACATTGTGGCAAAATGAGAAATTTCACCTTTAGCAACAATTTTTCAAATTTAGATGCAGATGCATGGAGTGGGTTTATTATTGATAACTAGTAGGTAATCTTACAAACAAAACAATGCAAAAATGTAACAGTAACATATAACAACACACATTTTTGTGAATACTGAAAACAATCAACGCACAGTGCTTATCATATGAGAGAAGGTTAATACTGCCATAATGGTATTAAAGTAATTTCAGATATTCAAACCTTTTTAACCCTTTCCCTGTTGCAGACGCATTTCTCACATACATCCAATCTGCATCAGACAACTTTGAAAACATCTAGTTAAAAAGTCTAAAATCTTTTAATGAAAGTGTTATAGTTGAATAGAGTTGAAAACATTGTGGTAAAAGGAGAAATGGCTTATTATAAGCTATTTCTCCTTTTGCCTCACTGCTTAATGAAGGTCATCGGCAGCAGAAGCAAAATGCGTTTGTGAATGGGAAAGTGTTATTAGTGATCAGAAATACTAACATATCTGTATCTCATCTAGTCATTTAGGATCCAAATTACTAAATATTTCCTTAACCCTTTCCTACATAAAACAAATCTGCAGCAGACAACTTTGAAAACCTTAAAAATCTCCATAAAAGATAGTTTAATTGTTAAATAAAGTTGAAAACATTGTGGCCAAAGGAGAAATTGCTCATCATGAGCAATTTCACCTTTGGCCACATTGATTGCAAAAGTCGTTTGCTGCTATTGCGTCAAAATATGTCTGAAGGTGGGAAAGGGTTAAGTATAACATGCATCAAAAACTTCAATTTCTAATCATTTTTCCATGCAGATAGACATTTAGTTACAAGAACAAATGTGAAAATTATAAATAATTCAATGTAACAACAAAAGCAGGAAAGAAATACGGTTGAAAGAAGCAGTTATCTGATACCTGCAACTACCATTGTTGTACTTACAGACATTTTAGTTTTTTTATCATCCCCTTCCTGAATATAAATAATTTCATTCTTCAGAATAATAATATGGCATTGTCCAATAACCCCTGTATTTTGATTTCACTTTGGTTCATCATCATTAACCCTTTCACAAATACAGACATCTGTTGATGCATTTGCAGCAGACACTTTTTGAAAACTTTGTAGCAATATCTTTGCCAGTTGTTTTCAAAGTCAACTGCTATAGAGTTGTTGTATGTTGGAGAGGGATACAATTATAGTGATAATGGAGTGCAAGTTGTGGTAAAAACTTATACAAACAATTCTAGTTCAAAATAAATTGGTGACACACAAAAATGTAACCTTTTCTCTCAGAAATTACAAATGTTTTTGTTCCCCAACATACAAAAGATGTACAGCAGACAACTTTGCAAAAATCTAGTTAAAAATATCTCAATAAATAAAATCACAAATATTGAAGAAGAGATGGAAACATTGTGGCAAAAGGAGAAATTGTTCATCTTTTTACCACAATATTAAAAAAAAACATCTGCATGTTGGAAAGAGTAAACAAACATGTAAATTATTAAATAAGTAATAGATCAAATAACTATGTCTAATTCACAAATGCAAGTGAACCTAAAATATTGTAAAAGGTAAACCCTATACCTGTTAGAAATTCGACAGACATGTCTAGTTTTTTAAAATACAATCTGGCAGGAAATGTAAATTGGTTTTGTTGCCATGTAAAATATAACAAAAATATTTATTCAAAAGAGAAAAGGTTATAACCAGATGGGACTAGGGGGGTGTATTGATTCAGCATCACATGTTATATATTTTTTTTTTTAAATCATGGTAATTAGGTAAGGAACTTGGTTGAGGTATCCAGTTGAATGGTAACAGAGGACAGGTTTTATTGGTACTCAAACTAAACAATTCAATGGGTGATGAACTACTTACATCTCTCCTCACGATCTCTATCTTCTGGAAATATCATTCATAATGTCAAAAAAGGCAAAGCTATTGATAACCTGCATATTACATATTTTTAAATCAGATTTGATCATCACACCCTATTTTATGGGTGCTCAAAGGAATTGTCCAAGTTTGCGGAAGAGAGGTCAACGTAAATTGTGGAAAGACAGACGGAAACTTGGACATGCACAAGAACAAAATGATGGAAAATTAGACATCTATGTGGCACTCTGCAATCTTGCCGGTGCAAACTAACTTAAGAACCAGTACAATTAGCAACTTTGATTGTTTGCATGGGCAATCAGCCCGCAATCCTAAATTTTGTAATCTTTTCATGTTATTATTACCTTCAAACCTTCTAATAATAATGGATGATGGCAAAAAATGAATAACGGTAATGATGAGATGAAAGATGTAAACTAAAGATAATACTATTTCTCTCCCACATGCAGATCCATTTTGACACGCTCACAGCAGACATGTTCTGAAAACATTGTTGGGAAAGGTGAAATTGCTCCTAATGAGCAATTTCTCCATTTTCGACAATGTTTTCTCCTATATTCTAAAGCCAAACTAATAAATTAGAGATTTCACATATTTTTGCCAAGATATAATCAAATCCGTCTGCTGTATATTTGTCATATGTGGGATAGGGTTTAGTCAAAGCATTACAACTTGTTCACCTGACTACTACAATCATAAATTGAGACACTTAATACAAATGAAACTTAACCTCTATCATAAAACATTCCGGGTAAACTTCACGACATGTATCATAGACATGCACTTTTAGTCAATACATTATACCCCTGTTAGCATATTATAAACATACTCAATGTTTACCCAAAATCAAAACACTTCAAAGGCAGACTCACAATATCATATATTCACTGAAACTTAGATTTTTAGTTGTATGACTTAAAAAAGCCAATTTTTAGTATTATCTTCCCTTCCCTCACATTGTTTTTAAAAAACATCTCCTGCAAAGGACTCTAAGTCATCACCATGTAGAAAAGAGTTATTGCTTACCTTTGTGGGCGTGGCCCTTGCTGATGTTGATCTTCTGTGTGCCTTCAGGGTCTCATACTCATTCTTGTAATAATCTCTCTCCTCTTCCAGAACCCTCATGATAGCATCATACTGTGCAGCTGCCTGGAATATCAATTAATAATGGATGATATCATCACTAAGCCCAGAGATCAAAATGAGCTGCATAATCTCTATTCTAAAATCTTTATTTGACCTTTAATACTTTCCAGCATACAGACACTTTCAGCAGCAGACAAACTCTAGCCCTTTTCCACGACGACTCTTGAAAACATTGTGCCAAAAGGAGAAATTGTTCATCATCATGATGAGCAATTATTTCTTTTGCCACAATATTTTCAACTATTTTCATAACAGAACAGAACAGAACAGAATTTTATTTGCTATACGTAATTATAACACTTTTAAGCAATAATACAATATAGAGGCAACAAAGAAGAAAAAAACATTTGAATATACATTTCAATTTAATTGTGAAAGGTTCACTTTTAGGTCCTACAGATATTCGAATAACAAATATATTTCATTAAATTATTTTTTTTTCTTTTCTATGCAATAGTTCTACATTCATTTAATAATGTGAGCAATATTCATAATATTTGTCTATCACAACGTTTGTTAATTTTTGTAATTTAATGAGTGAGAGTATGAAAGATTCGGGTGACAACATGATGCTTATTCAGCTCTAGATAAGAAGAGAATTTCACATCCCCGAATCCTTATTTGACCCTCACACCCTATGTTGTGTGTACTCAAAAAAATCGTCTCAGTGAGAGGATTCTTTTGAGTACCCACAACATAGGTTTTAGTGGAGTCATAAGGGAAATATGGATGGAAGAAGACCAGTTCTCTCCTCCTTATCTAGTCCACTGGACTTATTACATCAAAGTAATATTAAAATACATGTTACAGCTTGTAAGGCTACCTTTTTATCAGCCCTAGAGGAAGATGCATCCCGTGCTGGACTTTCAGCTCTAGATGCAGGCCTACCAGGTGACCTAGACCTTGCCCGACTTCCTGAACGAGATGGGATTTCACCACGCAACATTTTTTGGAAGGCCTCAGCTTGATCCCTGTAATAGTTTCTTTCCTCCTCTACACTACGAACAAAGGCATCAAGTTTGCTGGGGACCTTTCCTTTCTTGGCTGTTCCTGCTGGCCCATTCTTTCTCTTCAATCTTTCTATTTCAAGGACAAGTTCTTTCTCTGCAATCAATACAAGAAGCAATTTGAATTATTATCTAGAAATTTATAGAATGACAGAAAATACTAAATTAACCAAGTACTGTTACCTTGATCTTGCAGCCATTAAAATATTACTTACAAGCCATATTTTGTCTCAGATGCCTGTTCATGGTGACAAACTTTCCCTTTTTTTTAAGGTACTAATGCCTCGTTAATGAGTGTTTGAAGTAGGACATGTGTCACCTTCCCATAAAGTCAAAGTGTGACAGACAGACAGCCAAAGGATGAAGAAGTGATCCCTATGGTGTCATCCTGTGACATAATATGGCATTTCCTTTCTTGAATTTTAAGGGGGGGGAAAAGGGCGTCTTATAATCGAGGTTATACGGTACTTACCATTAGCCATCAGTTTGTTGACTCTATGACTAAGGCGCTTCTTATCCTCAGACACCCTATCATGTAGTTCCTCTAAGCGCGAAAGGTCTGTAGCTTTTGTTGTGAAATCAGATTTAATTTCTGCCAGTTCCTTTGCATACCGAATAGTATCCTGTGAATATGAAGGATTTATTGTATTAACATTAAACAGAATTGTTTTGATTAAATGTCATAATAAACTGTCATGATGACAAGTACCCTAGGAATATAATCTGATGAGAGAGCAGATATAAAGGGGGTGGGGATGATTTGAAACAACTCTTGCCTAACCCTTTCCCACTTGTAGACGCATTCTGACGCATCTGCAGCAGACTTTTGAAAACATTGTGACAAAAGTAGAAATAGCTCAAAATGAGCAATTTCACCTTCTGCCACTATGTTTTCAGTAGTTATGCATTCATTTAAAGAGATTTTCCATGTTTTTTGCATGATTGTTTTCAAATTCGTCTGCTTTATATTTGCTTGTCCCTTTTCCAACAGACGGACCAATCAATATTGTTAGAAGAATTTTAGTTTGGTTTACATTTGCATAGTCAAGAAACGAAATGGAGGTAAAACTAAAGGGATGAAACTAACACTGTGTTTTCTCATACCATGTTTCTGTTCTTTGTTTTTAACTTGAATTTGATTATGTTTGTAACAATTTCATAACACAGTTGAGAAACTGTAGTATTGAGCTAAAAACAAACATTAAATTTGCTAATCAAATGGACATGAAAGAAATAAATAGTCACATAGTATATTAATCAGAGGAACTAAGGGGAAGTAAACTGGTCTCTTCAAGTCAGTATCTCTGTTCTAACTGAACCTGTTAAGTACATCATAGGGTTTGAAAATCAAATACGAATATTGGAAGGTGTGGGTTTTGAAATTATTGACATAACTGGAGAAATTCATTCATTTCATCCGGACTTTTTTTTTAATAAAATATATTATGGATTGATTGCTTGATGTTTTACGCTGCTTTCAGCAATTTTTCAGTGGCATTTCCTGGGTCAGTTAACAGTACTATTGGTCCATTATTCTGACACCAGCCAGTCAGTTGTAATGCCAACCCTCAACCCTCCGCTTCAAGGAGGGCAGCCATTACTACTAATACAATATGGAACAACACAAAGGGAATATTATGTTGTAATAGCGATACCAGGTCTTTTCATTTTCTATAAGGTGTATAGACAAATTGGTATATTGCAAGAATTAAGATTGAGCAAGATGTCAATTTTCAAACGCTCTGAGTAGCAAAATGCAAAACCAGGTAAGGCTACTGCAATTTAAATGTTTTCAATAATGAAATCACACATTTTTCATACAAAATAAAACGAATGGTGGGTAAATGACATCACACTACCATTTTTGAATGACATCAAATTACGGTATTTGGTAATTTATTAATCCTAGACAGATACAAATTTTTTAATCTGGCATGCTGACATGGTACTTGTTAACATGCAGATGCATTTTCATGCAGTAGATTACTTTTAGAAACATTGTGAAATTTCTCCTTTTGCCACAATATTTTGAATAACTGTTGATTCAGTAATAAAGATATTCCACATTTTGCATTTAACAGTTTCAAAGTCATGTGCTGTAGATATTGTGAACGTACAAAAGGGTTAATACAATTACTTACAGCTCTCAGAGCAGAAATTTCCCTGTCCTGACCTTCCAATTCAAAACGGGATTTCTCCAACTCATCTTTAGCTTCAACCATTTCTCTATCTGCAGTTTTAAGGACCAAATTCTTATCTGTTTCCAGTCGTTTGTTTACTCTGTCAACATCATGCAGTTCCACTTCCATGCCGTTCAGTTTAGATTTGTACTTGTTCAGATCTAATTCAATTTCTCCTTTCTCTGCCATGGATTCCCTGTATTTTCTTTCCATGTCTCTCGTCTTCTGCTGCATGTAGTCAATCTGTAAGAACACTTGTACGATAAGTTGCATGAAGTAAAGGTAATATAGGTTTGACTTTGTCATACAATGGAAGATAATGAAAGTAATTGTCTTGTTTGATTGATGTCTTACACCATTTTATACTCTTCTTAACCCTTTTCCACACAATGACGCTTTCTGAAACCTCTAGAGCAGACGACTTTGGAAAACATTGTGACATATGGAGAAATTCTCCATTTGGCACCATGTTTTTAACTTTAATTAATAATTATACTTCCATTTATAGAGATTTTCCACATTTTGGTGGGTATGTTTTCAAAGTCATCTGCAGTAAGACTGCAGCAGATTTGTTTTATGTGGGAAAGGGTTAAATCATTGCACATCTTCTGTTAATACACTACTACAAGTAAGTATATTTGACCGTTTTTCTCATGAAAACGCATTTGAGCGCATTTGAAGCAACACTGTGGCAAAAAGGGAAAATTACTCATAATGATCTTCTTTTGCCACAGTATTTTCAACTATATTCAATAATTATTCTTTCATTTATTGAGATAGATGTTCCCTTTTTTTCTTTTTTTCTAGATGTTTTCAAAGTCCAGATATTAGACTCTTTTCTCCAAACTTGTTCATTCAGAAAAGCAATATTTAGGGTGATGGATAAAGTTTGACCATCTTTTCGGGTCTTTTTAAGTTTTTAGTCAGTAGATATGAGACAAACCTGTATATTAAGATGTGAGATCATCCTCTCGTTTGCCCTGTTTCTGGCCTCCAGGGCCACAACATCTGATGGTCTGCCTCCGTCTAACATTCTGTTGAGTCTTTCTATTTCTTCATCACGTCCTTCAACCTGGAAAATATACATCAATAATTTGTTTTCAAACTTCTATCAACAAAACAAAACTTAACACAAATTGTGTACCTTATACAAATGTCTTCAGACACTTCTGAATTTTCATTATCAATACTGAAATAATCTACATGTTTCATATTCTCTTAACCCTTTCCCACTTGTAATTGCAGTTTGACACATCTACAGAGGACGACTTTTGAAAACATAGTGGCAAAAGGAGAAATTGCACAAAACGAGCAATTTCAACTTTTGCCACAATGTTTTCAACTTGTTTCAGTTATTTCTTTTATAGAGATTTTCCATGTTTTTGCATGATCGTTTTCAAAGTTGTCTGCTGCAGAGTTCTTGTATGTGGGAAAGGGTTAACCCTCTTTCTAATACAACATATACCTTCTATTGCCAATATGCAGCTGAAGACTTTTGAATCCACTTTTGGAAAGGGAGAAATTGCTTATTAACCCTTTACCTCATATAGACGCTTTCTGACGCCTCTGCAGCAGACAGCTTTTTGAAAACATAGTGACAAAAGAAGAAATTGCAAAAAACGTGCAATTTCTCCTTTTGCCACAACGTTTTCCACTTTTAGTCATAGGTTATCCATTCAATTATAGAGATTTTCTACTTTTTTACAAAATATGTTCAAAGTCGTCTGCTGCAGAATTGTCGTATGAGGGAAAGGGTTAATTAAGAGAGATTTCTACTCTTTCTCAAAAGCATTCTTCTTAATTTGATGATGTTATAGATATTTTCTTAGCATATAGTTCTTAATTTATGTCAGGCAAAGAATAATGGGGAATTTCTGCTTTTGCCACTATGTTTTCAATTACTCTTTTCTTAAACAGTCGACATTGCTGTATCATAATACATGTAGTTCTTGATATATCAGCTAAGACGGACAACAAACCAGGCTAACACTAATAACACAAGCTAATATTACTGCATCATTTAAGTTCAGAAAGACTTGATAAAAGTATTAACGGTAAGTCAAGATAATTTTTTTTGTAAGAATTTGAAAATTGTAGGTAAGAAGTTTATGTCACAAATATAAAAACTTCAATCAGCAAAAAAGGGGGGAGTGTGGTAAAGAAAATCAGATGAAAGATCAATATTTACACAGTATTAATATAAAGTTTTACAAGTGGCTTGTTCTTCATGGCCAACTTAATAACCTTTCCTTGATTTAACTCTTTCCAACATGCAGACCCATTATAATGCATCAGTTTTTGAAAACATTGTGACAAAAGTAGAAACTGCTAATTTTGAGCATTTTACTTTTTTGAAAAAATTATTTTAACTACAACAACAAACTTTTTACCACTAGAAGATGTTTTTTGAAAACATTACGGCAATAGGATAAATTGCTCATAATAAGCAATATCACCTTTTGTCACAACGTTATCAACTCTATTTTATGAATATACTTTCATCTATAGAGGCTCTCAATATTTGCTGTGGAAAGGGGTTAAATATATAGGCCACACATGATAACTGGTGATGGACCTAGCCAACAAGGTAGACGTGGAAGAGTCCACATATATCAGTCTGAGTTTGGGACATTGATTTTGAGTTAATATAAATCTGAGAACACTATACATATTGGGTATGTTTGGCCAAACAATCTAACTTAACTCTTTCAGCGCCAAAGGCGATATTGAAGTTTCTGCAAACAATGCAGATTCAGGTGAGCTAGGTCGCAATGAGCTGTCTCACCCGAAATCAGCATTGTTTGTCTTTTAGTTGTCAAGATATTTCCAGACTTTCGTAACATGGAAAAAAGGAGTATCGCAATTTTGAACATGGAGAAGTCTACTTAAGGAAACCTCACACTGAAAGAGTTAAATAAATAACCTCAACTTTTCAACAAGTAAATCATCAAACGTATCTGCCAGTCAAATAAAAGCAGCATGTCATATATGGTTTCTGTTCATTGACTACACACCCGAGACCAAATTAACCCTTTCCCACCTGCAGATGCATTTTGACACAATAGCAGCAGACGACTTTTGAAAACATTTTGGCCAAAGGTGAAATTGCTAATGATGAGCCATTTCTCTTTTGGCCACAATGTTTTCAACTTTATTTAACAATTAAGCTATCTTTTATGGACATTTTGTTAGGTTTTTGTCACAATGTTTTCAAAGTCGTCAGATTTTCAGAATTGTTGTATGTGGGAAAGGGTTAATAAGAACAGACTTCAAACAGCACCTCCAGGTTGGAATGCTCAAACAAACAACTAGAGACTTGACTTTATTTCAATATTTCATCGCAAAATATTGACAAAATCAACCTATAGATATGAAATGAACTATCCCAAATTGGAAACATTTAATACATTGTCTTATTCAATGAAGGGTTTTCGGGTGTACTTGTAGATTCCCTAGGTGACACTGATAACAACTTCAATAATTTTCAGATTATAGCAGTAGGATCTTTTTACGAGGTGTTTTTCATGTTTTATTAGCTTTACAGTAACTACTTTAAATTATTGAAACATTTCGGTCTTTTTAAAATTGTACAGCTGGAAGGAACAGAGACCCTTCCTTCTCTTCATACAGAACACTTTAGGTTTGTCTGCAGCAGACATCTTTTGAAAACTTCATTGAAAAAAACCAGTCAGAATGTTCTCCTTTTCTCAAAATCTCTTCAGCACGCTCATCAACTGTATATAGTTTGTTCTGACTTTTTTACTATTGTCTTCTGTTCTCAATTTAGAAGAGACCAGAGAAAGAATATAAGGTCATAGTGCAACATTTTCCTATTTCAATTTGCAAAAGACCGTAGAAAGAATATTAGGTCATAGGGCAACACTTTTCTATTTCAATTTGTAGGAGACCAGAGAAAGAATATAAGGTCATAGAGCAACACTTTATATTAAAAATCTCTGTAAATGAAAGTATATTAATTGAAAAAGAGTTGAAAACATTATGGCAATAGGAGAAATTGCTTCTTTTGTGCAACTTCTTCTTTTGTCAAAATGCTTTCAAAAGTCTTCTGCTGCAGTGGCGTCCGAAACCCTTTCCGACATACAACAAAAGATGATTTTGAAAACATCTAAGAAAACATATGGAAACTCTATAAATGATATAATTGTTATTAAATAAATTTGAAAACATTGAGGCAAAAGTAGAAACTGATCATCTTGAGCAATATCTAATTTTGCTAAAAATTGGCATCCAGTAAGCAACTGCATATGGTAAAGGTTTAAAAGGAAAATATTGACAATTGCCTTCTTTTCACATTTACTTTATTCCAAGTCTATTGCAGTTAAACTTTTCAATAATAAATCAATTGACACACCTCATTAGAATATTGGTAAAAGTGTCAATTATGACATTTTGAAATAAGAGCATAATTATCACTTTCCCAATATAAAACGAATCTCCAGCAGACCACTTTGAAAATATCTAGGCAAACATATTGAAAATCTCTAAATATAAAAGTATGATTATATCTGTTGCAGTGTGTCTGTAAGAGGGGTAGGGTTATGAATGACACATTCAAAACAGCTAACTTGCATTTAGTGTAACTATATTAAAATAAAACCAGAACCTTGTCCTTAAGGAACCCCAATTTAACATTCATTTATTGAGATTTTCCAAACCTATGCCTCAAGTTATCTGCTGCCTATTGGTTATTTGTTGAAAAGGATTAAATCATTTAATTACTTTAAACTTTGTTATTGGATTATTGGATTAGTGTAAGGCATTCACCCAAACTCTCTGTCATGAACTTAGTGGACATTGGGTGACCGGCAGTGAAACTGTCTTACATAGCACTCACCTTTCTGGCTGTTACAAACTACAGAAATGCCATTGGTATAAAATTATCAGTTACATTGTATATATATAATATATGAGACACATTTCAGTGATAAAGGGACTTGTTGTAGGCTCAGTCTCATAAGAGTTTTCAATGGACGCCTACATGAATTGTTTCCGATAGACGTATCTTACGATAAAAATATATACATTGTTTGTGTTATTGTTTTTTTAAATACATTTTCAAAATAATTTCAGTTATATCACAGCAACAGTTCACATTATCATGAATCCTGGGTAAACAAACCAGTACTAAGCTAGAAAATGTGCTTCACCCAGGCGTACTCCATCAAGAATGCTGAAAGCCAGGATCATGCAAAAGATGTCACATTTCTAATTCCCAATGCTAAGTACACGGCCACTATCAGCAATATCTAAATATGTTTTTGCTTTTTTTATCAAATATACAACAAGAGAAAGTTGATGCAAGGCATCAATGTCGCCGGAAAAGACTGCATTGATTTATTTATGTATTCTTGACTTTCCTCAGTCTATTCAAACATTAAGATTGAAATGAAAACAATTGCTTATAAAGTTTATATTCATATCTATACATTAGGGTATCTATAACAAATTAACGAAATGTATACACATTTATCTGGCTTTAATTTAATTTTGCTGTTGTTACTTATTTAAATAATAGTATTCATTCATATAATTTCAATGTTTGTCAATCTTATTCGAATCACAAGGTAAATATCCTGGTATTGCTTTAAAGGGAGGTAATTTGAAGAAAACAAAAGTCTTCAAAAGGAGAAATATATCAGCATTACCGTCTACAGTTTAAATTGGTTCTATTGTTTGTGGATTTAAAAATGTTCTTTTTTTCTTATTTCTTCATGTACAACGAAATATTGCGGCTTCTCTTTGATGCTTTGCGTCAAACATTCGTCTTGTACTTGTCCAAAATAAAATAATATCACTCGCTTTTTCATATCGAAATGCGCATGCGCGAAAATCGATGTTAACGGTCACGAAACTACACAACAGAATAGGGTCTATATTTAGCTTAGAAACAGTTCCTACTTTAGATATTCATGGATTAACATTATTAAATGAATTCTACACAAATCAAGACATCTCTTTGAACATGAAAACAACATTTAGTAAGTTAAAATTGCTATTAAAAGGAGAATCCGAAATTGACCTCAATGATGACACATAAGAGTCTGCATTAGGGGGTGTTGGTTCACGTCTTGAAGGGACCACTTTTATCTTCGTAAATAAGACAAAAAACTTAAATGCGAGTGAAATAAAAAAAACTGCAAACATTAAAAAATCGGAATATTTATTTCATTTTAGATGTGTCATTTATTAGTGTTCGTAAACAACCACAATTGTAATATGTTCAAATCATCTAGATTTGTTTCTTTCTAATAATAAGCCGCCCTCCCATGTGATTTCCGAAAAGCTATTAAAAATAGAAGTCGCGGGCTTCTGCCCGGCGACTAATAACCCTTCATTATGAGCAATTACTACTTTTGTAAAAATGTTTTTTAAAATCATCTATGCTTCAAAAAGCCTCTGAATGTGGGAAAGGGTTAAAATAGAGTCCTAGAGGGAAATATTGGGATTTATTTTCCATTAGAGGTATAAACTTCCCCATTCAGACCCACACACCCTCTTTCAAAGGTTTAATCAAGCAACAAAAATTGCTGAACAAATTAAAATGGGGAAAACTTTCTGTCCTATGTTACCTTAACCCTTATAATGACTAGTTTTAGGATGGGACTTTGACCCTTTCCCACATGCAGAAAGTCTACCGCAGACAACTTTGAAAACATCAAGATGAAAATATGGAAAATGTTTATAAATGTAGGTATAAATAATAAAAATAAAAATCATGAGCAATTTCTCCCTTTGCCACAATACTTTCAAAAGTTGTCTAACATAATAGTTTATGAAAAAATCAGGTTAAGTAATTATTAACCCTTTCCCACTTGCTGACCCAATTTGACGCATCGACTTAGATTTTTTCAAAGTTGTTAGTTGCAGATGAATTGATTTGTGGGCAAGGGTAAAGATTTTTTATTTATTCTGTTTCTGAGGAGGAATTTACTCACTAACTTTGAATGATTTTTTTTATTTCAAATATCTACCGGTTTCTCTGTATAACCACTCTGAATGACTTCTACATTGAATTTTGAATGGTTAGAATTATTAGAACATTGAAAACAATGCTTCAATTAAAAGCATATGATAACTTTACTCACAAATAACCTTGAAAGTTGCTGAACTCCAGATGTAGATAAAACAAAATTGAAATGTTGAAACTTCTGCAAATATTGCTAATAGTGACAACAAAGAAAGTAATAAATAGTTTAAAACTATTTTGGCAGTAAATGTTGAAAAAAAGTGAATTGAAAGACATGCAAATGTACCCAATTTGGTTTACTGGATATGTCTACACAGTGAAAATGAAGCATAAACGATCAATATTTAGATATTTATCGTACTGGAAAGTAAAATTATTACTTTAATTTTTATCCTAGAATTATATTTCTCATATTTCAAGACAACTTTTGAACAGTTTTAAAACTTTGACTATACTATAGATCTATAATCTGGAGTTCAGTACCTTTAAGACAATAATGCAACAGAATGTCTGATCAGCCATTTCTAGTATATTAAGCACTTAAAATGGATATGAAGGATGTCAGCATCCATTTCAGGAACAAGTAGGATCTATGTCCATGATAAACATAATCAGTACAAGTACAAACACAAATTTGCATTTCAATAGCCCTGCTATTTAATACTCAATTACATGTTATATTTATATAGTGTAGATTACTTTGATTGTAAAAGCAACATTTGACCTCTAAATTAAAATTTCTTTTGTTGCTTTCATTTTGGTTTGGAATAATAGACATTCGCAGCCTTAAATAACAATAGAGAACACAGTTCAAAAATCCCCCATTTTGATGTCTCTGGAATTTAAACTAAATATTTGTGATAAGCACATTTAGATTTTTTTTTGAATAGATAGATTATTTAAACAGTTCATAGATAAGAGTGTGGACTAATTTGCATATTTTGAGATAAGTCGACTTGCATGTTTTACAAAACATGTCAATTCATGTCTTTAAATGTCTGTTTAAAATGAGTGTGGAGTTAGTTCTAATTCACTAAGTTTTATATCTGTGGTCTACATTCCATTTGTATGCTTTTGACGCCCCTCTTTAACAATTGTCCAGATATATATCACTGTGTTTCCTGGGTACTTCAGTACTTCTTGTCCATTTATCCAGACACAATCAAGTCAGTTGTAATGCTAAGTTGCTAACCCCATAACCCTGAGCGCCAAGGACCGAAAGCTATTACTACCATTTTTAAAGTCTTTGGTTTGATCTAACCAGGGATCAAACCCTCAACCTCTAACACCTTAGGAGGTCGCTCTACCAATACATCACCGAAGTGGTTACTGGTCTACATAAGCTTGATTATAACCATAATGTAAAAACAAATACATTTAATTACTGTATTAATGTTTAAATGATTACATACTTTCAGAGTAGACAGCTTTCGAAGCATCTCTGGAAAACAATGCAACAGTTGGAAAACTAATCACTTCAAAAAACCATTAAATCACGTCTTAACCTTTTCCCACCTGCCAACACATTTTGAGCATATGCAGCAGACAGGGTTTGATTTTTTTCCTACTTTTGTCACAATGTTTCTATTCAAAATATGTTTTAAGTGGGAAGAGGTTTAGAACAGTTTTTAAATTATAATAGTTGTTATAATAACTTTAGTAGTACCTTAATACCTTACCGGTATGTAATTTGAATGATTTGGAGGATGAGTTCCATTTTGATTAGTTTGTCAGTTCTATGAAACATTAAGAAAACAATTCATACCGCGCTATTACGCACAACGTCCAAGTATGTACAAGTTCATAGAACTCTTAAACACAGAAAGAAAAAAATATTTATGTAATCTGGCGTCATTTTGCCTCAAGGCTTTTGAGATGAGAAAACATTCTATTTGAAAATAAAAAGCATCCTTATTAGATGGGCGTTAACAGTCCCACTTTCTTTCTTGATATAATTAATTTCATATTGAAATTAATATATATATATATATATATATATATGTAAGTATGTGTATGGGTATATGTATATATACAATTGCTTGTGTATATATATGTGTATTTATACATATGCATATAAACTTGATTTTAAACTTATTTAAACTTATTTAATTTAAACTTATTTAAGTACTATTTCTCAACTATTTCATTGTCTTAACCATTTCTGTATGTATATTTGTGAATATCAACCATGAGCTGTATAATTGCTTAAGTTGAAAATAAAATTTCTATTCTGTTCTGTTCTTAATTAACTTGGGAGGTCTACTACAGCAACAACTTTATTCTAAGATTTTTTTTACATTCAAAGAGCAGTGATTTTTTTTTTTTTTCCATTTCTAACAATAAATAAGAAATTTGCATTTTCCCTTTTGAATTTGATAGTACAAAATTTAATGTATACAACTCTTCATCTCTGGGGAAAAATGGTTGATGTTATGTGTATCATTAACCATGACCCATTCAATGTGTAACAGTTTAGTGTGCAGACCTTTGTTTGTTCACAGTAACAACTCATTGCTCACACTATACATGTATTGTTTATTGGTAAGACTAAACAATAGTATCATTCAATTTATAATTACTTATGAACGCTTTACCACTTACAACAATTTTGAAGCAGACAACTTTGAAAACACCAAGGCAAAATATGGAAAAGCTTTTTATACCAGGACAAAATTGAAATGCTCCTTAATGTCACAATATTTTTAATGTTGCAAATGCATCAGAATACATCTACAGGTGGGAAAGGGTTGATGTTAATTGCCATGCCTGTAGACAAAGCATTCCAAATTTGACCTAAAAAAATACCTGTCTGGAATTCTATGACAAATTTCAGCTTAGGCTTAAGTCTATCAAAAGTTAAAGCCTTTTGAAAACATTATGGCATAAGGAGAATTTGCTCATAATGATCAATTTCCCCTTTTGGCATAATGATTTCAATTCTTTTCAAGACTATTTTAATGTCATTGGCTGCAGTTTTGTCATATGTTGGAAAGACATGAAATGAGTATTTGAAATCAAAGCGTGCATTGACCAAATTGTGCACCTATAAGCCTAAAAAGAACTGTGCTACAGGAAAGGTTAAATTCTGATCCATATCAGCCTATGCTTCTGCACTCTTTCTTGTTAAGAATACCTTGTTCAACCGTTCTGAAGCTTCTGGTAAACTCTGATACAGACAACATATAATATTAATACCTCTGCAGCTGCATGTTGCATTTTAATGCCATTATGTGCAATTTTATGTGATTTGTCATCAGTTTTAAACCTAAGAATATTTGGCATTACTTTGGAAATGAACAAAACTCATCCATGAACATGTACCTTTCCTATTACTACTTTTCAAATAATGTTTTCAAAAGTTGACATTAATGTTGGCTGTTTCAGGAAAAGGGACCACATGAGTGAATGAACGAATTACTTTATCTGTCCATATCTACTTTTGTTAACCCTTTCCCACATACAACACATTTGCAGCAGACAACTTTGAAAACATCTAGGCAAAAATGTGGGAAATATCTATAGCTTAATGCATAATTGTTAGATCGAGTTGAAAACATTGTGACAAAAAAGAAAAAGCATGAGTAGCAATTTCTACTTTTGCAACAAGGTTTCAAAAAGTCATCTGCTGCAGATGCATCAAAATGTGTTTGAAGTAGGGAAAGGGTCAAACATTTGTTAGACCTATAGTACTATACCAGATCGGATTTCCAAACCATAGTATTTGTGAACTACTAACAAGATTTTTAGTCATTAAAGGCCTGTATTTTTCACACTTGATTTGCAAAGGAGTTAAATATTTAACCCTTTGATATTCTAACAAACCTAAAAGATTCAAGTTCATAAGTACTAAAAGTCCTTGGACCTCTGGATCTAAAGGCCAACACCCTCCCCTCCCACTTTGCATTAATAGCAATAGTGTTCCTTTATTCATAAATTAAGCTGTACCACATAAATAAATCAACATTATAATTATTAACCCTTTCCCTCATACAACAATTCTGCAGCAGACGACTTTGAACATATTTTGACAAATAATAGAAAATCTCTATAATTGAATGGATAACCTATGACTAAAAGTGGAAAACATTGTGGCAAAAGGAGAAATTTCATGTTTTGTGCAATTTCTTCTTTTGTCACTATGTTTTCAAAAAGCTGTCTGCTGCAGAGGCGTCAGAAAGCGTCTATATGAGGGAAAGGGTTAATCTGTTCCCAAATGTACCTTGCATCAGATGACCTGGGGGAAAAAAACAGCGAGAGAAAGACAAATTGCTCATCATGATAAATTTCTCCTTTCCTCATTTCTTTCTTACATTTCTACTCTACCTCAAAATTATATATTCATTCATCCTTACTTTGAATCTCTTTCTGTACATGGTTTAAATTTCAAAAAGATCAGGTATAACTACTAACAAAAGTTGAAACATTGTGGCAAAAGGAAAAATGGCTCATTATGAGCAATTTCTCCTTTTGTCACAAATTTTCCAAGTCGTCTGCTGCAGAGGTTAGAAAGCGTTGATATGTGGGTTAACTCTAAGAAAATGGAAAAGGTGAGTAACAATGGCTGTTATGTGGCTTATGAGTCATCACACGAAAACCAACCTTCAGAGGGTATGCAATTAACCCTTTTCCTTATATAGCTGCTTTCGGATGCATTTGCAATAGACAGTTTTTTTGTTTTGAGTGTACATGCATGTATTAATTAATTATACAGTCAAACTTGTGTTAGTGGTCACCTCTGCAAAGCAGCCAACTTGTGTTAACTTGTGTTAAGCAGCAACATTCCCTTCTTTATTTGACTGTATTAAACAGCCACCTGTGTTCAGCAGCCACATTTTGACTCCTCCCCTGGATGGCTGCTTAAGACAAGTTTGACTGTACTTTGATTTATACAGAGTTTCAAAATATATTTTATATGTTTTAAAATGTTGTCATAAAAGATTCACCAGAGGAACCAAAGAAGCTTTTACTACTTGATAGCAAACAGATGATTCGATCAGACTACACAGGCACAGCCTGATCTCCATCTTCATTTCTCACAAAAAAACCTAAAGCTCTGTTTCAGTATAACATGGCCCATATTGTAATGCACGCTGACATAGTCTAGTGGAAACATGTCACACCTGGATGTTAATTATTGATGAGATGAAGGTCAGTCAGCCATAATTATCGCACAAAAGTATCCCTTTGGTTAACTCGTTCTAATCCAAGGCTTACTGGTACAAAACCAACATTATAACAACTTTTGCATAATACTTTAACACTTATCCTGATATAAACAACATTGCTTGTCCTGCTTGGCATGCCTAGAGGAAAATGTTGACTTAGTTCAGTCCTAATCATCACCAACAAGTTCAATAAATTTTCAATAAATGTTGTCTAAAATCAGTCTGCTTAAAAAAAAAAGTTTACAAATGCAGACATAATTTGACATTTGACATATTTGCAGCAGACAACTTTTGCCACAATGTTTTCAACTCTATTTAATAATTATACTCTCCCTCCTTTATGGACATTATTTTTAAATTTTTGCTAAAATGACATCAGCTCTAGATTGGTTGTATGTTGGAAACGGTTAACAACTAGAAAATGATTTGTTGAATATTAAAATCCACTTCTAATTTCTGTTGGTCATTTTATATTTCCTGCAAGTTTGGATGCCTCTTTAGCAGACTTAAATTCGAAAATATAATTGGGGGGAAAAAAGCACAATGATTGTGCATGGTCTCTACACCAGACCTTCTTTTGAAGCATTGTGAGAAAATAACAAATGGCTGACCATGAGTGAGCTACTTTATTTCTTTAGATTTATAATACTTTTGATATTTAGATGCATTCCATTTGGCGCAATCAGAAGTTTTTATCATTATGTAATACATCTTATGCCTTTCACACAGATAAATTCCATTAAATAACTAGAGTTTCGGATAACCTGACAAGTAATTCATAGGTTACAATATACCAGTTTTTTAATTTCTCAAAAAAAAATCTGTCATAGATTTATTTAAACAAATATCAATTCATCATGATTCATCAAAAGATGAATAGGTTTAATTACGAACAAGAAAACAAATGTGAAGAAAAAGCAATAAAAGATTACCCACGTCAGACGATAAGGAGTCTTACTGAATTTCCCTTAACCCTTTCCAACCAGCAGACCATTTTGGAAAATTGTCGAAAAAAGAGAAATTGCGGATATTTTTCCATATTTTAACCGATCCGTTGGCTGCAGCTTTGTTGAATGTGAAAAAGGGCTAACAATGCATATAGGGTGTATAAATAGTGTTACACTTATAGAGATTTATGTCATCTGATTCTTCACAGCATACAGATGAAACATCAGTACATACGGGCGCTGTTTTCTGGTTATTTTGGGTATTAATAAGTCTCTTGTTTGATATATCTAACAGTTATATTGGTGTAGAACTAAAAGGGAATCGATCTCTAGTTTTTTTGTCAGAAAGAAGCGCTTGTGTAGACCTATATAATTATATAAGAGGCCAGTGAGTCTTCATTTTTAACAGATAATTGCAAAACACAGTACATACATAATATTTAAGATCCATTCAGGAAAAAAACTTGGTGTTGTAGCAGCTACAAACAATGAACACTCAGGCTCAGGTGAGATCTAAGCATCTATGCACTGTCTCAGCAGGGCATTCACTGTCTACTTAATTTCAGAGGATACAAAGGTTCAACTTTGGATGAAAAATACTAGAATATATAGTAAATCAGTTGGTTTCACAACCACATAATATTTACCCTTTCCCACATACTGCAAATCTGTAGCAGACAAAATCAAAACAATCTAAGCCAACATATGGGAAATCTTTTTTCTTGAACATTTCATTTTTTAATAGAGTTGAAAACACCATGACAAATTGAGAAATTGGTCCCAGTGAGCAATTTCTCCATTTGAAACAATGTTTACAAAAGTTGTCTGCTGCAGTGGTTTTCAAGTCAATCAATAATTAGTTTCATTTATAGATATTTTCGATATTTTTTGCCTTCATCTTTTCAAAGTGGTTCACTGAAGATTTGTTTTATGTGGGTAGAGTGAACTAATGGTAAAATAGAGTATGTAACAAGACCTACTGTCATATGACATGTCTGATGATTCAATATAAGTACAACACAATGCCCTTTTTTTTTTTAAAGAGCTTGTTCATTTTCATTCAAAGGAATTTCAATGCACCAAGCACCATGTGTACAAATTCATGTAAAACTAATATATCCCTTTACCACGTTCAACAAATATGCAGCAGACATTTAAAAACAAAAATCTAATTATTGAATAGCGTTGAAAACATTATGGCTGAAGGACTAACTGCTCATTAAAGAAAAATCTCCTTTTTACCACAATGTTTTAACCCTTTCCCTCATACGACAATTCTGCAGCAGACGACTTTGAACATATTTTGTCAAAAAATAGAAAATCTCTATAACTGAATGGATAACCTATGATTAAAAGTGGAAAACATTGCGGCAAAAGGAGAAATTGCTCGTTTTGAGCAATTTCTTCTTTTATCACTATGTTTTCAAAAAGCCGTCTGCTGCAGAGGCGTCAGAAACCGTCTATATGAGGGAAGGGGTTAAGCAGCTGTTTGTTACAAATACATCATTCAATGGCCCCATTTTGAAAGGGTTAAAGTAGAAGATGATGGATTTCAATCATGAATAGTTTTGTTCTTCTGAAAAAGGATGATCACTTCATTTTAAATGCAAACGAGTTAATAGACTAAATATTTGATTAGAGCTAACCAAATAAACTATACAAGAGTTTATTCAATCATGTTAAAATCACTAAACCCCTCCAGAACTGAATTTTCCAATGGACAGAGTAGAGTATAGAATTTTATAAACAATAAAAAGGACTAGACTGAGCAAAAAAGGTCTTTATCATAGAGGTAAATCGAAAAGCATCAGGCACATAAATTATGTGCATATGTCTAAACATGCCAAGACCTCCACTCTCTGCAAGATTGTTTGTACTCAATATCTACATACACTAACAGCCTCAAAGAGCTGGAAGGATGTATCCCCATGTATTGATCTAATTCAAAAACCATGAAGATGCTATATTAGTACCCTAGTTCTTCAATTTCTCATGACAAGGCTGTGGAATTGATTAACCATTCATTGCCAAGTTATTTATCATGTGTATCAAGCTTCAACATTCAGCTTTCTGTCATTGTTCTAGTATTGGCATTCATGGTGACAATTTGAGTCAATCAAGACATACACTACATTACACTAATTACTTTGAATGTCTTCGTTAAACAACACTTTTGTTAAAACAATGTAAAACCATACAGTTGAAATTGATCATCTAATTCACTTTGGCTGGTGTACTCTTTTTTTTGCTATTAACCCTTTTCCACATACACAGACGCCTCTTCAACAGACAACATTTTTGAAAAATTTGTGACAAAATAAGAAATTGCTCAAAACAAGCAATTTCTTCTTTTGCCACAATGTTTTTCAAATCTATACAATAATTATACTTTTATTTACAGAGATTTTTGTTAGAAGTTTTTAGTCATCTGCAGCAGATTTCTTCTGTGTGGGGAAGGGCTAACCCTTTCGACACTGAATTGTTAAAATGGACTTGTTCTGCTTTGCATTTGGAAAAGAACATTTAAACAATAACTATTTATCTATTTCATTCAGAATTAATAAAATCCCATGGTATCATTCCAAAAAAAAAATTATGCTAGAAAATGCCACAAAAAATAATAAATGATTTAATATAATACCTACATAATATCTCATATCCAGTTAGCAAACAAGCTGACAAGTTTAAATAAACAGTTATGACGTATTTCGTTCTTATGTACTGGCAAGATTAGGCAACATGTTTGAACTTCACAGTAAAAATACAAACAGTCTTAGACCATCCTTTTGTATGAAAACAAACTGAGAAATGTATTGATTTAAGTCCAATCAATTTTGCATAAACACTAGTACAGCAAGAATCAACATGCATTATGCACAATGTATGTATGGTGTTAACAATGTGCAATTAAATGGAAAAAGGAATTCAACTTTAAATTGCTTTTTTTCTTAATATCTTGAACTGAACTAAAGATTTAATATCAATATCATGTATTGTGCTAATTCATATTCACTTATAATAAAAGAAATAGGCATTTCTATTTTTAAACCTTTTAAACGTGAACATATTACTACATGATTAACAGTTCAAGGATAAACCTAGAACATCTCCACCTAAACAGGTATCCATGGTATTTCATGTAAACAACATGGAGGCTCTGAAACATTTCATACATGTATGTATGCATCATGAACAAACTTTGTAAAAACTTTCAATGAAAAAATAAAGACATCTTACCAAAAAATAGATAATTCTGTCCTCTCGAAATTCCGTTTCAATCGTGAATTTCTCCCCACAACTTACAGGGTCCTAGCCACTAGAATACTACACTTTAATCTACCCCACGAGTGCTGGTCTACAGTATACCTTTATTATATTATAAAAGTCAATAGTCCCACCGAGTAATATCTAAACCTCATACTAAAAATTACACACACAGGTAAATTCATTCCATGTTTGGACATGTCTGTGAGTTTCCCCGGGATTTCGTTTTATTGAGGTTCAATACAGGGTGATAAGTCAAAGGATTATCAATACAATTTTCAATACACAAATGTATAAATACCTGTCCCATAAAAGGGTGTTTAACTTTTATAGTGCCAAATTATGCAGTAAACTCAAGGATCATGTTTACCCTTTTTCATTTATTTTTCATAATAATATATAGCAAATTGACTGCTTTTTTTGCTGTTTTAACCCTTTCCACTTGCAGTTACATTTTGGCTCATTTGCAGCAGAAATTGTTTTGAAAACATTGTGATAAAAAGAGATTTTTAACAAAATGAGCAATTTTTTCCTTTTGTAACAATGATATGCACTGCACTCTCTTTTTAAATTGTACCTTCATTTGTAGACATTTCCTATGTTTTTGCCTAGATATTTTAAAAGTCATCTGCTGCATATGTTGCAAAGTGGGAATGGGTTAACTAAATACCTCATAATATTATTGAAGAATTGTTTGCTTTGAAAATCTTTGAAAATATTTTGGTAGACTTGAAAATATTTTAGAATAGTAGAAATTACTGATTATGATAAACTTCACCTTTTCTCACAATGTTTTAAAAAGTAACCTCCTTGAAAGGTTTCCAACGCTTTCTGTATCTAAGAAACAGTAAGGTGATAAAACTTTATTTATTTTTATTTTATCAGATTAATTAAGCGGTAAATACCACTTTATTCAGTTAATTCTATCCAAAAAAGTCTATGAATTTGAACCAACATTTTCTTCATACATACACATTGTGACAACTCTGCAGCATAAAAACATTTGAAAACTTTGTGACAAAAGAAGAAATTGCTCATAATGATCAATTTCTGCTTTTGCCACAATGTTTTCTACTCTATTACTCGACTTGTAAAGTTTAATTTCTAGAGGTTTACCATATGTTAAACAATCTGTTTTTTAAAAAGTCTTCTGTTCCAGTTTTATTTTATGTTGGAAAGGGTTAAAGATCAGATTGGAAAGATGTGAAGGTTATTTTTTATCATGACTAAGTTACTACTGCTAATGCATGCTTGCTCTGAAAACATTTAAGCAAAATTATTGAAAGACTGCATAAATGAAATCCGTGAAATGAGTTGAAAACATTGTGACAAAAGTTGTTAGTTGCAAATACGTCAAAATGCATCTGCAGGTGGGTAAAGGTTAAAATAAAAATAAAAGCAAGGTACCATTAAATCTTATTTTTGATATATCAACATATTACCGAATACACTTTTGCAACAGCTGAATTATTTGTCAACTAAAAGGCTCTTTCTTTTCATGAATAAAACAATATTTTACTACAAAGAGAGCAAAACACAAGGTATAACAAGAGGGCCATGGAGGCCTGGTTCGCTCATCTGAGTCATGAAATGTGATTGTCATGACAACCACAAAAACTAATTTTGCAGTCAGGTAAGCCAATACAAGAGGCCCAAGAGGACCACAGAGCGAAAAACCCACACCCTATGTTGGCTTTCTTTTGTCAAGTTAATATGACTAAGAAGGTCACCCAAGAAATGTTTATGTACAAGTTAGTATTTAACAAGAATATTTTTAAGTTTTTCCCTATATATCTCTATGTTAAACAGGTGACACCCAGGGATGGGCCAATTTTGACCCCAGGAGTATAATTTGATTTTTTTTGGTAGAAGACCACTAGACTAGACTATTAAAATAAAAATAAAATCAAGGTACCAGTAGAAGACCACTAGACTATTGTATTCACCATATATCTAAGCTTTAGGCCTTTTCGTTTCAGACAAGAAGATTTTCTAAGTTTTTCCCTAGATATATCTCTTTATAAAACAGGTGACCCCTGGGGTGGGACCAGTTTTTATCCCGGAGGCATAGTTTGAATTATCTTGGTAGAGGACAACTAGATAATGCTTCACACCAAATATCTAAGCTCTAGGCCTTTCGGTTTCAGATGAAGATTTTCAAAGTTTTTCCCTATATCTCTATGTAATACAGGTGATTCAGGGGTGGGGCCAACTTTTAACCCAGGGGCAAAATTTGAACAATCTTTGTAAAGGATTTCTAAGCAATGCTAGACACAAAATATCTAAGCTCTAGACCTTTGGCAATTTTGACCCAAGGGGCATAATTTGAACAAAGAAGATTTTCAAAGATTTTCTCTATATATATCTATGTAAAACAGGTGACCCCTGGGCGGGGGCCAATTTTGACCCCTTTTGACCCCAGGGGCATAATTTGAACAATCTTTGTCGAGTTTTCACAATATATATATTTAAGGAAAACTAGAACTATCACTGAAGATGATAAATACCCCCAAACAGCACCTTGACCTACACCATAACTTAATAAGTAAAAGGGCCATAACTCTGTAAAATAACATGCAATTGTAGCCCCTTTAGGATATGCACATCTCCTCTTGGTATAGAAGCTTCATGTTATTGAATTCCAACCAGTGGTTTGTAAGAAATAGGCCGGACAAAATATGGCTTCCGGCCGGCCGACCGACAGACAGACTGCCCGACACAGTGACTCCTATATACCCCCTCTTCTTTGAAGGGGGTATAACAAGCCCCGTCCCATCACAGCCATGTATTTCAAAGGATCGGAATAATTTCAACAATCTTGGTAGTGGGTCACCCAAGGATTATTTGTGCCAAATTAGTTTTAAAGGACGGCCATGTTTTTCAACGGATCGGAAATATTTGAACAATCTTGGTAGAGGGTGCCCAAAGGAACATTTGTGCAAAATAATTATCAAATCGGGCCAGTACTTTTGGACAATAACTTTAAAAGAGGACCACCTAAAGAACATTCCTGTGAAGTTATTTTGAAATCAATCCATTGGTTTAGTACAAAGTTATTTGTAGGAAATTGTTAAAAGACGATAACGCCGGACGCCAGACGGTGAGTGATCACAAAAGCTCACCTCGTACTTTGTGCTCAGGTGAGCTAAAAATAGGATATCGATCAGAGAGCAATTTCTCCTTTCACACAAATTATGAAAATTCACCAGCAGCTGCTATCAAAAGTTCACAGGATGATTAAGATAAATGATACAAGCTCATTCAAAATAATGTTAAATTTCTTGATTCATTACTAGATACATGAACCACCAACAATGCTTTGAATTGCATCAAATGACTTTTGAAAAGATCATTTACACCTAAAAAAAATTCAGATGTATAATTATACCTGGCATGTGTGGATTAGAATGCCATCCAACATGGATTTTTATTTTAAAACTTGTGTTTCATTTTCATTTGTAAAATAACTGTTTAGTGCTTTGAGTTGAAAGCTGTGTTCAGACAAACTATTCCTCCTTAATATCAATCATAAATTTAACTTATGTTTGGTAAGAAAAGCAATAAGACTTAGAATTCAGACGAAGATACTGCGGATATGTAGACATCACCATTTTCGTTGTTACAGTTCAATTACGAAAAATTCACACAGGTTCATTGCATACAACAACACAGAAACATCTGACTCTGAGAAATGGTAAGAACATGATAAATTGCCATGAGATTATAACACTTTATATATGGAGTTCCATTCAAAAGTCTGTTTATAAACAGAATGATAATGAAATAATTTCTGTAAATTATCAATTTTATATAATCATATAAATCATTGCTCCAGTTAAGATTTGTTCATGTGTCCTGTCAGGTTGACCATTAAAGGAACAGTTCATTAAAATTGTTCTCAGACTTTTTTCTGTTTTAGCACTAGTGGCCATCTTGCGCCGCGGAGGCTCAACTGTCGGAGAAGTTTTTAAATTTACATCGTTATGAAAAGTGGGCCACAGATCAAAGAGAATGCCCTGTTATGTTTTTATTTACTCCTGGCTCTAGTGGCTATCTTATGCAGTAGAGCTTAACTTCTTAAGGAATTTTGGTAGAAAGCTGCTTAGGGAACATTATTTTGAAATTTTGAAATTTGGCCCTAGGTCTAAAGGATAATTTTCAAAGGTTTTTCTATTATAAGCCCTTGCCTTCTTCTTGTTAAGAATAGATTGAGCCACCTAAATATCATTAACAGTTTAACCCTTGCCTGCATGAAACGAAGAAACCTGCAGCAGAGGACTTTCAAATTGTTTAGGGAAAATTATAAAAAATCTCTTTGAATGAAGGAATAATTATGTAATAGGTAGAAAACTTTGCTGTATCTGATCTTTTTTTCCTTTTTCCACAATGGTTTCAAAAGTTGTTTGCTTCAGAAACATCCAAAGGTGTCTGCATATTGGAAGGGTTAAGAGCTTACTTATTTTCTGCAGTGAGTTAAATAACTAAATAGCAAAGTATGCAGAGATAAACAGTTTTGTTTGGTGGATTTATAAATTACACCAACCAATCAGATAACACTATTCAAACATTGATATCATTCATCTTGGAGCCAATCAAATGGCTCTAAAACCACTCAATAGAATAAACTGTTGGTAGATAAAAAAGTGTATATAGAAACATGAATTATGGAGTGTTGACCCACAACTATTCAACCCATTACCGCACACACAACTTTTTCCTCTTCCAATGTTTTGAATCATTTAATAAAAGATAAACAAAACATTAAAATTCGTCATTTTCGGAGCAAAAGATTTCTTTGTGGGAAAAGAAAAAATAGCTCTTAACATACTTTATCTACTTTTCCAACAATAATTTCAAAACCAACGATCTGCTGACACTGAAATGGCTGATCCTTCCATGCTAGGGTTTATTTAAGCCAATCAGTTCATTACACTAAAGTTGTACAGTAGATAAGCAAGTAAATCAAACGAGTTCAGTTGCGTCTAGCATTTTGGGGTCTTAATACAGTAAAGACTGAGACCAGTCCGTGCATCTGCACAGTCTGACCCGAGTTTCACTGTCTGTATTATTATCTTATAGATACCTGAATATATCTGTCTGACAAAAGGAAATGTAGCTCCATTAGTTTTATACCATGTAACTCAATGACAAACGGGACAAGTCATGAAGACCCAATATTGCTAGACGCGGCTCAAATGTTTTTGTGTCATAATTATTCAAACTTACCAATTACCTTATATGCAATGACATTCTTAGAAATGTAAACTTTGAAAACATCTGAGTGGAAAAATTGCAATATTTAGAAATTTTGAAGTTTCATTTTGATTTTGCTGAAAACATTTTGGAAAGCAGATATTGCAGTCAATTTAAGGAGACACTTCAGATTTGTTTAAAAGACAACAAATTGTCATACTTAATTAGGTAATCAATAGTTTTCTGTGAATGTTTAGGTATAAGACAGGGTTTACTGCTGATTTCATGATACACTATGAAAAGAATTAAGAATTACATCTAAAGTATGTTTCAATTGGGTCAGTACAACTTGAGGTATACGACAAATGTTTATCAGAGGCGAGATATTTTTTGGAGTGCAAATTACCTATTTAAACATGTGAACTAAACCACTGACAAGACGAAACTATGCACATTTCTAAAATAAAAATAAGAGCATTCCACGAACCATATTCTGCGCCTTCAGAAGATGGAAAATAAATGAAAAACTACCTGGACCCCTTAAAAAACGACAGTTTCTGTGAATTGTAAATCTGTAGATCACAAGCTCTCTACATACCACGTTTGAAGTTGATACATTGATAAATATGTGAGAAAATAGCTGAACAAGAAAATTGAAAAGGCATATAACTCCAAGGAAAGGCCTGCTTGGGAAATGGTTCTTGCACCTGCAGATCAAAAACTATCTACATACCAAGTTCGAAGTTGATACATTTGAAAATAAATGAGAAAATGACTGAACAGAACAAATAACAAGAGCTGTCGATAAGACGCTCGACTATTCCACCGCATATAAGTTACTGAGATATGGTCTTTAATGTAGTTACATGCAAAACATTAGCCAGAATTTCTTATAGGGTGATAATTTGCATTATATGCAGGATATCTAACTTGATTATTTACATAGATGTGATGGTTGGGACGGTTGTATAAAGTTTCAAGGCAATTCATCAAGTAGTTACTAAGATATTGGACTCTTAATGCAGTTGCACGTAAAACTTTAACCAGAATTTCAAAGTAAAAAAAGGGCAATAATTTGCATTATCTGCAGGATAATGTTATCTTACTTGATTGTGTATATAGGTGTGATGGTTGGGAAGGGTTGTATACAGTTTTGATACAATGCTTCAAGTAGTTACTGAGATAAGGACTTTTAATGTAGTTGCATGCAAAACTTTAACCAGAATTTCTAGGTAAAAAAAGGGCCTTTATTTGCATTATATGCTGGATAGAGTTATCGTACGTGATGGTTTACATAGGGGTGATGGTAAGGAAGGGTTGTATAAAGTTTCGATGCAATGCATCAGGTAGTTACTAAGATATGGACTTTTAATGTAGTTGCAACCAAAACTTTAACCAGTCAAAAAAGGGTCATAACCTGCATTAAATGTAGGATGGAGTTATCAAACTTGATAAATTACATAGGTGTGATAGTTGGGAAGCATTGTAGAATATTTCAATGCACTACATGTAGTAGTTACTGAGCTATGGTGAAATATATGTAAATGCATGCAAAACCGTAACCAAGGTGTGACATGGACGCCGATGCCAGGGTGAGTTGAATAGCTCTCATATTCTCCGAATAAGCATGCTAGAGCTATGTTCCTTGTGTTCCTTGTGTTCCTTGTATTCTTCTCTTTTCCTAATCACTAGGTACTAGTGTCAATCAGCATCACATAACAAAGTTATAGCCAATTAACACACAGCGTGAGGGACAGACAGAAAACTGACCCTTAAGTGTCTCCTGTCTTACTAGGCAAGCTACACAAAAACTGTCATTTAACAAGATTTATAACGGCATTTTAGTCCGTATATAACAGTATTTCATGAGCAAATTACCAGAATAACTTGTGAATTTATCCTGACATCAATTGATCAGTCGTAATGCTATCCCTGCAATCCTAAGCACCAAGAAGAGAAGCCACTACTACCATTTAACCCGTTCCCTCATATAGACGCTTTCTGACGCCTCTGCAGCAGACAGCTTTTTGAAAACATAGTGACAAAAGAAGAAATTGCACAAAATGTGCAATTTCTCCTTTTGACACAATGTTTTCCACTTTTTGTCATAGGTTATCCATTCAATTAAAGAGATTTTCCAAGTTTTGACAAAATATGTTCAAAGTCGTCTGCTGCAGAATTGTTGTATGAGGGAAAGGGTTAATATTGTATGATCTGACCTGGGAAAGAGCTTGGGAATGGGCTATCTTACCTATCTTATCTCACACTGCATAGAACAGGTAGACTAGAATCAAATTTGTATATATATCTGTTTCAAGCAGTGAAACAATTACCAAGTAAAAATCATCGGACAAACAATGCAGGCATTTTGAAGCAAATGAGCATAAACCATATTATGTGCAGTCTAATCTTGGTCTATATTATTCACTTCTCTTAAACCCTTTCCCACATTCACCAAAGCAGCAGCAAATGGCTTTGAAAACATCTGGGAAATATATGGATAATCTCAATAAATAAAGAACAAGAGGACCATGACCTTGTTTTTTACCAAACATGACCCAAATTTAAATTTGGCCTAGATATCATTCTGATAAAATGTCTTGCTCAACTTAACAAATTACGACTTCCGGAATGTTAACAAAATTGTCCTTCAATTTGACCTAGTGACCTAGTTTTTGACAGGACATGAACCATATTAAAATTGAGTCTAGATATAATTAAAACACCTATTCTGACAAAGTTACAACATGCTCAAGTTAAGAATACAGCTTCCTGAGTGTTAACAAGATTTTCCTTCAATTTGGCCTAGTGACCTAGTTTTAAAACATAAGACATAACCCATATTCAAACATGGTCTAGATATCATCAAGACAAAGCTTCAAGCTGCTGACACAAACAATGTTGTCTCTAGATTGTTCACAAGATTTTTTTCAAATTTGGCCTAGTGACCTTATTTTTTACCGGCTATTATTACCGGTATATACATATATACCGGATTTTTATTGGAACTTAAGAATAGATATCATCAAGACAATTATTCAGAAAATCTTTCACTTTAGCCAAGTGACCTAGTTGTTTTATATTCAAACTTGACCTAGACAAACATTCTGACAAAGATTCAATGCAGTCTTTACAGTGTTAACCAGAATGTTTTCAATTTGGTCAAGTGACCTTGGTATCACAAAAACAATTATTCTGACAAAGTTTCAACATGCTTAAGTTAACAAGAGGCCCAAATCCCCTGGTGGCCATATTTTTTTACCAATCACAGTGGTTGAAAGGAATCTCGTAGAGTGTCACCCAAGGAACATTTCTGCAAAATAATTTGAAAAACTGCCAAATAGTTTGGGAGGAGAAGATTTTTAAAGTTTTCAAATTAAGCAAATTTAAGGCTAACAGCCCTGCCGCCTGGCAGCCATATTTTAAGACCAATTATCAACATGGCTTGGTGGAATCTGATAGAAAGTCACCCTAAGGAATATTTCTACAACATTATTTGAAAATCGGCCAGATACTTTTGACGGAGATTTTTTTTTTAATTTTTACTATAGCCACATAAGGAAAAATAGCCCCGCCCCCTGGTGGCTATAGTTTTCGACCAATCAACATGGCTTGAAGGAATCTGATAGAGGGATTTCTACAAAATTATTTGAAAATCGGCCCTGCACTTTTGGAGATTTTTTTTTCAAACTTTCACTTTTGCCCTATTAGGCAAAATAAACCCGGCCTCTGACGGCCATGTTTTTAGACCAATCAACATGACTTGAAGGAATCTGATAGAGGGTCACCCAAGGAACATTTCTACAAAATTATTTGAAAATCGGCCAAATGCTTTCCGAGAAGATATTTTAAGTTTTCACTTTAGTCATATAATGTAAAATTGCACACCCCCACCCCCTGGCGGCCATGTTTTTCGACCAATCAACATGGCTTGAAGGAATCAGATAGATGGTCACCTAAGGAACATTTCTACAAAATTATTTGAAAATCGGCACAACTATAGTTTTCACTATAGCCATATAAGGCAAAATAGCCCCACCCTGTGACGGCCATGTTTTTGGACCAATCAACATGGCTTGAAGAATCTAATAATCTAATCTGCAAAATTATTTGAAAAACGATCGGCCTGACACTTTCAAGAGAAGACTTTTTAAGTTTTCACTATAGCCATATAAGGCAAAATAGCCCCGGCACCTGGAGGCCATGCGTTTTCTACCAATCAACATGGCTTGAAGGAGTCTGAAAGTGAGTCACTTAAGGAACATTTCTACAATTTTTTTTGAAAATCGGCCAAATACTTTCGTCAGAGAAGATTTTTTAAGTTTTCACTATAGCCATATTAGGCAAAACAGCATTATCCCCTGGTGGCCATGTTTTTCAACCAATCAACATAGCTTGAAGGAATCTGATAAGAGTTTCACCGAAGGAACAGTTCTACAAAATTATTTGAAAATCTTTCTGACACTTTCGTCGGAGACGAGTTTTAAAGTTTTCACTATAGCAATATAAGGCAAAATAACCCCGCCCCCTGGCGACCATGTTTTTTCAACCAATCAACAAGGCATGAAGGAATCTGATCGAGGGTCATCCAAGGAACATTTCTACAACATTATTTTAAAATCTGCCAACCAGTTTGGGAGAAGAAGAATTTTAAAGTTTTTTTGTTTCGTTGCCATGGAAACCAGAATTCTGCATGCATCCCCCCCAAAAAATTGAAGAAATTCTGGTGAGATAATTGAGAGGATGTTTTTTTGTGAAGTTTCATCCCAATTGGCCAAGTGGTTAGGGAGCAGAAGTCAATTGAAGCAAAAGGTTGACGCATGCACGCAATTCGCCATGACATAAGCTAAAAATGCAGCCTCCAGATTTTCCTTCAATTTGACCATGTGACCTTGTTTTTGACCTCACATGACCCAGTTTCAAACTCAGCCAAGGTTTGATGGAGATATATGTTCTGATCAACTTCATCAGGTGAGATAAAAATTATGGAATCAATTGAAAACATTGCAGCAAATTTCTCCATCTGCCACAATGTTCTCAAAAGCTGTTGCAATCTTGTCAAAACGTGTCTGCAAGTGGGAAAGGTTTAATACACTTTAAGCACATTAGTACTACATTATAAAGATATTACCAGGCTATCTTCAAGTTCATTTGAATTCCAAGGTTGTGAAGATTACTAAAATTCAATCACTTTTTCCAGTTTGCAAGGGAGAGTGGGAACTCGATCTTCCATTTCTTAGGTTAAATTACCCTTTCTCACATACAAGAAATCAGCAGTAGACTTTGTAAAACATCAAGGCAAACGTATTGAAAGTATAATTATTCAGAAAATTTGAAAACATTGTACTAAAAGGAGAAATTTTTCATTATGAGAAATTTCCCTTTTTGCGGCACTGTTTTTATAAGTCGTCTGATGCAGATGTATCAAATTTCCTCTTCATGTCCTCAAGAGTTAAACGACCAATTAAAAATCAATAGTTGAACTTGAATTACCTCCCATGCATGTATATATAACTCTGAAAGAGTTACTTCCCTCATTTGCTTAACCCTTTCCCATTTACAATAAATTTGCATCAGATGAATTTGAAAACATTTGTATGACAACCATTGAAGGAACATTTGTGTGAAATTATTCTTAGACTTTGAGATTCTTCAAACTGGCGGCCATCTTTTACAGCAGAGCCAAACAGTTTGAACAATTTTGGTACCTGTAAACAGTTTTATTAATGTTGGTACCTGTAAACAGTTTGATTAATGTTGGTACTTGTAAACAGTTTGAATAATGTTGGTATTTGTTTATTTCTTATTTCAGTTCTGGTGACTCAAAACAATTATTTCTTTAAAAATATTTTCAAATCAAGCCAGTTGTTTAGGAGATCATTTTTCTATGATTAGCTCTGGCAGCAAACTTGTGTTAAACAGATTTAGCAATTTTTGTAGCCAGCCATGATGAAAGGGACATTTGCATGAAATTGTTTAGAAACTGAGCAAACAGTGAATAGATTGATTGGGGTTTAACGCCGTTTTTAACAATTACTCAGTTATATCAAGGCGGCCAGTTCACCTACTCATGCATTTCCTGGTTTTCTCACACCAGTACTCCACACAACAATCTTCCCAAGCAACTGGCTGCTTTTCCACATAGACTTAGCCCATTGGTGGAAGACGAATGACGCATTGACTTTTGTCAATCGTCAGAAAGAAAGTTGGACGAGCCGGGATCGAACTCACAACCTCTGGATTGACAGCCCGCATCGCTACTGACTGAGCTACCGGGGCTCGGCTGAGCAAACAGTGAAGGAAAATATGTCTTCTGGACCAGAATGTCAACTTAAGGCAGAAATAAACCATGGTTATCCAAGGATCCCAAAGTAAGCTGATGAGAAACTGAAGATAAAACTATCACTATTCCTACCTGTTGTCTAAAGTTGGCAAGTTTGCGATCAGAAATTTCATTTCTATCTTTATATTCTTCAGACAGTTTTTCCAGCTCTGCTATCCTGCTGTCTGCCACTTGCAGTAAGTCGGCCACATAAGGGTCATCTGCTAGGGACGGTCTCATTTTGGCATACGGGTCAGCCTCGGGGATAGTGCAGTCTATCTCCATTCTCTGTCGACGAAATGGTATTGCCTTCTTTCTGCCACCTGATATGACAAAAAAGTATTCATTGAAACACTAAGTTTCCAAGCCCTCTTTTAATGCCACAGAGAGTGCATAAATTAAGTATTTCCCACTTACAGCAGATCTGCAGCATACACATTTTAAAACATTTGGAAAATATATGGAAAATCTCTATAAATGAAAGACTAATTATTGAATAGAGTTCAAAACAATGTGGAAAAGGATAACTTTTTTATAATAAGCTATCTCTCCTTTGCCACAATGTTTACAGAAGCCATCTGCTACAGATGCATCAAAATGTATCTGCTTGTGGAAAAGGTTTAAAGAATTCAACTTCCTTGCAAGAGTTAAACCCGCAGCTAGTAACTACAAAAACATGTCGGTCAATAAATGGAACAAGCAAATTCATGAAATTCATATCCCCCGCTTGCAGGAAATATTGTAGGAATAAAATCCGTCGAAAGTGACGATCGAACTTGGCCTAGGTGTTAAGGGATTTAACCTTGTTACAAAGTTTGAAAAAAAAACGGTTCACATTTGTGGCAGTAATTGCACGGAAACAGCAACAAACAACATTTTTTGTTAAGCAAGGGGCCATAACTCCACCGAATAAAGTCCGCCGAAAGCGACGATCAAACTTGGCCTAGCCCTTAAGCCATTTCACGTTGTTACCAAGTTTGAAAAAAAAACGGTTCACATTAGTGGCAGTGATTGCATGGAAACAGCAAAAAACGACATTTTTTGTTAATTAAGGAGCCATAACTCCACCGAATAAAGTTCGCCGAAAGTGAGGATCAAATTTGGCTTAGCCCTTAAGGCATTTAACCTTGTTACCAAGCTTGAAAAAAAAAGGTTCACATTTGTGGCAGTTATTGCACGAAAACAGCAACAAACGACATTTTTTGTTAAATAAGGGGCCATAACTACACCGAATAAAGTCCGCCGAAAGTGACGATCGAACTTGGCCTAGCCCTTAAGGCATTTAACCTTGTTACCAAGTTTGAAAAAAAAATGGTTCACATTTGTGGCAGTTATTGCACGGAAACAGCTAGAAACGACATTTTTTGTTAAATAAGGGGCCATAACTCCACCAAATAAAGTCCGCCGAAAGTGACGATCGAACTTGGTCTAGCCCTTAAGGCATTTAACCTTGTTACCAAGCTTGAACAACAAACGTTCACACTTGTGGGAGTTATTGCACGGACACAGCAACAAACGACATTTTTTGTTAATTAAGGGGCCATAACTCAACCGAATATAGTCCGCCGAAAGTGACGATCGAACTTGGCCTAGCCCTTAAGGCATTTAACCTTGTTACCAAGTTTGAAAAAAAAGGTTCACATTTGTGGCAGTTATTGCACGGAAACAGCAACAAACAACATTTTTTGTTAAATAAGGGGCCATAACTACACCAAATAAAGTCCGCCGAAAGTGACGATCGAACTTGGCCTAGCCCTTAAGGCATTTAACCTTGTTACCAAGTTTGAAAAAAAAAGGTTTACATTTGTGGCAGTTATTGCACGGAAACGGCAACAAACGACATTTTTTGTTAAATAAGAGGCCATAACTCCACCGAATAAAGTCCGCCGAAAGTGACGATCGTACTTGGCCTAGCCCTTAAGGCATTTAACCTTGTTACCAAGTTAGAAAAAAAACGGTTAACATTTGTGGCAGTTATTGCACGGAAATGAAGTGTGACAGACGGACAGACGGACAAACCCAAATTAATAACCCCCCTTTTTTCTTCGAAAAAGCAGGGGATAAAAATATGCCAAAAGTAACTAGAACTATCACTGAATGCAAATAATACCCCCGAACGCCGCCCTGATAGGAAATGGTAGTGAAATATTTAGAAAACCCATCTAAGAAGGACAATGTTATGGATCGGGTTATTCTAGTTTTGTTAATTTTTGGATTGTCTTTCTTATAATCAGAAATTAAGCTTTTTTAGTGTTGTGCAGTGCACAAGCTTACATGGCAATCAATAAATTTGAGTAATGCTGAGAGACAAAGGGCAATTACTCTGTAATTACGTAAATCAAAATGAATTATGGTTCCTGTTCACTGCACTCCCTCTCATTGTGCTTTACCATTAAATGAAGTTTTATTAAATTCCATCCAGTAGTTATTCTCCGTACAAAAAAAAAAAAAAAAAAGTTACAAAGGGCAATGACTCTGTAGTTAGCTAAAATAGAGTTATGGTTCTTGTACACTGCACTTCTTCTCATTGTGCTTTACCATTGTATGAAGTTTTATTAAATTCCATCTAGTAGTTTTCAAGTTATTATCTTGACAAGAAAAACGTAAGAAAGGGCAATAACTCTGTAATTAGGTAAAATAGAGTTATGGTTCTTGTACACTGCACTTCATCTCACTGTTTTGTATCATCGTAAGAAATTTTATCCCATCAAGTAGTTTTCAAGTTATGCTCTGGACAAGGAAAATTGCAACTGACCGACCCACCGACTACAGGGTGATTCCAATATACCCCCTGGGTTTGCTGGGGGTATTATTATAATTTCAGAACAGGAGGACCATAATGGTCCTATATCGTTCACCTAAATTAATAGAAATCTCAGTTTTCAATGCTCTTGGCAACCATGTTTTCAACAGATCTGAATAATTTGAACAAACTTGTTAGAGGGTCACCCAAGGAACATTTGTGAAAAATAATTTTCAAATTGGGCCAGTACTTCTGGACAAGAAGATCTTTTGAGTTTTCACTATATGCATATATAAGGAACACAAGCTCCGCCCCCTGGTGGCCATGTTTTTCAACGGATCAAAATAATCTGAACAGGCTTTGTAGCAGGTCACCAAAGGAACATGTGTGCCAAATCATTTCCAAATCAGGTCTGTACTTTTGGACAAAAAGATTTTTTAAGTTTTCACTATACACATAAAAGGAAAACAAGCTCCATCCCCAAGATTTGACATTTACCCCCTTTTCTGATGCCGCAGCAACCAAACTTCAAGTTGGAATTAAATTCGTTGAACAAATTTTGATGAGGGCCACCTAGGGAACCTTCCTGTGAAATTGCTTTGAAATCGGACTAGCAGTTTCAGAGAAAAAGATTTGAAAGGACGCTGGACAACGGTCGATGAGTGATCACAATAGCTCACATTAAGCACTTTGTGATTAGGTGAGCTAATAAAGCATAATTATAATATTGTTACAAGCAATTTTCCCATGATGTTTTCAAAAGCAGTCTGCTGCAGTCTGTTGATGTGTCAAATTTTGTTTGCATATATGACAATGAGTTAATATAATATGTATTGCAAATTCTAGAAATATTCTGTATGCAGCTCTCGGCAAAATAAACAACAATATACCCCGTGCGCTCATACAAATACTTTTTGCACCTCTGCAGCAGACGATTTTTGAAACATTTTTGTAAGTGGGAAAGGACTAAATACCTGGTGTGGAGACAACAGCATGGAAATTTTTCTCTTGTAGACTTAATATTCTGTCAGACTTCTCCTTGGACTCTTTTTCAAGTCCTCTCACTTTTTGTATATATTGATTATTAAGGAACTTTAGATCGGCATTCTCATGTTCAAGCTTTCGTAAAGAGGCTTTCAATTCTGAAACAAACAAAAAACAATATTCTGAAAATAGGAAGGTATAGATATATGGATTGAGCCGTCCCACAAAAAAAACAAACATTGTGGACTCTTGTGTAAAGTATCGCCCGGATAAGCCTAAACATGCCACGCAGGCGAACCCAGACAGACATTTTTTGCCTCCTGTGGATTTTCTGTTTTAGGAATCATCACTCTATACCTTTATGCACCTGAGACGGAATGTGTTGGCCTTGATTAGCCTGTGCCGGCTGATCTGGGTCGATACATTACGCATAGGCCATAATGTTGGTTTTCTTGCGGGACGGCTCATTATATGGATTGATTTGAAATATAGTATTTCTATTTAACTATACAAGGGATCATCTTCTAGGAGGTAACATTAAACATCCATGATTGAAACTGATAAAAGAATCATTTCAGATTAAAATTTCTTTTGACAATGTTATATCATTATGATATCAATTTCTGAAAGCAAGATCACTATCTAAGTCTTTCTTTCCATTAGCAGCAGACAACACAATCAGCTTAGGTCCTGAGACACCAGCTGACAGTCGTAATACTAACCCCTCAACCCCAGACACCAGCTGACAGTCGTAATACTAACCCCTCAACCCCAGACACCAGCTGACAGTCGTAATACTAACCCCTCAACCCCAGACACCAGCTGACAGTCGTAATACTAACCCCTCAACCCCAGCTGACAGTCGTAATACTAACCCCTCAACCCCAGACACCAGCTGACAGTCGTAATACTAACCCCTCAACCCCAGACACCAGCTGACAGTCGTAATACTAACCCCTCAACCCCAGACACCAGCTGACAGTCGTAATACTAACCCCTCAACCCCAGACACCAGCTGACAGTCGTAATACTAACCCCTCAACCCCAGACACCAGCTGACAGTCGTAATACTAACCCCTCAACCCCAGACACCAGCTGACAGTCGTAATACTAACCCCTCAACCCCAGACACCAGCTGACAGTCGTAATACTAACCCCTCAACCCCAGACAGCAGCTGACAGTCGTAATACTAACCCCTCAACCCCAGACACCAGCTGACAGTCGTAATACTAACCCCTCAACCCCAGACACCAGCTGACAGTCGTAATACTAACCCCTCAACCCCAGACACCAGCTGACAGTCGTAATACTAACCCCTCAACCCCAGACACCAGCTGACAGTCGTAATACTAACCCCTCAACCCCAGACACCAGCTGACAGTCGTAATACTAACCCCTCAACCCCAGACACCAGCTGACAGTCGTAATACTAACCCCTCAACCCCAGACACCAGCTGACAGTCGTAATACTAACCCCTCAACCCCAGACACCAGCTGACAGTCGTAATACTAACCCCTCAACCCCAGACACCAGCTGACAGTCGTAATACTAACCCCTCAACCCCAGACACCAGCTGACAGTCGTAATACTAACCCCTCAACCCCAGACACCAGCTGACAGTCGTAATACTAACCCCTCAACCCCAGACAGCAGCTGACAGTCGTAATACTAACCCCTCAACCCCAGACAGCAGCTGACAGTCGTAATACTAACCCCTCAACCCCAGACACCAGCTGACAGTCGTAATACTAACCCCTCAACCCCAGACACCAGCTGACAGTCGTAATACTAACCCCTCAACCCCAGACACCAGCTGACAGTCGTAATACTAACCCCTCAACCCCAGACACCAGCTGACAGTCGTAATACTAACCCCTCAACCCTAGACACCAGCTGACAGTCGTAATACTAACCCCTCAACCCCAGACACCAGCTGACAGTCGTAATACTAACCCCTCAACCCCAGACACCAGCTGACAGTCGTAATACTAACCCCTCAACCCCAGACACCAGCTGACAGTCGTAATTAACCCCTCAACCCCAGGGGCCAAGGAGGGTAGCCATTAATACCAATATTTAAAGTCTTTGGTATGAACAACCAGGGACTGAACCCACAACCTCCCACATCCCAGGCAAATGCTCTACCACTACACCACAGAGGTAGTCCACAAGACTCACAACTGTACAAACTAACGAACACTGGCCCTCCGCATGCCAGGACATAAAAATCACATCCTGTAGGAAAGCTTCAGCTTATCCCCAACTTTAAAAGCGGACAATTTAAGGAACAGTCAAGTGAAATTAGTTTGAACTTGGCTCATTAGTTTAGGAGGAGAAACTTTTTGTAGAAAAATGTGAACAGATATCCGGACACCAGTTGATCACAATAGCTCACCCCGCATTTTGTACTCAGGTGAGCTAAATATCCAATACAAGAGGCCCATAGGGCCTGTATCGCTCACCTGGATATTTGAGCAATCGTGGGGAAATGTTCTAAAGAAAAGTGAATTTGCAAAGAATTCGACATCTGGAGTTTTCTATGGTGAAGAATGCTCCACACTAAATGATCTAGATTACTTAACATATGTCCTTTAGAAGGGTTCCTCCTTGCATTTATATGTTAGGTTGGTTTTGCACTGGAATTATCCAGACCAAATTTGGTTCAGATCTTTTCACCCATTGTTTATGCAACATTGAGTCTCTTGTGCGCAAGGATGCTACAGACCAATGTCATCATGGAAACTTCATAGCACTATATCCCAGGTACTTACTGGCCAAATATAAGTTGTTTAAAGATTTTTGCATATTTGACCACTGTGACCTTGAAAGTAGGTCAAGGTCATTGATTTGAGGAAACTAAATAGCATTTCAAATATCATCACTCTGGGCCTCCTGGTTATTCAAAAGAAGTTGTTTAAAGGTGTTCATATATTTGACCTTGAAAGTAGGTCAAGGTCATTTATTGAAAGAAACTATATAGCATTCCATGCCAGGAGGTATCTACTGGCAAAATATCATCACTCTGGGCCTCCTGGTTATTCAGAAGGAGTTGATTAAAGGTTTTCATATATTTGACCCTTGTGAACTTGAAAATAGGTCAAGGTCATTTATTGGAGGAAACTATATAGCATTTCATGCCAGGTATCTACTGGCAAAATATCATCACTCTGTGCCTCCTGGTTATTTAAAAGAAGTTGCTTAAAGGTTTTCATATATTTGACCCTTGTGACCTTGAGAGCAGGTCAATGTAATTTGTTTGAGGAAACTTTATAGCACTCTATCAAAGGTACTTCCTAATTGAAAATGTCATGACCCTAGCACCTCCAGTTCTTAAGAAGAAGTCATTCGAGGAAAAAGTTGACGGACAGAGACAGACAGACAAGACGGATCATAAACTCACATGCACTTTGTACCAGGGGAGCTTATAATGACAATTGCTGATTTATGGTTTAGGATTTATCAGAAGTAATCAAAAGAAAATGTATGACATTGTACACTATAAAAATTACAATACAAAACTACTTCTGTTATCCCCCCTATGTAGGAGACATAGAAAGTACATGTACAAATTTCACAATTTTACAATAGATGCATGGGAAAAACAGAATGTAGACAATATAATTATGTACATACATGACAAATACACATAAATTACAATACACATCATATATTATTCATTGCATATATAATATTGTGCGTAGACAACAGTTTTTGTTTGTATGAGTTTTACACAGCTTTCAACAATTTTTCAGTTATACAACAGTATTTCCTGGGTAAATTACCAGTTCTACTAATCCATTCATTCAAACACCAGCTTGTCAGTCATAATGCTAACCCAGCAATCCTGAGCTCCAAGAAAGGAAAGCCCTTATTATCATTTTAAAAGTCTTTGGTATTGCACGGCCTGGGATCGAACCTCTGACCACTCACGCTAAAAGGTGGATGCTCTACCACTACACCACCAAGGCAGTGACTAGTTCCAGACAACTGAGAAATGATCTCAAAGTCTAACCCTGCAAAGGGAGAGTTCAGAGACAACACAAGTTTGCAACTGCATATTCCGATACTTGGGGCATATATACAAAAACAAAACATGCTATTATAAATTGTTCAGAATTTAATGAGATTTCATTCTAAAATAATTGTTTTAAAAACAAACAGGGTATAAATATTTAACAAGAAATATATGCTACATTGATTTTAATTTTCAGCTAATTCCAAGACAAGCTGCGAATGCTACACAAAATGGGCCTGTAAATAAACAGCCTATTCTCAAATTTAATCTATGATAATTTCATGTTTTAGCGTTCATAAAAGAAAGAGTTGATGTTGAAGTGCTAAAACTTCGTGCCACTGCAATTTCGTACCATTCTTGGAAACTTCGTACCCCATATAGACTAGAGAAGGAATTATTACAGGTGTTAAGGATGTGCTAATTGGGTCATTATAGAGGTGACAATAGTGGTTAAATGATGTAAAAGGCTATTGATACTTTCAATTTTATCAATCATCTTTATTTATATTTATAATAGTTACAGTCAAACCTCGCTGGCTCAAACATGGGAAAGCTGGAAAGCTCACACGTCTCTCGGTCCTGACCAAAACCCTATATAATTCAAGTTGTTCTACTACGGATAACTAGAACACCTTTCCCGAGCTCTCAAACTAAATACACAGTCCCCTTTTAATTAGTGTACATATTACACATGGATATGTCAAACAGGTAAATTGTCACATTTCACACCTTCAATTAATCACGACAGCTCCAGTGCGTATTTATCACAAGTTTACCATATTCGCATAGGAGATGTTTGTAGTTATGTCAGATTGTAACAATTAGGGGTTAAGTGTTATATATTTGTAAATTATACCTTAAAAACTCTGTCAAAAATGTGTTTGCGATAAAAAGAAAACACACTGGTATTATATGTGCATGTTATCACAACACAAACTACATGAATATAATCCGGATAAAGCACTTCACCGTCGTCGTAACGTCCAAAATTGGATGCCTCAAACTATGAATAGGTCAAATTATTTAGTATGGGCCCTGCGAGTTCGACAGAGGTTTGACTGTATATATATTCAAGTATTCTGAATTTAAAAAAATGCTAAAAACCACATATCCTTGTTTGTCCATGAATATATGTTGATAAAAAGCGAAATGCACAAAAGACTTATTAAATCATTATGGGAAGAGTTTAAACATAAATATTTTAAAGATGAAAAACAAAATGCGCATTGCACATTAATACTATTTTAATAAATTAATGACAAATGCGTTTATCATAATCACTTCTATTATAACGTTGCTTTTATTGTGAGTACAATATCTGCCTGAAGTAAATAATTGTTTTGGTAAAAGAAAAATCAAAGGAGGGTATAAAACATTATTATGGTCAACTTACTCCATGTTGATGTAATTACATAAAATATTATTTAAAAATAATCTAACACAAATGTAAAATGAAACAATAAAGAAAAGGCCTGATAAAGAATTTAAGTTGAATCAACATAATCCTTGTCATTCATTATTACTATAATCTATATGTGGTACGAAATCTCCTGGTACAATATTGTAGTGATACGATGTCTCCGTAGTTGCTTAAAGTCATCTGTGCTTTACTTACCCCTATGAAGAGCATCGGCTTCCTCTTTCTGTTTTATCATCTGTTTATGCAAGTCATTATTTTCTCGCACAAGCTTAGCATTGTCACTTTTGTATGGTTCTATTGCAGAATCTAGATCTTTTGTTTCAGTTGTCTGCTGACCAAGAGATAGTTTGGCATTCTTTAAACTTTCTGTTGTATGCACAAGATCTGCGAACAACTTCTCCACTAGAGGAAGAGATTCAACACCTAGGGGCTGTTTATATCCAAGCTGATCCAGCCGTTTTCTTAGGTTAGAAAACTTTTGCTGGGCTTGAGCAGTCCCAGAGCGACTCATCTTGTAAGGTCCAAGTGTTCGTATAATAGACTATTTTATAGGTGATCACGCATAAACAAACTGTAAAAAAAAAAAAAAGTGAAAGAAGTTTTTGTTTAACTTTCACTGTACACAGAATACCTTTTCCATATTCAAAATCAGTAATTCATTCATTATTAGCAATTTCTTCTTTGTAAAACAGAGGTATCTTTATCTTTTGAACGCAGGCACTATACTTTACAAACGTTGGTCGGTTTTATAAATATGCTTAACCGTATTAATCCGAGTTCAATAGCAGTTATTTATATAACAATCAAGTAACATCGGTGTTATTCTTTTAATAAATTAAATATCACTGCCTCATTTTGAAGCAGGAATTGAATAGACCATTTTGCTTCCAAACGATAGAATATGCTTATACATGTATATTTATAAATTGAATCTCGGTAGAAAATGTTATTCTATTAAAATTTCATAAATGGAAAGATAGGGCTAGTCAAATATTAAATGCGTACATACTTTACTTTCCAGTAAGCTACGCGCAAATGACAGCAAGTCTACAAGGATGGTTTGTTTTGTTTTTTATTGCATGTTTTGACAAGTTCTGTGTTTATTTGAAAATGGCGGAATATGGTCTCCATTTTGAAGAGTTCCAGTTTTTAAGGGGTGATCAAACATGTTTAACACAGTTGATGCTTTCTCCGTGAATTTAACTGTTTATCACTCCAACAAACCGTTCTTGATCATAGATGACAGCCACATAACGGTGCATAGAAATACCAAATTTCCACTTTTTACAAAAAATCAACTAGAATCCAATAAATCCAAATTCTACCAAAATGCCATTATATAAAATATTCATACACGGTTGCATTGGAAATTGCATTTTCCATCTGTTTAATTCTAGACCGTAAGCATACGTTATGCCAGGGATTTTGGCTTTTACCTATCAGTGATTTAATCATTTAATTTCCTATATAATATGAGTATAGGTGTGTTTATATGTCTCTGGTATAGGTGGTACCTATTTCGGGTAAACATGTATTTACTTTTGTAATCGGTAAATCGTTTTCCGTGAATTGCAGTTAGTCCTTTGCTTGCAGCACTATCAGTGATTTGTTTATAAGTTATTTACGAGTCCTACCGTCCTAAGCAAATAAACTAAACATCATCATCTGGTTAAGCATATAATCAGAGACCTAATGATGACAGGTACAAACATAATCGAATCCTTGATAAAGTACTAGCTTCCAATGAAATTATTCCATAATTTACGGAACAAAATTTGTGACGAGTCAAACTATCTTTTCCTTTCATTTCTGTCGTTTTCCTTTTGGTTTATAGGTATATTACAACACTGTATATGTTCATATATGTTCATATATGTGTGTGTGTGTGTGTGTGTGTGTGTTTTGTTTGATTGTATGTACAAGATGGACATTTTGTCTTTTGGGAATAAAATCTATCTTTCTATCTGTATTCATCATTTGCGTTTAACGATACGATAATAGAATGACGTCATATTATAGAAATTTTGGATTTATAACATCCGGTTAGTCATTAGTTTTTTTTTTAACTCATCTAATCAAAACGTAGGAGTATCGTGACTGCACCAAAAATTCCTCCCTGGACACAATATATTTGGATACATGGTATAATAGCAAAGTTCATACACAGTACCTATTTACATGGTTTTACGAGCTCTTATTGAGAATAAGAATATGATTGGTTAATAATCTTGATAGTCGTCCATCCTCTTTTCCCCCGCATAACAAGAATTTCATTGGTCGATATAACGTGTATCCCTGCACATGCGTATTCCTTTTCGCGGGTTTTCACAGATTCATATGGTTAAAAAATGATTATTGGGACGGTTGTTGATTGACATCTGTAACAACACTAGTAATACATGGATTTTCGGAGTAACTACGTTCCTAATAACACAGACAACACCGCCGAACAAATAGTTCTAAGCGGAGTAATTTTCACGTCAAACAGATGATGTATTCAAAATACTGGTGGGACGGTTGTGTTGGTATTTGTAATTTAAGGTTAGACAGGCGGTTGTATGTGTACATGTATGTATACACAAGACGTTTGTCAAATATGAATGCCTTCCTTTACCAATGAGTTTATATAGTCACTTTGAAAAAGCATTTTAAATTTAGTATGCCCTTGTATTTTTTAATTGACTTTGTCAACAACATTCAGACCAGATTTCATTCTAACCACTGCAGAGTTTGCAATGCTCTTGAGAGGTGAGGGGTTGATAATCACACAAGGGAAGTAGCCAGTATGTTATTGTAGATTTAAGTGTGAAAATCTACAGGATGTAACATAATTGATGGTCATTAAAGGTAGAAAAAGACAACTTACCTAATAAACCTAATAAGTACGATGGTCCTATTTCAATCACCTGCGTAACAGAACTTACATAGTTGCCCATATACATGAAAGGAAATCAAGCCTCTGATAACTTTCAAAGCAGTATAAACGCTAAAATTCGCACATTTTAATAATCTTTAATATACAATTATTATAAGTGACCCTCTAATCCCTGTTACACTCAATCTGACTGTGTTAATCAAACCTTCCTAACTAGCAAGATTTGAGTAATAAACTGTCATTAATGTCTGATCCTAAACAATGAACCCTTTTCTAATAACTTAAGCACAAACTGAAGGTCAGGTCTATAAGTTTTTTGAAGTGTTTGACTATACACATATAAGGAAAACAAGCTCTGACACTTGGCGGCAATGTTTTTCAATTGAAATTTGAATATAATTTGAACAATACTCAATGAACAATATTTTCAAATCGGCACTGTTCTTTCGGCAAAGAAGTTTTTTAAAGTTCTGGCAATTTCCCCTTTGTCTTACCGCAGCAACCAAATGTCTACATGGAGTTCAATTCATTCAACACCATTGAAAAGGGACCACCTAAGGAACATTCCTGTGGAATTATTTTGAATTAGTTTCGTTCGTTAAGGGACTGACTAGCAGACGACGACGATGCCAGACGGTGAATGATCAAAATAGCTCAACCCGTACTTCGTGCTCAGGTGAGCTGAGATATAACACTATGGGGATATTTTTTATCATATCATTTGAGCCAAATCGATGCATAAAAACAAGAATCTTGTGATGATTACTTCAGATATAGGTGTGCAAGCATAATTCAAGTAAAGAAACAATGAACTTTGACATATTCCATTTAACGTTACGATTAAACCAGAAGAGCAATATGACCCTTTATGGCTCACATGAGACACACTTATGATTAAAGGTGACTAAAATTCAACCGTCACAAACATTCTGTTGACAAGACAAATTAACATGATCATTTGCAATTAAATGTGACTTCTATAGTATCAATAAGGTTTTCCATAAAACTGATCTGTTAACTTTGTTTTTAAGCAGCAAGCTCAGGTGATCCACACAAACACTCTGCCCAAATTTCATGATGATTTGGGTATTATATGCGACTTCAGACCGTTAACAAAGTTTTCCATTTAATTTGTTCCAGTGACCTCTTGTGTACATACAGTCATGCAACCGTCTGTATGACCTTAATTTACGAATTCCAACACAAACGTACCATGTGTACTTTCAGTGCTTGATTTTAAACTATGCCGTTAAAAGAAAGATAACAATTGCATTTTTCCATCTGATTGAAAGGGATTTCGTTAACTTGGTGGATTTCTGTACGCATATATAGCCAATCGTTATGGCAGGGATTTTGATCCACAGTAAAAAATTGTATTTTTTTTTATCTAAATGAAAGGGATTTTTGCATTAATAGACCGTCAAGCTAGAGGGATTTCGGTACGCTTACAGCCGTATTTGTCCAGCAAATGCTGAACGGCAATATTGATGGGTGGCACGGCACCGTCATCGGTTTTTGAGCGAAGCGTCGCTAAGCGATCCGAGGCTCATAGCAGGCCTGCTTTTGAAAATTCAACTTTCGCCGCAACCACGATTCACTTCGCACAAGGATTTGTGAATACAGCGGCTTTCATTCGCATCGAACTTTATTACACAAGTTCAATGAGTTTGATTGAGTTCAAAAAGTAATTCCATTATGGACTAGATTGATGTCAATATATACAAAAACAATTTTGATTTGAATATTATCAAACTGTAGACAAATCACCTAGTCACTTTTCACAACGTTTTTATAATATCTCTATTTATATGCACAGAAAACTGATAAACTCAGGATAACACTTTGAGCTGGCAGGTTTCGTTCCTTTTCATGAACGAACTATTAGTTTTCAACTCTCTCGATGATAGAATGTGACACAAATAAAGGGATTGAATTTGAACAAAATATATAGAAAATATAACAAAATTTTACACAAAATGAGTAATTCCACCTTTATACACAATTTGTTCACTCTACCAAGAAGATTATTTCAATATTCTAGATATCACACCTTTCTACAGCTATTCTGATACCATTTTCTCCTAGCAGACCCACTTTGACCAGAATTGTAGAAGAGATCTTATCTGCGTTCCTTTTTTTTGTGGATCTAAAGCAGAGTACGTTTGAAACCATTGTGACAATGCTTCCACTTTATTCCGTTACACTTTCAATGACAGAGATTTTCCATATTGTTTTCTATATATTTTCCAAAGTTGTTGTCTGCTGATTTTGATCTTTGTGAAAAAAGGGCAAGGCAGACTGTGACACTATCAGATCTTATAAACGGTTATAAGGTAACCGTCTCCAGTTATACTGTCTCGAATATATATGTAACTGATTTTCACTCAAGAAATTCAGAGAGCGGTACACTGTTCATAACGGTCATGAATAAATGGTCAATTACTGGTATCTTCTTCATTCATCTGTGTGTCAATTTATCGAAAAAGAAAGAAAGGTTATCCAGTTTACAAATTGGGATTTTATGTCTTTCGGATTCGCATAAATAAGAACTACATCTAAATCTTTTTACTTAAATATGTTTATATTAAACACACCGAGTGCCCTTTTAACACTTTTCCGCCACACAAACGGCATATTTTGCCGTATCTGCAGTAGACGAATTTTGAAAGAATCAATGAAGAGATTTCCGATAATATTCAATAATTATGCTTTTATTTATAGAGATTTTCCATAGTTTTGCCTAGATGTTTACAAAAAACCCTGCTACAAACAGGGTAAGTCCATCAATGTTGATGCAAACATGTCATTTCTCGTCTGTTTTCATCTCCTCCACCTCCATGTAAACCCATGCATCCTTAAGTAGGCCTACTCAAGTAAAATGTGTTACTTTCATTCACAACTACTCTCATTTTCATTGAATAACAATACTAATCCATGATAAATTCAAGGTAGTTTTGTTGCATTATTTACTGCCAATAGACAGATTATAAATTATTCATTATTAGCTTAACTTGTGTTGCTCTTTGTTCTTCGCCCATGGATTACAGAGACCCGTTATACGCTCATTACAGTAAAATGACGTGATTCTCATGTTTGCCATCCTTGTTGTTGGCATATCATGAAGTTTAACGGTGCATCCTTTAATATGACTAATAATATCAGCTGCTCGTACATTTCAATCTTATTCCGAGAAGAAGTGGTATGCAATTGATTTATCATTCCATTTTGCCAATTTTCAAAACTCCCGCCAGTATTGAATCGACACCTTGTCCTGTCTTACTTTCCCACCCACCATTCTCTTGCACGCTCCTCCGATACCATCACACAGACTTTTTCCACGTTCACTTTCAAAATAGTTCTAAATAGCTTTCATACAGAACATATTCTGATGGTTTTCAACAATATGGAAAATATATACACATACATAAGTATAAACACAAGTATAAATATTGAAACTACGACAGTTATAAATTAACCTGAACCCTGATATGAAATGAAATATCATACGTGAAAACGAATAAGTATTAGACTATAACATGACATTTAGAATAAGTATAATGCCATTTACATTAAAAAATAAACAATACACTATATTCAAAATGTAATTTAATATCTTACCTTTGTTTCGGCTTATTCCACGTCTTCAATATTGTGCATATATATAAACTCAACATCACAATATTTTCAAGTTGGAGATAGTGGTAAGGATGAAATACGTCATATAAATGACGTCATCAACAGTGATATTATCGGAAGCGTCTAATCTGGAGTTCCGTCCCCTTTTAATATGTTGATCGGGTAAGGCAAATCGGCGCCCGATGATTATACTAAGGAAACCTTATTTGTTTAATTTTCGGATTACGTTTATATTAATACTTGGCCCGGTTGATTGCTGAGATTACGTTGTATCAGGGACCTAAAATAACATGGTCTGTAATATAGCACAGGGAACTAGCTGAGAGTAAATTATTTCCTTAGCTTGACTTGCACATATATAATCTGACCGTTTTTAATCAAGAGACTAGCCTTGATTTGTTTTTGTTCAGATCCTGTCACTCAATGGCTGCTGATAGTGCTAGATCTAATAGTCGTTTCTGTACTCGGAATGCGATTTCATAGTGTTACTGTTCGCATCCGCATGCAATATGTAACGTCGAAATATTGAGACTATAATAGTGCAAATACCTGGCATTTAAAAACTGATCTCAATTAGTACAATTTCCGTAAATACGGTCGAAAGTCATCTCCTCATTTCAGATATCAATGTGCTTCATCGATCACTTAAGACATTTTCCCTTTACTTAAACTATCGGAAGTAAATGCGTCATTCAGTTCTCTGCTCTGTAACATATTCCAAGGATGACTGATGACATACCTCACTTTACCACTTTAAAGTCTTTTTTATGGCATTTACCCTACACAAACTCATGGCCATGTCTCCCAGTTTATGTAGTGATACGTTGTTACGAGCAATATTAAAGCTTCTTACTCAGCCATCCGTTTTTCCTTACTAGATGGGTGTTTAACGCCAATTTTTTCAGCCAAATCAAAAGAAAAATTTCTAATATCGTGAAATGTCAAACCATACATTTTTCGCTCCATTTCATCGACGAAGCTTTATTTTTCTGGGCCCAATGCCACTATTGTCTCTGTGACGTCTTAGTGTACGCGCGGGAATGCCATGATCTTTGCTGGCCCGAATGAGAGGTACTCCATTATTGATGTCTTGGAACGCTTTTTGAAGGGTTTCTGAACCATAGACTCCTCTCTTTTTTTTTATTTTATAGTTACTTACCATTTCTCAAAAATGAAAAGTATAGTTAAGGTTGGGGTATGTTATTGTTATGCCATGTTTTCCAATAATGCAACACGATTGTGAATCAAAACGCTGAAGGCACTGCATTTGTTTGGGTACATAAAACTGTTCAAACATTTGCCTTTGCAAAGATGTGTGATTTATAAACTATGCATTGTTTATAAATATTACAACTTCGGGTAAAAGAATAAATGACGCATCCGTTAAAATTAAATGCCATTTTAGTTGTCTATAAAAATAAATCATGAGACATACATGTGAATATAATATTTAATTTCCAAGTTTCAAAAGACATGTAAAACAAATGGATAACCATTATGGCCCCGACTCACTCATTTAAGTATTTACCAATTTTTGTTAAAAAAGAAAATCACAATTGACCAAGGGTTTTCTAAAATCTTACTCAAAAGCTTCCTGCTTAACAAGAGATTTTTCAAGTTTTCACTATAGCCATATAAGGCCAAATAGCCCTACCCCCTGGCGGCCATGTTTTTCGACCAATCAACATGGCTTGGAGGAATATGATAGATGGTCTCCCAATGAACATTTCTACAAAATGAATTGAAAATTGGCCAAACACTTTCGGAGGAGAAGATTTTTCAAGTTTTTACTATAGCCATATTATGCCATGTTTTTCGACCAATCAACTTGGCTAGAAGGAATCTGATAGAGGGTCACCCTAGGAACATTTCTACAAAATTATTTGAAAATCGGCCTGACACTTTTGGAGAAGAAGATTTTTTTGAGTTTACACTATAGCCATATAAGGCAATTTTAAAGTTATTTTAATTTCGTTGCCATGGAAACCATAATTCTGCATGTATCACAAACATTTGAAGGAATTCTGGTGAGGTCAATGAGAGGATGCTTTCTGTGAAGTTTCATCCCAATTGACCCACTCGTTACTGAGGAGAAGATGTTGACGGACAAAAGGAGATCACAATAACTAACTTTCAGCACTTCGTGCTCAGGTGAGCTAAAAAAGAAACATCTATCCAAATGAAAGAGTAATTGAAATCATGTAGAAAATATTGTGGAAAAAGGCAATACTAATATTTATATGAGCACTTTAAAAGAAACATGCTTCAGACTTCAGAGGATTTTGAATTCATTTGCATTATAAAAGGATTAAATGCTCCAGAGAAAACCAATACCTGTGTCGTCCGCAGTTTACTCTACAGTATACACCTAAGCTGGCCGCTGTTTCCTTTAACCCTTTCCCTCATATAAACGCTTTTGGACGCCTCTGTAGCAGACAGCTTTTTGAAAACATAGTGACAAAAGAAGAAATTGCACAAAATGTGCAATTTCTCCTTTTGCCACAATGTTTTCCACTTTTAGGTTATCCATTCAATTATGGAGATTTTCTATGTTTTGACAAAATACGTTCTAAGTCGTCTGCCTCAGAATTGTCGTATGAGGGAAAGGGTTAAAGGGTCCTTAAGCTTGCCAAATCAATTAAGGATTCGTGACCATACACTGTTAATTACCATTGTGTACGAGTGTCATTCCAAACAAATTATAAATGTAACCCCTTTTCCCAATAAACCTATCATATACATTTATGTATTTGTAACTTGCCGGGATGTGTCGATACCGTCATGGTACAATGTGATATATGCACAAATTGGTTTCACAAATCTTGTGTTAATGCACCTGTGGATATTTCGACAACAGATCCGGACTTTAATTGTAACTTTTGTTAATCATTTGGCTATTATAATGATAAGATATGTGATTAAATTGGCAACATTTAAGTTTTTTACTTATAACAGCCTTCAAATACAAATTTGATTTATACGACGGTAAAGAAAGGTTATGGGAATTAAGAAATTGTTTAAATAAGCAAATTCTCCTTTTCCCACAATGTTTTCAATATATGTTGCTTTTTACTGATTACACAGCAAGAAAAAACATTTGACTTATTTGTTATAGATTAGTATTATTGTTGTATATATATATAATTACTAGAAACAAATTAAGATTAAAAATGTTGTATATATATATATATATATATACTTATTGTTTATTTGTTATTTAAATTGTTCTGCCCCTTCCAAGTACCCTACAGAATAGAATGTTGCATGGATCATTTGCCTCGTAGTATGGCACATGGAAAACTGTTGAAAGTTACAAAGTAGAAAATGAAGAGGCCAAACAATAACTAGAACCCATGACCCTTCAATCGATTGTAAAGGAGAGGATATAATTGAAGCAAAACCTATGGCTAGTTACTAGCAACCTATTCTATTCTTGCAATGTTTTCAAATTTCGTCCGCTGCAGATGCGTCAAAAGACATTTACTTGTCGGAAAATCAATCCATCAATTCTCGTTATTGATATCTATAGATATGATGTAAATAGGAAAGTCGTTAAAACACTTTACAAAGAGATTCCATTTCAGCATGATTTCGATTTTTGGTTTAATCTATATCACTGATAAAAACAATCAAACACATTATATATTTACAAAGAAAATCCCGGATATGATCATATGTAACAAATTATACACATTTGCCCATTTTGAATTAAACATTTTTTACAACAAATCATAGCGTCCGCAGATTTGCTCTATATTCTATAGCGTCCGCATTTTCCCTCTATATTGCATTTGTCCGCATTTTTCCTCTATAATGTATTTGTCCGCAGATCGCGTCTGCACTTTAGACCCTCCCCCCATACCGTTGTATTTATAAATAGAATTCGACGATCACGATTTCTCTGCAAATGTGTTACTCTCATTTTAAATGCATTTTATGACGCACATATTTGGTTTTTTAATTCTTTATACTATATTTATATGGCTGACAAGGCACAAAGAAAATATTTTCAATTCTGTTTTTATCTACATTTTCAATGCGTGATTGAAAATTCAAATACCGTATCTGGAGCTTAAATCGGAAATAGTTCTCCCTGTAGCAGTTCACTCATTGAGATTTATAAATCTCTCCGCGTTCATGTTTTAAAATACAATGTTTCATTTTATTTCCAAATTCTCTTTGAATATAAGAACCACATAAGAAAACAAAGACGATATAAATATATCATTATTTCAAATATCGTGATACATTTGAAAAGTAAGAGCAAGTATTGAGTACTACTTTCACGCGTATGAAATTTAGGGAATTTTCCATAAGACGTATGGCTTCAGAATTGCAGCTATCTCTAAATTTGTTTGTTCCAAACAAATAAAAATCACGATGCAATAAGTCGCTAACAACAATGAGCGTAAGGAAAGTTCAGTCAAACTTGTGCTAGCGTTCACCTCTGTTAAGTAGCCAACTTGTATTAAGCAGCCAGTTGAAAGTTAACCAAACAATATTGTCTTATATATTCGTAATATACGGCCACCTGTCTTCAGCAGCCATATTTTGACTCTTCCCTGGGTGGCTGCTTAATACTGTTTTGAGTGTAGTCAGTTGCCTGGAAAGAAGTTATGCAAAGTTATACTGCAAAACTGTAAACTAACCAACGTGATAAGAGTGTATTTCTGTTGAAAATGGCATCAAACCTAATCAACCAATCAACATGGGATTGACACCGTATGGGAGCGACACCGGATATTGGTACTAAATGAGGCGAGAGAAAGGCTTAAGCAACTTGACCAAAGGGTAAGTTTTATCGAAATTATTACATTTCTAAGAATCTGACATGCCCTATCATATATGTATTCATCCATAACAAGCTCCGCCGTCAATCAAACCTAACATTATTCAGAAAGATTGCCATATACTTTATATCGCTCGTAAAACATGACATCAAGCACCGGCAAAAAGATTGTATCCCTCAACTACATTCCCTTTGAAATAGTTTAATTTCAGCTCAATAAGTGCATGTCTGGTCAGTTTTTATCCGTCATTATCTACATATTATGTAGATGTAACTTCTTCTTAGTTTTGATTCCAATCCGGCGATTAATGTGCGATCAGTTTGCGATGAGGTTTTAAGTCCGAGTTTAAAGTAACTCGATGCCCGCGAGGAGTCCTGAAGGGTTCCGGCCGAAAATGCCTAGAAATTCGCCGCAAACTACTCGCAAACCTATCGCAAGGTACTTGTGACTGGGGTTTAAGTGATACTAGGTAGGCTACATTATTAATTCATAAATATGCAAGTAATTTTATGTGTGATAATTTCCGTTTAATAACACTCGTCGTCTATTTCTAAAACTAGTTCAAATAACAATTCATAAGTTTTTTTTTTTACTTTCCGGAAGTTACAAATCCAAATTGCTGTAATATGACGTCATTCTATTAGCGTAACGCAAATGATAAATAAATAACCAAAAGGAAAACGACAGAAATTATAGGAAACGTTAGTTTGACTTGTCACAAATGTAGTTCCGTAAATTATGGAATCGTTTTATTTGAAGTACCTGTCATCATAATTTCATGGATTTAAAATCTTGGCTATATTTTATTAAAGTTAAATATAAGCTAGCTTACCCTGATGATGATTTTTATTTTCTTTGCTTAGGTCGGTAGGACTCGTAATTGACGTAAATAAATTATCGTTCTATTTACCGATCACAAAAGTTAATAAATGTTTACCCGAAATAGGTAGCACCTATACTCATGTTATGATTTGTAGTTTTCATTTTAATTATTTTGTGTGTTTTAGGTTTTCGGCCAAAATGCCTATATTTGTGCCTTTGATGAAATTGGTCATGTCATTGACAGGCCAATATTTTTTTTTTTAGATCGATTAATAAAATAAAAAGAAATTCTGTGATTTGGATTTTTTTGTGTGAAAAAACTGTAGCATACGCCTTTAGGTAACGCTTATTTCGTTTTATTAAAATACGACCTGGCCGTTTATCTTCTCTTTAAAAATAATATATATTTCCGATTTCAAATCTCATTAATTATCTTTGAATATAATTTCACCCCTAAAACATTTAAGGGAAAGAACTCGTGTTTGACCTCTTCACATTTAAAGGTAAATAGAGTACCGTAAAGGTTGTAAAAAAATACCTGACAAAAAAATTGCTGTAAAACATCCATTGTTCTACTCACTTATGTAGTTTTAGCTGTCAACTAAATTCAAAAGATGTTTTATGCTAAATTAGGTTGTTAAAAAAATGGACACTATGGTTGCAGTTTTTAGTCGGGTTTCTGTCGACATTTCGGCAGAATTTATCGAGAACTTTCCAGTGCAGTTTGATTTCAAGGGGATGCTGAAACGAATATGTGACGATGTTGAAGTTAGCATTTCAATCATTGGAGAATCGTATAACTTGGATGGTCAATGGAATACTATAGGTAAAGCTCACAACATGCTTGTCAGCACACTTGCTGTGTACGGTTCTTCCAACCTCGTTAGACAGGAGCAAGAAGGCGTTCTGTCTCACGGGTCTAGGCCCTTTTCAGCGCTAGTGGAGGCTGCTGAAGCAATAAGTCGTGGTGTAGAATTACAGGAACAAGTACAAAAAGAGATGATGGACATGGAGCATATTCCTGATCATGAATTTGGAGATTTCCACACAGAAAATGTCTCTCAAACATGTATTACTGATGTAAATTTGGTGATTAAGAAAGAGCTAGCATTTGCAAAAACATGCAATAGTGATGCTAAACCTACTACAGACTTGCATCTTCCAACAGCCACTTCTGATGCTTATAATAACATTTTTTATGAAGATGGGCATGGTATTAGAAACTTTACAAATCCTGAATATGAAGTTAAAGTTAATGAAAATAATCCACAAAACAACTCGTCTATTATAACGGATTCATTGCCAGAACAGCCAAATGAAATTGATAAGATAAGAAGTTCACAGAATGATTTTCTACATACATATGCTGATGCAGATGTACACGAGAAGTCTATCACATTTAAATCTGGCATAGATGACGTACCTCAAAATCAAAGAACTCAAATATCTGACATTCAAAGTAGTAAAAAAGTTCCATCCAAAAAGAAAAATGCTGAAATTCCCTGTAATAAAAGTCTTAAATGTAAAAAGGCCAAAACATATCCATGTAATAAATGTGATTTTGAAGGTAAAACGAGTAATGCAATTGCAGATCACAGACGCAGGGTGCACAAAGCTGAGCCAACAAAATGCGACATCTGTACAAAGGTTTTTCCTAATGCACGCTACATGAAACGTCACAGATATTCACACAGTGAACCCAAACATAAATGTGAGATTTGCGGAAAACGTTACAAAGTTCTGAAGGCACTAAGAGAGCACACGAAACGACATGATAAAGCCTACATCAAGCCAGAATTCAAGTGTGAGCAATGTCCGAAATCATTTTGTTCAAGTTATGTATTAGACTGTCACATCAAATCTGAGCATATGGGTATCAAGAGATGTTTTCTCTGTCAGACCTGTGGTAAAAGTTTCTCCACAAAGCACACACTACAGCAACATGTAAATGTTCATATTGGGATCAGGCCATACAAATGTATGGAATGTGATAAAACTTTCTGTTACGAGTCTGCTCTCCGTGATCACTCAAACATTCATGAAGGTACCAAGAAATTTCGATGTGGCTTCCCCAATTGTAATAAAGCTTTCAGGCAAAGATCTGCATTCAAAATGCATGAAAAAATCCATAAGGAAGTGAAAGATTTTAAGTGCCCTACATGTGATCGGGGATTTACTCAAAAACAGGCACTACAAAGACATATGCGAGCACACCAGAATCTTAAACCATTCAGCTGTAAATTTTGTCTTAGAAAATTTGGTGAAGCGTCCGTAATTCGGAGACACTTGATTTTGGTGCATAAAGTGTCTAAAGATCCATCTACATGGAGAGAAGATATCATTTCACAACCAATTGCTAAAGAAACTACAACTGTTAAGAAAGTACAGGTCAGTGACAGACCAAGATTAGATCATGTAGTTACAGTTATAGAACATGAGTCAATAAATGACTACATACCAGTAGATAATAGTGTTCATGGTAATGTACGTCTTCCACCAGTTACTGACATTCACCACTTTAGACCTATAGAAAGTTACACACATGAACTGGAGAATGCAGATCCTGAGGGAGCTGATCATGAGCAGCCTGCCAATATTACTGGTCAAATGAATTACACTTCTGTACCAGCACACCATGACTATGCCCATACCACACAAGTGTCATCTTCTCAGTACAATTATACAGTCACGCCATTGGAATACACACTTGATAGTAATATCAAGGTAAGACCCCAGCTCGATGGGGAAACTCACAAATCAGAATCTCTAAAGATTCATCCGTATGAACAGTCACTTGTACAAATTGAAGAACCACAACCAGACAACTCCCACAATGAAAAGTCTGCGACAATGCAATATCTTCAACAAACTGCTGCTGACGATACCTATACAGTAATCGATGTTGGTAAACTTCGAAAAAGTCTTGAAGTTTTGACTAAACCTAATGCTGCAGACACAGTGTCTGGAAATGTTTCTGTCTCATCTCTTGAACAGACAAGACCTCCTGTAGAATCAGTTGTAACAAAGGATATTGTTGATGGAAGAACAAATGAAACCGCAGAGTCATTAGAAAGTGTGAACATGTCTCAGTTTTATACATATTATTCAAATCTTGCGAGTCAATATGTGAATATTGGGCAGTATAACATTTTACCAAATGCTGAAACAAGTGACCATCTTACATGATTGAACATATAACAAATCCAAACTCCTAGAGCTAAAGTAGGGGCCTTAACTATTGCCAAAATACAACAAATCTGCAGCAGACAACTTTGAAAACACATTTGCAAAAATATGGAAAATTACTATGAATGAAAGTATAATTGTTAAATAGTTGAAAACATTGGGCACAAGGAGAAATTGATCATGGGCATTTTTCCTTTTTATCTAACTGAAGTGTTTTCAAAATGGTCTGTTAGTGGGAAAGGGTTAAGTCTTATTTAACCCTTTCCCACTTAAAACAAATCTGCAGCAGACGGTTTTGAAAACATATTGGCAAAAATGTGAAATATCTCCATAAATGAGAGTTGAATTATTAGATAGAGTTGAAAACCTTGTGGCCAAAGGAAAAATTGCTCAATTTCACCTTTGGCCATAATGTTTTCAAAAGTCGTCTGCTGTTATCGCGTCAAAATGCGTCTGTAGGCGGGAAAGGGTTAAGTTATTCCATTGCTCAAATTTATGATAAGTTTGCAGCAGACAAACATTTAAAACTATTAGAAAATGAAAAAATTACTCTTTAAGATTTACAAGTTGTGAAAGGACAACAAGGTTTCATTCTACATGTAGCTGTGTTCAGGTGTTTTGGATAAAAATTAGTAGTATGTTTTACTGTTGCTTAGTTACAATTAAGAATTTCTTACATGCATGATGAGCCTTTCACTCTTTACAAATAATGCTTAAGGACTTGTTTTAACCCTGAAAGATTGAAGGAAGTCAAAATTAGAAATTACTATAATGGCAATTTCCTCTTTTGTCTTTTACTAATATGTTTATGTAAAAAAAATATACACAAGTTTATTAGCTTACCTGAGCATAAAGTTCTCGAGGCGAGTTATTGTGATCTGCTTTTGTCCGTCATCAACAAATTGCTCATGACCACTCTATAGGCTCATATTTTCATGAACCTAATTTTAAGATTGTTAACTTTTCTAATATCTAGACAACAAGTTCATGGGTCATGTTGGGTCAAAATGTCTAGGACACTTGTAACAGTTAACCCATTACTTCACATGACTTTTCAAAGGTCATCTGCTTTACAATTATCAGATGAACAATTTCAATAATCTAGAAAACTGAAAAAATTATATCGTTAAAGAGTTGAAAATATTGCAATAAAAGGTGAAATTGCTCGTTTTGAGCAATTTCACCTTTTATTGCAATGTTTTCAAAAGTCGTCTTCAACAGCAGACTTCAAATGTCGTCTGTGTGAAGTAATGGGTTAAAGGAAAACCTTGTAAAAATTGGTTATAAACTTCCTTTATTGTCTTGAACATCTTGAAACTAGGTCAGTATGTTTTTCTTGATACCTTGGCTAACTTAAAATTTGGATAATATCAAGTCAAAACCAGGTCACAAAGCCAAACTAAAGTCAAATCTTGTAGTAGTCTTGTGTTTTTCTTCTTTAAGTATTATTCATGTACACCTTATCATATAGAGCCATGGTACTCAAGTGATCTACACTATGGCCCTATTGTTCTGTTTTAGATATATTTTAAAGTCATAGTATACATTGTCCTTCTTTTTTCCTGAACAGAAATATTTTACATGTTTTTCAGAACAATTATGTCTCCCCCATTACATAGGGGTGACATATTGTTTTTGCCCGTTCCGTCCGTCCTTCCGTCTGTCACACTTGTTTCCGCTCAATAACTGAAGAAAGCTTGGACGTAGGAACTTCATATTTGGTATGTAGGTTGGTCATAACCAGTAGCTGATCGCTATTGATTTTGATAACAGAAGGTCAAAGGTCAAGGTCATGGTGACCTTGTGAGGTAAAAAATGGTTTCCGCTCAATAACTGAAGAACGCTTTGGCCGAGGAACTCCATACTTGGTATGCAGGTTGGCCATGCCCAGTAGAAGACCCCTATTGATTTTGAAAGGTCACAGTGACAATGAGCTGAAAAATAGTTTTTGCTTGGGCCCAGGAACTTCATACTTGATGTGCAGGTTGGTCACCACCAGCAAATGACCCCTATTAATTTTAAGGTCACTAGGTCAAAGGTCAAGGTCACATCCATCACACTTGTTTCCGCTCAATAACTGAAGAACGCTTGGGCATAGGATCTTCATACTTGGTATGCAGGTTGGTCATGACCAGTAGATGACTCCTATTGATTTTGATGCCAGAAGGTCAAAGGTCAAGGTCATGGTGACCTTGTGAGGTAAAGAATGGTTTCCGCACAATAACTGAAGAACGCTTGGGCCGAGGAACTCCATACTTGGTATGCAGGTTGGCCATGCCCAGTAGAAGACCCTATTGATTTTGAGGTCAAAGTCAAGGTCACAGTGACCTTGAGCTGAAAGGTCATAGTGACAATGAGCTGAAAAATTGTTTTTGCTTAATAACTGTAGAATGCTTTGGCCATGGAAGTTAATACTTGGTGTGCAGGTTGGTCATCACCAGCAGATGACCCCTATTGATTTTGAAGTCACTATGTTTAAGGTCAAGGTCATGGTTACCTACAGCTGAAAAATGGTTTCCTGCTTAATAACTAAAGAATGCTTATGTCAAGGAACTTCATACCTGGTGTGCAGGTTGGTCCTAACCAGTAGACGACCCTTATTGATTTTTTGTTTGATTTTGAGGTCACAAGGTCAAAGGTCAAGGTCACAGTAACAATGAGCTGAAACATTGTTTTTGCTTAATAACTGTAGAATGCTTTGGCCATGGAAGTTAATACTTGGTGTGCAGGTTGGTCACCACCAGTATATGACCCCTATTTGTGAGGTCACTAGCTTAAAGGTCAAGGTCATGGTAACCTTCAGCTGAAAAATGGTTTCCTCTCAATAACTAAAGAATGCTTATGTTGAGGAACTTCATACCTGGTGTGCAGGTTGGTCCTAACCAGTAAATGACCTTTATTGAATTTGTTTGATTTTGAGGTCACTAGGTAAAATGTCGAAGGTCACGGTAACCTTCAGCTGAAAAATGTGTTTTACTCAATAACTCAAGAACGCTTATGCCCAGGAACTGGTGTGCAGCTTGGTCCTAACCTGTAGATGACCCCTATTGATTTTGATGTCAGTAGGTCAAAGGTCAAGGTCGCAGTGACCTTTCGCTGAAAAATGGTTTCCGCTCAATAACTGAAGATTGCTTGGGCCCAGGAACTTCATACTTAATGTGCAGGTTGGTCACCAGTAGCAAATGACCCCTATTGATTTTGAGGTCACTAGGTCAAAGGCCAAGGTCATGGTAACCTTCAGCTGAAAAATGGTTTCCGCTCAATAACTGAGGATTGTCACTGTTGCTTCATCTCCAGTCCAAAACTACAAAATTCATCTCCATCATTTCTTTTCCTCCCCTATGACCACACAAATGGGGAGACAAGCGCTTTTTCAAAAAAGCAATCTCTAGTTACTATTACTTGCTAAAAGCAGATATATAATGTTCTTGTGTATAAATTATCCACTGGTCATTTTAGTTAAAATGAATTACACTAAGGGTTTTCATGAAAATAGAATGAAAACCGCAATTCTATTTTTACTTGGAAATGTACTGAGGAACTGTTAAGAGGAAATAATTATAATGGATTATTTAATGACCTTGTCCATGGGGAAACGCTGAGCTGAACCTACACTCATAAGAAATGCAAGACCAATTTGGGATGCATTGATAGAGTCCGCCTTGGGTGCCATAGACCCCCATAGATTGGGTTAGACTCCGCCAGGTCATACCAAAGTCTTGGTAGGAATGGTTCCCCTCTTTGGCGCTCGAGATTGTTGGATTAGCATTTTGACCGATGTCGGGCTGGTGTCAGGATAATCAGCCAGTTGTACTGGAATATTACCTAGGAATGTAGAGATATAACTGAAAAATTGTTGGAAGCGAATCAGAATTGCAAATGTGTACCTTTTTGCATGGACAGGCTCATAATGTTTTCAAAGCTGTTGACTAAAAATATCAAATAAGGTATATAGTTTAAGCCATTTTAATTCTTTGACCCCTAATTGTGCATTATACAGGAACTGCAGTGTACCTCAGTTAACCCTTTCCCTCATATGACAATTCTGCAGCAGACGACTTTGAATGTATTTTGTCAAAACATAGAAAGTCTCCATAATTGAATGGATAACCTATGACAAAAAGTGGAAAACATTGTGGCAAAAGGAGAAATTGCACGTTTTGTGCAATTTCTTCTTTTGTCACTATGTTTTCAAAAAGCCATCTGCTGCAGAGGCGTCAGAAAGCGTCTATATGAGGGAAAGGGTTAATATATTTCACCCTGTCCATTGGTAAAGGTACAAGTTGGTATTTAGGTACTGTAGCTACAGATCAACCCAACATCTGCTTTGTCTGATTAGAATCTACATAAATTGACAGAAGCTTATGACAAGCTCCTGTTATTAATATGTGTCTGAATCAGAATGTGTGTATCCACTGGCTGATCAGGATCTACACTGTTCACAAAAGCTAACTTGTACCTTTTCCCATCGATGGGCCCATATTTATATTATATGTAAAGATATTTACCAATAGTATATTATAATGTTGCTTTTCACAGTGTTTTAGGCTACAGAAATGATATGTTGTCAATGTTAGTGAAAAGTTGTATATTTATTTAGCGCATGTCAAATATACACAAATGTGCAATATGTTGCATAAGCCACAATAAATACTAAAAGATTAATATGTACTGGATTGTAATTTAACCCTTTTTATTCGTTCGTCGATAGACAGGCCATATTATGGGAACACCTGCAATAGGCGGCATTTACATGATCTTCACCAATTTTGTCTGGGCCAAGAAAGATAACCAGGCACTTCGGTTTGATTAGCTCTACTGGCCAAAGGCCAGAAGGGCTTATGTCGTGGCGATTTGTCCGTTGTGCGTGCGTCTGTCCGTCCGTAAACAATTTCTTGTTAACACGATACATGACTGGATTATGGCCCTTGAAATGGTCAAAATTGCTATAAAAGAGCTTGTTAACATGATAGTCTTCACTTTTGATTGTATCTCAACCAAACTTATACAGTAGTTAGATATCCATGAGAGCTCAGTTCCTTTGGAAAACCAGCCAGATCTGCCCATGCATGACTGGATTATGGCCCTTGAAATGGTCAAAATTGCTATAAAAGAGCTTGTTTACACGATAGTCTTCACTTTTGATTGTATCTCAACCAAACTTATACAGTAGTTAGATATCCATGAGAGCTCGGTTCCTTTCGAAAACCAGCCAGATCCACTCATGCATGACTGGATTATGGCCCTTGAAATGGTCAAAATTGCTATAAAAGAGCTTGTTAACACGATACAGTCTTCACTTTTGATTGTATCTCAACCAAACTTATACAGTAGTTAGATATCCATGAGAGCTCGGTTCCTTTCATAAACCAGCCAGATCCGCCCATGCAAGACTGGATTATGGCCCTTGAAATTGTTCAAATTGCTATAATTGAGCATGTGAACACAATAGAGGCTCTATTTACTATCTGATCTTCACCAAACTTAGATAGTAGTTAAATATTGACGAGAGCTTGGTTCCTTTTGAAAACCAGCCAGATCCGCCAAGACTGGATTATGGCCCATGAAATTGTAAAAATTGCTATAATACAGCTTGTGAACACCAAAGAGCCTCCATTTACTATCCGATCTTCACCATACATACATGCTCTGGATTGAAAATGACCAAAGAACCATACCAGTAGAGCATAGGCCCTCATGGGCCTCTTGTTTATCCTATTATCCCTGGGCCTCGAGGGTATTATGGATCCGCTCATACATATGTGTCCAAGCAAAGTCATCACCCCAGTGACTTAATTTCTATTCTGATTGTTATGAAACTTAACACTTGTTCACACACATCTTCTCATTTACAAGTTTGCGTTCCACTAACCTATGTCAAAGTGACTATAAAACATCTGTATTAAATGGCGTCATTGCTCTAGCACTTTCATTTGTGGACAGCGTTCCTTATTACTTCTTTCACCGGTTTCACCGACCTAGGTCAAAGGTCAATATCACAGAAACTATAATACGTCTGTATGAAATGATTTAATCACTCTAGTTCTTTCATTTGTGGATAGAATTCCTTCATACACTGGTTGTGTCGAGAGAGCTTGGACAGGATCGCATTTTACTGACTGACCTAGGCTAAAGCTCAATGTCTGTATGAAACGACATCATTGCTCTTGAACTTTCAATTGTGGACGGAATCCTTCATATCATACACAGTTTTTAGTGTCAAGAGAGCTCGGACAAGTTAACATTTCACTGACCTAGGTCAATGGTCAAGGTCAAAGGTCAATATCAATTCACAGCAACTGAGATATGTCCGTATGAAACGGCATCATAGCTCTAGCACTTACAATTGTGGATGAAATCCTTCATACTTCATACACAAGGTCAAGAGAGTTTGGAAAAGTCAACATTTCACTGACCTAGGTCAAAGGGCAAGGTCACACTGACTATAATACATATTTACAAAAACAATGAGGGGATATCTTTTTAAATCACTCGAGTCAAACGATCAAGGTGATCTATTCTGACAACTCACTGTTTGTCCTTCTTTAACTTAAAGTTCAAAAGAAATTTAAATTTTCTCCTTAACCCTTGGACAAATTTCAAAAAATCTCTAAAAGAATGTTCCTTTGGTGGTGTAGTTGTCTAGCGGGAGGTCGCAGGTTCGACCCCAAATTGGTTTATACCCAAGTATTTATGAAGAGTGCTTTAGAGTGAACACCAACTCTTGCCTGTTTTTTTCTAAGTAGAAAAAGGGGCATTTCTGAATAATCATTAAAGCCAGAGATTTGTGACTTTCTATAAACATGTGTATTTTTCCTAGGAACATGTGTACCAAGTTTCATTTTGAGGTAAGGTTAAAGTTTTGTGACGATACAGACAACAACGACGCCAAGTGTATCACAATAGACCAACGAAAAACAGATAAGCTTAAAGTGGAAGTAATGGCACTCAGGATTGCGGGGTTAGCATAAAGTCTGACTGGCTGATGTCAGGACAAATGGACAAGTTGTACTGGTAACTTGCCCAGGAATCACCGTGATATTAATGAAAAGTTGAAAGTGGCATAAAACACCAACCCAACCTTCAATCAATCTTTTCGTGGTCCTCTTTCATAATGGTTCCAAGATTTAAATTCTATTTTAGATTTCAAGGTAATATGTTTCAAATGTTCCTTGGGTGACCGTTCTACAATATTGTTTGAGTCATATTCATTGATCACAGTCTGGGTTCTGGACAATACGTACCTGTTTATACGAAGGACTGAATTAAGCGATAAGACATGGCGCGTGATTGTGATAACTTGGGCCAAAATTGTAGCTGAAGTAAATTTTGCTTAGATCAAGTGAATGGGTAAAGTCTGAAAATTTTAGGTGACCACTTCGCTCAAGTAGCCCCCTCGCGAGAGCCCTGTTTTGATTGGTTGATCACAGTCTGGGTTCTAAAAATTTCTAATGTGCTTTTAAGTGTACACTATCAAATGAGCCTAAAGCAGCTAAACAAGAGGGCCCAATGGCCCTAAAGTGATCACCTGATTGTTAGTATAGTAGAAAATATTAAACTGCAAATATCTAGGAAAATGTTATTTTCCCCTTTTCTGATGCCACCCTGCTGCACTGTTTTTCAACCAACCAATATGACTTGAACATTTATTGTAGAGGGTCAATCAAGAAACATTTCTATCAAATTATTTTGGAAAGAGACAAGCGGATTTTGGAGGAGAAGAATGTTAAAGTTTTGGCATTTTTCTCACTTTGTGATGCAGTAGCAACCACAGTTCTACACAGAATGTATGTCTTTGAACAAGTTTGAAAAAAGACCAACCAAGTAACATTGCTGTAATATTAAGTTGAAATTGGACCAATGGAATTGTAGGAGTTGTCATTTGAAGAACATTATTGTGAAGTTTGGTTGTATTGGTCCTGTGGTTTAGGAGATGATGTTTAAAGATAACGACGGACGGAAAGTGATCAGAATAGATCACGTTTGGCTCAGGTGATCTGTCAATATTTCAAGTAAAAACACATTATATCATATTCCAGACATTAGATTTTAAGTGAAAATGAAGACATTAATGACATGTTAAGTGTATTTTTATTTATTTCAACTGACCATAGTGCATAATGTATAAAACTATTCACATATAGAATACTTTTTCATTCCCAAAGATTCATTGTGTTATGTCAAACAATACAGAAATATTTAGAAACACATTGCAAGAGTGTACATTTGGGTTGCGCCAAGTAGCTGTTACTATTGTAATGAAAAGATCGATTTCTCTTTCTGTACTTTATCCATATACCAGTTACATTTATTAAAGGCCTTTGAATTTGTGTTAACGTTTTTTGTGATTTTCTACAATCAAATCTTTAAATAATGAGTATTTGATTAAGTCCACATTACTTTGGAACAACTTTTGTTTGCCTCTGCAGCAGATGATATTTAAAAATTATGCTTTTAAATTTATTCGAAGGAGATCCTTCTATTTTCAAGATGTTGAATTTTTCTTTGATTTTTTTGTTAAAACATTATAGCAATATAAGGTATATTGGTTAATTCCAAACTAAAATGCTTATCAACACAACTTTTTCAAGTTAACTACCTTGCAGACAAAATTATGTTCAAAGAAAACTTGAAATTTTCTGATTATAAATTTGATACAAGGTTGAAAACGTTGTCGGAAAAGAAGCAATTGTTTATATTAGGAAGTTCTCTTCTGCAAAGGCCTCAAAGGTCAATTGTGTAATGGGAAGAGTTAATTCATTCAACAGTTCAATTCGACCAACATCTGCATTTGTAATGGGAACAATCTTAAATTATCTCTAACAATTACAGAGAGAAGATTTAAAGAACTATAATATAATATTATACAAGTAAATATATTATATGTGTGAGTGTAAAATCAGTACCAGTAGGTTTGACTAGCTTTCAGGTTAACCCTTTCCCACATTCAACAAATTTGCAGCAGACGACTGAAGACATTCAATAAAAAAAAATATGGACATTTATGAAGGTATAATTACTGAAAATAGTTGAAAACGTTGTCTCAATGTGGCAAAAGCAGAAATTGCTTATTTTGAGCAATTTCTCGTTTTGCAACCATGTTTTCAAGAGACGTCTGCTGCAGATAGGTTGGAAAGGGTTAAAAAATATATTTTCCAATATTAATTGTGCTCTGTAGTTAATCTCCACTGAAATGCACGTAGGAAGATTCTGTATGTTTTTAAGGTCCCAATCATATACGACTTTGTTGATATTGTAACTTAAAACATTGTATTAGGTAAACATTTTAAACCCTTCCCCACATACATCAAATCTGGAGCAGATGACTTTGAAAACAAATAATCAAAAATAAGGAAAACTGAATACAGTTTAAACATTGTGGCAAAAGTAGAAATTGCTCATAATGAGAATTTTTTCTTTTTACCACAATGTTTTCAAATTTCATTTCCTGCAAGACTTGAAGTGTGTCAAAATGAGTCTGTAAGTGGGAAAGGCTTTAATAATATTGCTAAGCGTTATAATTAAATCCCTTATTTTTCCCCAACATTTTCAAAAGTTGTGTGATGCAGAGACAACGAGTCATCTCATATTTGAAAGCCAAGAGTACTTTGTAGGAAAGCTTGTACATCATATTCCAATAAAAAATATGGGAATGTATTGGACAAAGCACCCTTAGCTTGCGAAGATGAGGCTCTGTATACCAATTCTCTATGTACATGTATGACCAATATACAAAACAGAATATTGATTACTTGAGCTAAAAAGTTAACATTAGATGAACAGAACACAAAATCTTTACATTTGAAACTAAATTTCCAAGATGGGTAAATGCAAGCTACTCACCATGAGCAAATTATCATCATCTCAAAATAATTTCATGTTTTCTGTTGTGGACTTCTATATGGTTTTCTCCATATGTTATTGAACAATTACTTTATTTGATACTAGAATAACTATTTGTTTTGAATTTATCTCAACAAAAATATGAAATATCTTGGAAATAGAAAGTATACTGTAAAACAGCATTGTTCTTCAATAAAAATATAAAAAAAAATTGTTTCAAAATGAGTTTTATTCCCACATTATTTTCAAATTTCACAATAGATGCCTGTACCAGGGAAAGGGTCATTGAGGTGGAGTATATTGTGGAATGTTTTCATAAGGATAGTAAGAAGGATAGCCAGTGTACCCCCACCTAGTATTAGTTTCAACATTTTGATGAGTATTACAACCATCTATAGAAGTTCTCTCTGCGTTAGCAATGGACAAAACAGTATATTGAGCACCAGTGGGAGTTGAGTTGACATCAGATGAAGTGTAATGGACTGGGTTCTGGTGGGGAGTGCCATTTACACTAACTTGTACACTGTAATTAATAGGCACAGAACCTGAATTCATACTCTGTGTTTGATTGTTAGAGGGTTGATACTCCATGGGTTGGAATACTGGATTTGGCATATGACTTTCTACTGAGAGGGGTGTAGCTTCCTTAATTGACTCAAGCCCAGTTTGAAGCTCTGTTATACTGGGCAATTTATCCTGTTCTGGCATTTTCACATCTTCTCTACCTTCTTCTCCGACTGGTGAAATATGATAGTCCTTGTCTGGTTTTGTGGAAGAAACAACATGGTCTCGCCATTTTTTGGAATCCTTTTTATGAATTAACATTAAATGCCTTCTTATGATTGAATTGTCATTAAAGGCTTTACCACACAAAGCACAAGCAAATGGTTTCACTCCAGAATGAATTCTTTCATGTCTCAAAAGTGCTTGTTTTTGGGTGAATCCTGTAAATATAAATATTCACCAATTAAGCTTGCACATGATAGATTTAGATGCATGGACATCTTTTGAAAACAAAATGGCCACGCGACCCTGGATCGCTCACCTGAGAATGTGCTATTTAAGACTTTATAAGAGAAGCCATGCTTTTAACAGATCATATCATAGAAATAATTTCAACAATTTTAGTAGAGGGTCATTTCAACAATTTTAGTAGAGGGTCATCCAAAGCACATTCGAGAACAAATGTGGTCTCTATAGAGTGTTAACAAGATTTCCCCATAAATTTGGCCTAGCGACCTAGTTTTTTACTCAACATGACCCATATTCGAACTTGGTGTAGATATCATCAGACAAACTTTCTGACAAAGTTTCAAGCTGCTCAAGTAAAAAATGTGTTCTCTAGTGTTTACAAGATTTTTCCACAATTTGGCCGATTGACCTACTTTATTGCCGGATATTCAAACTCAGCCTAGATATCATCAAAACAAACATTCTGACAAAATTTCAAGTTGCAGAAGCAAAAAATGTGGCCTCTATAGTGTGTTAACAAGATTTTGACCAAATATGACCCATATTCGAACTTGACCTAGATATCATTAAGAAAAACATTCTGACAAAATGTCAAGACTCAAGCTGCTGAAGCAAAAATTGCAGCCGCTAGAGTGTTAACGATATTTTCCTTCAAGTTGACCTACTGACCTAGTTTTTGACCCAATATGACCCAGTTTCAAACTTGTCCAAGATTTGATGAAGATGAAAGTTCTGAATTTCTTTTTTATGAAGATCGGATGCAAAATGTAGCCTTTTAATAGTGTTAACAAGGCAAAAGTTGATGATGGATGAACGACAGGCAAAAGGCGATCACACAAATTCACCTTGAGCACTTTGTGCTCTGGTGAGCTAAAAAATCAAGGAAAGAGAATAATTCTATTAATCATGTTTTAATCTGTGTTAAAGAATATATCATACAACTAAAACCAGAGTTAATTGAATGATCTTGTAAAGATTGTTTAAACCATTCTTACCTGCTTACCCATTTAGCAAATTTGTCACAATGTTCTCTAATCTCTTCAATTATAGTTTCATTTATACAAGAGATCTTCATAGTTTTGCTTAAATATTTTCTAAAGTTGATTGCTGCAGATGTGTTCCAGTTGTTTGTGGAAAAAGTAAATTTGTAAACCAATGTTTTTAGGCATGTGAAATAAGTTTTCACAAGCTGTTGTATTATGATTAGCGAATTCTCCTTTGCCTAACACGTTTTTACTGGGTCTCAATATTTACTCTAGCCTAGATTTTCCATTCTTTCTTCACAATCATGTTTTTTCAAATTGGAACAGTCATAAATCATATCAGGTAGATAATTAAATGAAAGTGAGGGGAGATGCAATATTACCTTTCCCACATGCTGTACACATATAATCTTTCGTTTCCCTGTGAATTCTCATATGAATACGAAGGCTTGTAGTCTGACGAAATGTCTTTTGACAAATTTGGCACTGAAAACGTCTGATTTCATCATGCATATACTTATGTTCCTTTAAAGACTTTTCATATGTAAAGGCTTTTCCTGAAAATGCAATGAAAATTACAAGGTAATGTACGGTATTCAAAAGCACCTGTTACAAATTTATTAATATTAAATAAATACTATACAGGAAAAAAACTAATGATTTAAATATAATGTTTAAATTAACAACTTATCTTCTTGTTTAATAACCCTGTTCCATTAGTGTAGGAAGTTATCAGAATATTATCAATGATATTATTCTGAGTGAAAAGTTCATAATTTAGTAAGTACCTAAACATGAGATAATCTTATCAAATGACTTTAAAGTCACTTATGATGTAATGCTTACTTAAACACTTTTCTTGATAGATTTGTCTTTTGACAAATCTTTAAATGGACAGCCTGGAAACTTTCTGAAATATTATGGATTTGTTTTAAAGTATACTTGTATCCTTATGTAAAGACCCAAGCTGAAAGAGTATTTCTCGTCCCGGAGGCGAACACTCTACCACGTCGCTATACAAATACAAGCTAGCTGTATAGCAACGCAACATAAGTATCCCCTAAAGGCCTTATACAAACACATAGCTACATATTGTGTATTTTTGACAGACCATTCTACTACACTTCAAAATGAGTATCTGCCCCAAAATACATTTGATTATCTGCCCTTTGATTTACTTTTATTTGGGTAGAGATTTTCTTTCTGTCCTTGAGGTGGTCTTATTTACAATAATATTAATAGTTGAATATCAGGGTCACCTTTTATGAGTTTGATGTCGATATGACTATAGAAATAAGAGCAATTTCTCTTTATTCCCACAATGTTTAAACTATCGTCACATAGGATAATTATGCTTCGGCAGTGAGTTCCAAATGTTGAGGTGCTATTTTAGTTATGATATCCCAAATGGTTTCAAAAGATGACTTACTTCAAGTTTACTTCTCCTTACATACCTCTCATTTTGTTTAAATATACATGTTTACATACTACTAGCCTCAATACTAGGTGAACATAAATAAAACAAGAGCACCGCGTACGGCACAGACGCTCAAGTGATAGGGAGAAAACAGAGAAAAAAAATGAGCTAAACCTTACCGGACGACCACGACGCCAGGGTCATGACAACAGCTCTCATTTTTTTCAAAAGTCGAGCTAATATTAAAGTCCTTGATTAAACCCTTGCTTACATGTATGCACACTAATTTGGTAACATATATGCACAAATATGGAAAATCTCAATAAATGAAAAACATTTATTAGAGCTCTAGATCTTTAGCCATCTCATGCAACTGCGCCAAATTCTGTTTGCCAAACAGAATTTGGCGCAGTTGCACGAGATGGCTCAAGATCTAGAGCTCTAATAAATGTTTTTCATTTATTGAGATTTTCCATATTTGTGCATGTATATTACCAAATTAGTTTGCAATAGATGTATTGTATGTCGGAGAAGGTTAATCAGTAATTCGCAAAGACTGTTGCCACATATTTAGTGATTTAAATTGCACTAATTGAAGTAATTGGCTAATTGCTCTAGATACTTACCACATATGTCACAAACAAACGGTTTAATTCCTGCATGCACATTAGCATGTGTTAAATAAGAATTTTTCTGGGTAAAGCTTTGACCACAAGTAGGACATAAGTAAGATTTCTTCATTCCTAAATGTTCAGACTTAATATGAGAAGCTAAAACATATTTAGTGCTAAATGACTTGTCACAAATTTTACAATCAAAATTCGGTTTAGCATAGCCTGCTTCATGGGTTTTTATGTGTGTGTCAAACATTCTTTTAGACTTGTAAAGTCTATGGCATTTCTCGCAGAAATACTTGGCATCACAATGTACCTGTCTTTTATGCCTATTTAGATCTTTATTGAAACCAAACTGTTTATCACATACATCACATGTATATTTATTCCTATGCATACGTTTCATATGCTCTGTCAAATTTGCTTTTTTAGTACCAGTATAAGCACAAATCTCACAAAAATATTCAGCAGTGTTATCTTCCTTAATGGATTCATGTTTTTTATGTTTCGGCTTTTCATGAACCATTTTTATATGTCTTCTTATATCTTTTTTGGTAAATTTCTTATTGCATACTTCACAAGCTATTTTCTTTTTAGTATGCTGTTGCTTCATGTGATTCTTCAAATGTGTCTTTTTTGCTCCAACATATAGACATAATTCACACTTAAAACTTTCATGTTTTGCACCCTTTAATTTGGACTTTTGTTTCACAGCTTTAGCTTTGCATCCTGCTTTTTTAATTTCTGTATCAGCAGCTTTATTAGATGAGCCCAACTTCAAGTTCAAACACACATTTTTAACATGTTCAGTACTTTCTGTAAGATTTGTAATATCTGACACTACATTTGGTAAATACTGTTCCTCAATATCTGTATCTTCATCAAAGTCATCTTCTCTTTCATTTACTTCTTCTTGCTTCAAGTAGTCTACATTTTTAATATGATGGGCATCTGACTCGCAAACATCTTGCTCATCAAATGGTATGCTCTTTTTCACCAATTCAATATGGGTTTCAGAATCTGGTTCATTTAAATTTCTATTTTTTAACAGTGTAATTTTGGCATTTTCATTTACTAAATATTTGGATGGTTTGCGCCTTGCATCAGGCTTTTGGGCTTCAAATTTGATGTAGACCAGGGGTTCTGGCAAGCTTTGCTCACCAGGTTTAAGGGTATGTCCCGGTTTCCGTCCTCGTCTGGATTCACCTGAATTTTTACTTTGTATTCCCTCAGATAAGTTTGGTGTAAAGCTGTGCTCAACATGTCCCTGTGTCTGTTCTCGTTGAGATTCCTCAGATTCTGTACAGTGTATTTCTTGCGATAGATTTGGTGTGTTATTGAAACTAGGTTTATCACTTTCATTTGTAAAATGATTCTGTAGAATTATACCGAGCTTTTCGTGGGCCGCAATAACCGATTTCCACTGTCCTATTATAGAAAAAGAGCGATTTCGCTTGTTGAATTCAACACCAGTTTCTTTGGCGACTCGGAAGAGATGGAGTGCAAGGTTTTCAGCGGAGAAATATTCAATAAACTCTGTAGCGAGGCTTGTTGTCGTCTGTGTGAATATTAGAACCATTTTAACAGCTACATTGTGTAAACAGAAGGGGTGAACGAGATATTTCAAGTTTGTTATCAAAATTTGTTTGACGATGACATTCTCTAAAATGAAGAGTAGCCATAATCAAAGTAACAGTGGTTATTTCAATTACAAATATGGTAATAACTTGCATTTTCATTCCAAAATTTGCTTTTTAACAACATCAGTAAAAATAATAATGGAAAAAAACAAAATTTTAAATATGAGATAACTTAAAAATCAAAATTGATCATAAATTAATCAATCCGAGTCATTAAATACCTTTAGTACTTTGATTTTACCAAATCAAAGAGACAAGAGTATCAAATAAAAAATATAATATATCAATTGGTTCTGGATTTAGAAACTTTGTGTTAGTTATTTTAGTGAAACCATGTATGCATCGATTATAATTAATAGAGAAAAGCTTATTCTATCTATATTTAAAATCGAATTTAAAAACTCTTTACTGTTTTTGTTCACCAGAAGACGGGCCTCATTCAGTTGTCTCCCTTTAGTACGATTTTTTCATTTCCGGTCGCTTTTATCCGCTTGTAGATAAAATAATAAAATAATAATAAGCGAGTTTAAAGCATGGAAATGTTACCGAGACTAACAGAATTTAAAGAAAATAATGGAATCTCTGTTTACGAAGGCCACAGTTCTTCTAACACAGGAATACACCCAACTTTACTCACCTTCACAACTTCTCTCTAAGCTGAGCACAGTTAGATTGGTCACGGGCATTTGTTTTAGTAAGGCAAAAGAAACTTTTGCCCTGTCGGGGACATGGGAACAAGTAAACAAAGCTTTTCAACTATTGCAGCAATGGAATGATAATCCGGGTGATGAGCCATGTGAAAATCAAACGTCTGGTGTTTGTTGTGATGATTTACAGGCAGGAAGTGGTCTTTGCCTCAATAATGAGACAGATATTGACATTGCAATACTCCAGCAGGCTGTGGTTGATGAAGTTCTTAAAGTGAAAGAATCTACAAACAAGAGCTTTAGTCTTGGCAAAGGGAATGAAGATCAAGAGGAAAGCTTTTGTTCAAAGTTACAAAGACATGGAGGTAAAACAGACAAAGAAAGCAATAACAGTATTAATCCGCCAACAAGGACCAGAAAAAGGGTTGCACGCAAAACTGGGTTAGCAAAAGAAACAGAAAATGAAGATGAAATTAAGACCACTAAGTGTGATAGTGAGATCAAATCATACAAATCAAATGTGAGCAAAAAATCTTCTTCCAATACAAAAAGAAATCTTATTAGGACTTCTCGAAATATCAAACAGACAAAGAGTCATGTAAAGTTTGACAAGTCAATAAAAGAAAACAAAACTAATGAAGATCTAAATAAAAAGGAAGAGGAAAAGTCTGATAAAGAAAATCAACAGGGGAGTAATAATATCAACAACAACAAACTTGTAACAAGTGATTCATGTGAACAGAAACTTTCAAGAAAACCAGGTGAAAAGGGCTACTGGAGTCGAGTCAAAATTTCTAATTACAATGAGGAGCATACATGTGCTGAATGTGGTGTTACATTGAAGTCCAGAAAGCGTTATATGGAACATATGCGCCGAATACATGTAAAAGAGTTTCAGTGTGATGTCTGTTTCAGGCGATTTGGCTATCCAACTGATCTTCATCGCCATAAGTGTCCCGGAATTCCAGATCCTGAAAATAAATGCAAATCAAAGGGTGGTCGTCCTAAAAAGGAAAAAGTGAGCTTACAAGTTACACTTCCCTGTCCCGAGTGTGACTATGTGGGAACATCACAGAAAAGGTTTACTGGCCATATAAAGAGGAATCATAGACTTACACAGGCCTGTGATCTATGTGATAAAAAGTTTGGTTTTGTCCGTGATTTAGAAAGGCATAAACGTAATGTACATACAAATGATAACTTTTTTTGTGATAGGTGTTCAAAGATGTATAAATCAATTACTGTCTTGCAATTGCATTTGAAAACTCATGAAGAAGGTTATATTAAACCAAAATTTGCATGTGAAACATGTGGAAAATTGTTCACAACAAAATACAGCCTAAGCTCACACAATAAAATGGAACATTTAGGCATGAAGAGAGAATACCTGTGCCAAGTGTGTGGGAAGAAATTTCGACAGAGAAACTCTTACAAGCAGCACATGAATGCTCATAATGGTGTTAAACCATATACTTGCGATATTTGTGACAAAGGTTTTACATATCACAAATCATTAAAGGAACATAAATACATGCATGATAATATCCGTCGCTTTCAGTGCAGTCTATGTGAAAAGACATTCAGACAAAGAACAACATTACAGATTCATATGAAAGTTCATAAAACTATTAAGGATCATATTTGTTCACGATGTGGCAAAGGATTTTCTCAAAAACAAGCACTGGAACGTCATGAGAGAATCCATTCTGGTGTTAAACCATACACATGCATTCCTTGCCAAAGAACATTTGGTGATGCATCTACAATTAGACGCCACATGAAAGCTATTCATCAGAAAACAGATACTAACTGGAAAGATGAAATTGTTTGTAATCTCAAGCGAAAAACAGATTATTACGTCCTTGGTGGATCAGGTCAAAATAGGACATATAAAAGCAAGTTGAAAAATTTAGATTCTCATGAAAATAGCAAAATCATATCAACAAATGATGTAAAAAAGGACAACATAGAGAAAGTGCATGTCTCGTCCCAGTCCTCAGAGCCAGCAGTGTTGTCAATACCTCAGACTGAAGTCAACCAATCTGATTATAAACCAGTATATACATTAACAGAGTTAAATAGCTTACAGAGTATATCTGACCATTCTCATTCCAATTTTCATTCATCAAGTATGTATGGAATAAGTACAGCACAACTCAGCCAGAACACTGTAAATAATGTAAATTATGGAACCAATACATTGCAAGTTGTTGACTTCCCAAACTTGCAACAGTCTGACTCACAACTTCCCCCAGAGGCCTCTTCAAGCAAAGTGGACCAGGATAATATGGGTCAACTTCTTGTACATCACAACCAGATAGTGGATCTGCAAACAGCCAGTCTAATGTCATCAGCATCTGTTTTACCAGTAACTGCTTCAAATGAATCTCCAAGAGTCTGTAACCAGTCTTCTACAAACCAGCTGAATAATTCTGATTCAGTTAACCAGACTTTAGCTAGTCTATGGGGAATCGTGGGGTATCCAGCTTTATATGCTGCAAATCTTGCTCAATATCAAGGCTCTCAGAATCCATAATTCTGTCCTTGATTAACTCTTTCCCAGAAGACGCCATTTTAAAATATTGTGTCAAAAAAGAGAAATTGCACACAATGACTGAATGAGGAATTTCTTTTTTTGCCACATGCACTATAATACAGATGACTGTCAAACATCAAACAATACACATCAATACTAGTCTTGGTACCCAGCATACTATATATACATACATGTAATGGTATGGTCAGATAACTAAGGACTAGGATAGTGAGCTTGGATTTCATTTGTAATCAGAAATTGATCTGCACTCAGTGCACTGTTTGTATATTTTCAATATATTTGCAGCAGATTACTGTGTGACTGAATAGTACTGGTAGGATTCCTACTAGGAACATGAGATTTGGCTAACATGAACTATTTCTTCTTTTCCCAAAATATTTGTCTTAAAATGATATTCATATGTCACACACAAGCTTTTTAATTTTGTTTTTAAGAGAATAGTTTTACACATCCAGTAACGAGTTAATGGTTCTGAGATGGAACATATTAAGACTTATCTTTGATGCTGTTTATTGTTATGTATTGTACATATTGCCATACCAATAATGTGCCAAAAATGTTTTAACAATGTCCAACTGTTCATATTCTGTTGACCACTTTTAAAAAATGTATTATGAATTGCCTATTAACAAGTCCTTCAACATGTAGATTTCAGAGACTACCATGAAAGAGCACACAACAAATAAGTCACTTGAACTCTACCTATCCCAAAGTTCCAGTTATATTTTACTTTAATTTCTGTATAGTTTGTTTTTAAAGTAAATCAGCTTAACCAAGTCCTTCATGCAGGCCAATCTTAACCCTTTCCCTCATATAGACGCTTTCTGACGCCTCTGCAGCAGACAGCTTTTTGAAAACATAGTAACAAAAGAAGAAATTGCACAAAATGTGCAATTTCTCCTTTTGCCACAATGTTTTCTACTTTTAGTCATAGGTTATCCATTCAATTCTGGAGATTTTCTATGTTTTGACAAAATACGTTCAAAGTCGTCTGCTGCAGAATTGTCGTATGAGGGAAAGGGTTAAGTAGATCACTTTTGAAAACATGAAGCTAAAGGAGAAATTACTCATTATATGCAATTTCTCCTTTTGCCACAATATTTGGTAGGTAGTTCTTCATTGAGTCCAATGAGAGGTTTTCTATAGGTTTGTTGTTTTAGTGTGAGAATTTTAAATGCAGGAGCGCTTGACTTGTTCTAAAATCCATATTTTATCCGCTAACCCTATGTTGTAGGTATTCAAAAGAATTATTTTGAGTACAAACAACATGGGGTTTGGTTGGATAATAAGAGAGATATTGAGGGAAAAAGAACTGTAAACCCCTCCTTATCTGGACTTCTGTGAATGTCATTATCTCTGATAAATTGGAAATATTACATGTTTATACATGTTGGTTTGCATTGTGTACACAGGTTGCCGATTAGACTGTCAGTGGCATGCCCTTTATCATATCTTTTAGTCCCAATATATATGTAATATATGCTCCCTATTGTAGGGTAATCATTATATACTCACTATGTTATCCTTTAGTGTATCTGTTCATCCGATAGTTGTCCAGGCCATTCCTAAACTACCACAGACAGGAAGACGATGGAAATATATTAGAAACTTTACCATTTCCAACATGTTTGACACAGCATCAGCAGACTACTAGCAATTTCTCTTTTTGCCACAATGTTTTCAACTTTTTAGCTCACCTATGCACAAAGTGCAAGTTGAGCTATTGTGATCACATTTTGTCTGGCGTCCGGCCGTCGTGCATCGTCCGTCGTCAACATTTGAGCTTGTTAACACTCTACAGGCTAAAATTTGCATCCAATCTTCATGAAAGTTTATCAGAACATTCATCTCCATCAAATCTTGGACAAGTTTCGAAACTTTGCCATATGAGGTCAAAAACTAGGTCACTAGGTCAATTGAAGGGAAATTTTGTTAACACTCTAAATTAGAGGCCACATTTTCAACTTAAGCATGTTGAAACTTTATCAGAATGTTTGTCTTGATGATATGTAGGTCATGTTGGGTCAAAAAGTAGGTCACTAGGTCAAATTATTGGAAAATCTTGTTAACACCCTAGAGGTCGCAATTTTTGTTTAAGCAGTTTGAAACTTTGTAAGAATGTTTGTCTTTAGGTTATCTAGGTCAAGTTCAAATATGGGTCATATTGGGTCAGAATCTAGGTCACTATGTCAAATTGAAGGAAAATCTTGTGAACTCTATAGGAGCCGCTCTTTTGGCTACAGCAGTTTGAAATTTTTTAGAATGTTTATCTAAATGATATCTATTCAAAGTTCAAATATGGGTCATGCCGGATTAAAAACTAGGTCACTAGGCCAAATTGAAGGAAAATCTTGATATTTGTCTTGATGATATGTATGTCAATTTCGAACATGGGTCATGTCAGGTCAAAAAGTAGGTCAAGTTGAAGGAAAATCTTGTTAACACTAGTGGCAGCATTTTTTGCTTCAGAATTTTGATATTTTGTCAGAATGTTTATCTTTAAGCTATCTAGGTCAAGTTCGAATATGGGTCTGAAACAAGGTCAATAAAGGAAAATATTGTTCAAACTCCGGAGGCCGCATATCTAGTTCATGTTGGAATATAGGTCATATCAGTTAAAAAAATATCGATCACTAGGCCAAATGAAGGAAAATCTTGTTAACACTGGAGGTTGCATTCAGGATAATTGTCTTAATGTATTTTGAATTGCAGTACATTGTATAATTAAGGTGAGCGAACTAGGGCCATCATGGCCCTCTTGTTTCAATAATTATACTTTCAACTTAAGTGATTGTGTCCATATTTTGATAATGTGCTTTCAAATTCACCTGTGCATATTTGTTATATATATATTTTTACGGATAAAGAACCGAGAGGAGATGTTCATTACATCATTCTGTTTGTTTTTGGCTCGACTATTCAGAGAATAAGAGAGCTATGGTACTTTCCCTGGCATCCGCATCGCACCTTGGTTAAGGTATTGCATGCAAGTACATATATAACACCATAGCTCAGTTACGAATGTATTGCATTGAAACTTTCTACCAGGCTTCCCAACTATCACACCTATGTAAATAATCAAATTAGATAACTCTATTTTACATATAATGCAAATTATGGCCCTTTATTAAATGATTTGGAAATATCTCGGTAACTAATAAGCAGTGGAATAGTCGAGCACGCTGTCTAACGGACAGCTCTTATTATTTGTTTAACACTTATTCATAACAAAAATACTGCATCATATGGCTTTGAATCTAGGCAAAATATGAAAATGTCTGAAGCGAATGAAAGTCTAATTATTGAAGAGAGTTGAAAACATTTTGACAAAAGTGGACAACGTAGCCGTGTTTGCAAAAGTTGTCTGCATATGGAAAAGGGTTTAGGTGGAAATAGGCCCAATATACTTCAAGGGGCATACTACTATAGGTTTTAACCCTTTCCCTCATACAACAATTCTGCAGCAGACGACTTTAAACATATTTTGTGAAAAAATAGAAAATCTCGATAATTGAATGGATAACCTATGACTAAACGTGGAAAACAGTGTGGCAAAAGGAGAAATTGCTCGTTTTGAGCAATTTCTTCTTTTGTCACTATGTTTTTAAAAAGCCATATGCTGTAGAGGCATCAGAAAGCGTCTGTATGAGGGAAAGGTTTAAGGTTGTTACTTTCTTCACTTTAGTGATACTACCGATATTATTTTGTACATAGTAGTTTTTCTTACAGTGGAAATCTAGTCACATGATATTGTTATCCAATATTATTTTAGGAGCATCAATAATATATTTGTCCAAATTTTAATAACTTATATGTTAACTGTTTCCCACATACAGACACATTTTACGTAATAGCAGCAGACGACTTTTGAAAACATTGTGGACAAAGGTGAAATTGCTCATGATGAGCAATTTCTCCTTTAGCCACAATGTTTTTAACTTTATTCAACAATTAAGCTATCTTTAATGGAGAATTTTCAGGTTTTTGTCACTAAGTGTTCAAAGTCCTCTGCTGAAGATTTGTTGTATGTGGGAAAGGGTTAAACCTTTCAACTTGGAGAAGCGTTTGATGCATCTGCGGCAGACGATCTATGACAAAAACATTGTGTCATAATAAGCAATTTCTCCTTTTGCCACACTGTTTTCACTTTTATGCAATAATCATACCCCTTGTCTGTTTCAATATTTTATGACTGCAGATATATTGTATGTGGGGGAAGTATTAAAGCGACTGAACTCCAGATACCCAACTGTCGAAAAAAATAAAAATATCCAATTTTAAGAAAATTAGTGTTACTTTTGTATTTGGGGTATTAAAATATGATAACTGACATATTACATACCCCTATAATCGGTGAGATTTTCTTGTTTTCGATACTTTTTCCATCGCAAATTCTACATTGAAAACGACTCAAGTTCACTTTATTGATAAAAAACGATACATTTTCTACCCTGGTTTTACTTGGATAACATAAAGAATAACATTTAGGGTGAATTCGGTTTTTTTCGTTTTTTTTTTCGTGCCATCTGGATTTCAGTCGCTTTAAAGGTGCCTTTCAAATGCAAGGGCTGTATATCTATTTTGAATTTTTAAGACATAAAGATCCCCGTTAAAGATTGTATTGGTGTATTTTCTGTACAACTTCGTCAAGCATATGTTTTTGCATTGTTAACCCTTACCCAAAACAGAGGATATAGCCTTTGAAAAAAACTAATTTTGGAAACATTGTGAGAAAAACAGCAAATGACATGAATACCCCTATTTGGCAGCAGAAGAAACAATTGTGATTTTGTTTTAATCATCCCACGATATTCCTTTTGCATTTGTAGCAGAGAATTAAACTTTTAAAATACAAACTTTTTCCAGTTTCTGATTTTTCAATTCTTTTTCAAAGCAGACCATTCTAAACTTTAACCAAGAATTTTTTCAAACCATTGCACTTGAAAATAGGTAATTACAGCATCTTTCGGAGTACATTAGTCAAGATAGAGATCTATGTTTGATATTATAGAACAAGAGGCCCATGAGGGCCTATGCTCTACTGGGATGGTTCGTTGGTCATTTTCAATCCAGAGCATGTATGTATGGTGAAGATCGGATAGTAAATGGAGGCTCTATTGTGTTCACAGTCACAGTATTAAGTACTGGTTAAGTTTCCAGGAAGCAGACATCGAGTGTGATTAAAATAAGTTTAAAGCTTGTTTCGCAATCAATGTAAAATAAATAAGTTTAAACTTTAAACTTTATTGTGTTCACAAGCTGTTTTATAGCAATTTTGACAATTTCAAGGGCCATAATCCAGTCATGCAAGAGCACTTCTGGCTGGTTTTCGAAAGGAACCGAGCTCTCATCAATATTTAACTACTACACTATCTAAGTTTGGTGAAGATCAGATAGTGAATGGAGCCTCTATTGTGTACACAAGCTCTATTATAGCAATTTTGGCAAATTCAAGGGCCATAATCCAGCCTTGCATGGGCGGATCTGGCTGGTTTGCAAAAGGAACCAAGCTCTCGTCAATATTTAACTACTATCTAATTTGGTGAAGATCGAAAAGTAAATGGAGGCTCTATTGTGTTCACAAGCTGTAACATACATATTCTGAAAGCTTAACATTTCAACTTAAGTTAGAGATACAATGAACAACTGGAATTTCTTTGTATTTTGAACACTGACTGGTTTAAAAGACACAGATATTGGGATTTCTGAATTATATTAATTTTTTACAAAAATTAATAGACTGACATTTTTCATAAGGATAACATATTATCAAAACCTGTAATATATTAAAATATTTTTATCTACTGCAATAGAAGAATGTTTAAACTTCCAGATTTTTTTTTTCCCTTCATATCTTGTTTTTAGCTCACCTAAGCACGAAGTGCAAGGTGAGCTTTTGTGATCACTCACCGTCCGGCGTCGTCGGCGTCTGTTAACAATTTCCTACAAATGACTTCTTCTACTAAACCAATGAACAGATTTCAAAATAACTTCACAGGAATGGTCCTTAGGAAGTCCTCTTTCAAAGTTGTTCAAAGAAATTAATTCCAAGTAGAACTTTGGTTGCTGCGGCATCAGAAAAGGGGAAAATTACCAAATCTTAAAAAATCTTCTTGTCCAAAAGTACTGGCCCGATTTGAAAATTATTTTGCACAAATGTTCCTTGGGGTACCCTCTACCAAGATTGTTCAAATATTTCCGATCCGTTGAAAAACATGGCCACCAGGGGGCGGAGCTTATTTTCCTTATATGTGCATTGTTAAAACTTTAAAAATCTTCTTGTCCAAAAGTACTGGCCCGATTTGAAAATTATTTTGCACAAATGTTCCTTGGGACACTCTTTACCAAGATTGTTCAAATATTTCCAATCCGTGGAAAAACATGGCCGCCAGGGGGCGGAGCTTGTTTTCCTTATATGTGCATTGTTAAACTTTGAAAAATCTTCTTGTCCAAAAGTACTGGCCCAATTTAAAAATTATTTTGCACAAATGTTCCTTAGGGCACCCTTTACCAAGATTGTTCAAATATTTCCGATCCGTTGAAAAGCATGGCCGCCAGGCGTCGGAGCTAGTTTTCCTTATATGTGCATTGTTAAAACTTTAAAAATCTTCTTGTCCAAAAGAACTGGCCCGATTTAAAAATTATTTTGCACAAATGTTCCTTGGGGAACCCTTTACCAAGATTGTACAAATATTTTCCAATCCATTGAAAAACATGGGGGCTAGGGGGTGGAGCTTGTTTTCCTTATATGTGCATTGTTAAACTTTAAAAAATCTTCTTGTCCAAAAGTACTGGCCCGATTTAAAAATTATTTTGCTCAAATGTTCCTTGGGGCACCCTTTACCAAGATTGTTTAAATATTTTTGATCCGTTGAAAAACATGGCCGCCAGGGGGCGGAGCTTGTTTTCCTTATATGTGCATTGTTAAAACTTTAAAAATCTTCTTGTCCAAAAGTATTGGCCTAAAAAGAGTAAAAAAATCATGGCCCTCTTGTTTAGTTTTACTTGCTACAAATGTTGGTACGGGTGATATTTTAGTATACAGTTTAGTTACCTATCCCTCCTTTACAAGAAAATGCATGGAAATCAATTATGACAGAAAGGAAGAGGAACAAAAGTGTCTTAAGTGATTTGACTGGTTATTGAACTTAAGATCACACATTATGCCCACTAACATGGTCAGGAAGTTTGGTGAAGATCGGATAAAAACTGTTCATCTTAGACAGCAGACACTGAAGGTGTTCCCATACTAGGGCCCCTTCTATTGATGGGCATATATAACCCTTTACCTCATATAGACGCTTTCTGACAACTTTGCAGCAGACAGCTTTTTGAAAACATGTCGACAAAATAAGGATTTGCTAAAAACAAGCAATTTCTCCTTTTGTCACAATGTTTTCAACTCTATTGTACTTTCCTTTTAAAGGGAGTTTCCAATTTTTTTCGGGTATGTTTTCAAAGTCGTCTGCTGCAGATTATGTGGGAAATGGATAAAAATGCAACAGTACAAACTTCCTTTATTCAAATGATTTTTAATCAACTTTTTTCAAGAATCGCAGCCCAGTTCCCTTGATCATAGTAACTAGAAACAACCACGCAACTATCTACACATTCACATAGTTTCTCTATTTCCCCCTTCTGAAACACATGGTAGTACCTGTGAAAAGTATCCCCACTGGTTGCCTGTTTCTGTTTGGATTTTAGTTGCCATGGAACCAGTACATCCTGTTGTTTAAATTTAGTCCTATTAACATGTATTTCTAGTTGATTTGAAGATTGACACAAGTCGAAAGATTTTACAGGATCACAAGAATCCATCTCGGTTTTATTTGAACTTTGATTGCCTAGCTCTGCATTCTCTGTTTCTTGCCTAATATCACTTTCTTCACAAACTGTTTCTTCATTGTCTATTCTTTCATTAACATCATCCTTCCCATAAACTTTATCTTTATTTTCATGATCACCATTTACAGAATCAATATTGTTTTTTTCACTTTTGGCTTCGCAAAATGCATTTTCAGATTGATTTTGACCATCGTTTGTCTTTTTTAAGTATTTAGATTTAACTCTGTTGAGTTCTTGTTCCAAAGCCCAAACGTAAATCAAAGCTTGGCCTCCAGGACGTAGAATTTTCATCAGTTCAGAAATTGCTTTTAACCTCCTTTCCTAAAAATAATAAGAAAAAATATAATGAGTAAAAAGAATTCCTGGAATATAGACACTAAACATGCATTATTAAGTTCATCATAGTTTACAACATTATTTTAGTTATATCATAGCTCCAATCCACTTATCCAGTAGAGGACTATCCAGTGCTAGGCTTGGGAATGTACCTTGTGCAATGAAACTCCACGATGAGTGTGTATCAAATCCATGATACCAGATCCCAATTCCACCAACGAGCGCTTATAAGAATGCCAGAATATTTCATCTCTTGCCAAGTATTGTTAGATAGTAACTATTTATTTCATCAGTCATTTACTTTTGTAAAACATGATTGCTAGAATGTGATCTAACTTACTTAAGATTTTCAGTTTAACTTAATATTATTGTTGGTTGATTTTGAGTCAGGTCTAAAATCTCTCATGCTGTGTACATGTTGTTAAAGTTTGTCAGTAATAAAGACATCTGCTGCAGCTAACTTTTGAAACAATTGTGGCAAAAGGGGAAATTGCTCAATATGAGCAATTTCTTCTTTTGCCATAATGCTTTCAACTTCATTCAACAATTGTTCCTTCATTTATAAGGAGTTCCCATATCATGTTTTCAGTCGTCTGCTGCCAATTTATTGTATTAAGGTCTTAAGGAAAGGGTTAAGTAAGTAAAGGGCGAAGTTTCAAACCTTTGTAGACAGGTGGTGAATGACGGCTATACAGAGACAAACATCAAACGTGTTACACCTCAGTGGAATGGAGAGCACATCACCAACAAATACTTGGAAATTTCGCTCCTGGCAGATTTGTGCCAAGTTGAAGCTTCGGTCGGATCCTATCTGCAATCAAAGTTTAAATATATGATCAAATGATGGAGACTTTTTGGGGGAGGTGATTTTGTAACATCTTTCCAATTAAGCATGAGAATAAAAGACTTTCTACATTTAGTCTTAGAACAGGAAAATGTGAGAGACAGTTATCTGTATCAGTAGGAAAGTAATGACAATTATATAATTTGTTTATAGATGGAAGGCAACATTTCCTACTCAAAATATTACAAGTCATATGTGAACTAATGGCCTTCTTACCTCAAATATATGTTTATTAATCCCAAAATATTTCCCATTTCCACAACCAAAGTCAGCCAGGAGTGATCCTGGTGGCCATTTCTTTAAAAATTCAGCTATGTGGGGCCAGGGTGTGTGCCTTGTTCCACTAAAATGGTCGGCAATCTCCTCATATACCTAATAATAAATGTTAATTGAATGATACATAGTATATCAGCCTTAATAATCCAAACAAAGAGATAAGTTTATTTACCATTGAGCCTTAGATATATGAATTCTATTCGGAGCGGAATTTTCCTACATGTAACAAATGATTGTGCCATCACAATATGTTATTCCAGTATTCCAATGGCTAATATATTATATATTTCATATACAATTAAAGCAGCTGTGACTATGCCCCTTTCATGACACAAATATTGTCAGAGTAGACATTACCCATATGACATCATTCAATAGTATCCTGGCAGAGGATATTCCCCCATCGGACATACTTAATCCTTTCCCTCATGCCTCTGCAGCAGACGGCTATTTGAATACATAGTGACAAAAGAAGAAATTGCTCAAAACAAGCAATATCTCCTTTTGCCACAATGTTTTCCACTTTTATTCATAGGTTATCCATTCAATTATAGAGAAGTTTCCATTTTTTTGACAAAATATGTTCAAAGTTGTCTGCTGGCTGCAGATCGGTCGTATGTGGGAAAGGGTTAAAGTTAAACAAAATAATTTGGAACCTTTATATTTCTGTAACAAAATCTTAACTAATATAACTAGAGCTATCACTGAATGTGATTCATACCCCAGAACACCGCCCTAATAGGAAGTTAGAAAGGGCAATAACCCTGTCATTACCTCAATAGAGTTATGGTTCTTGTACACTGCACTCCCTTTCAGTGTGCTTTACCATTGAATGAAGGTTTATTAAATTCTATCAAGTAGATTTCAAGTTATTCAACGGACAAAAAAACCAGTAGCAAAGGGCAATGACTCTGTAATTAGCTCAATAGAGTTATGGTTCTTGTACACTGCACTCCCTTTCAGTGTGCTTTAACATTGAATGAAGGTTTAATTCAAGTTATTCAACGGACAAAAAAAACAGTAACAAAGGGCAATGACTCTGTAGTAAGCTAAAATACAGTTATATTGTATGTACACTGCACTTCCTCTCATTGCGCTGTACCATTGTGTGAAGTTTTTATCAAATTCCTTCCTGTAGTTTTAAAGTTATGCTCTGGTCAAGGAAAATTGCAACGGACCGACCGACCACATGTCGACTCCAATATACCTCCTTCAAACTTTGTTTGTACGAGGTATAAATATAAAAGGTATAATTGATCTTATCCAATACAGTCAACCGTTGATACATCTGTTGAAGAAAGCTTTGGATAATAGCTGAACAGCTATTTCTCCTTTTACAACAATGTTATGACACATCTGCAACTGATGACTTTTGATAATAAAGTGACATGGGGAGAAATTGTTCCTTTTACCACAATGTTCTCATCTTTATTTAATAACGCAACTCCCATTTACGAAGATTTTTCACATTTATGCTTTTAAAGTTGTCTGTTGCAAATATGTTGTAGGTGGGAAAGGGGGGGTTTAAAGTAGCATATCTGGTATTGTGCTAAGAGAAGTCTTTACACCCTTCAATCCATGATCAAGTCTATATAGGGGTAATTTAGCCATAGCTAGAAACCAAGGACTCAAAGGTATCAGTAGGACCTGGAAATACAGCTTATGTGTAAGCATCTCACATGGCAGTGAGGTTAGTGTCAGGTAATTGGTACTGGTGGTCCAAGATTTTATCCCTACTCACTATTGCAATAGTGGAGGGTCCTTTGGCAAGGCACCTTTCCTAACCAAGTACTTTTTGCCACCGAGGGATCAGGAATGAAATTATATTGCCTTGAAAAAAAATCTATATAACGAAAATACTGTTGAAAATGGTGTAAACCCCCAAGTAACAGCTGATATGTATTTTAAAATAAGAGGGCCATGATGGCCCTAGTTCGCTCACCTGAATTATACAATGTACTGCAATCAAAACACATCAAGACAATTATTCTGAATGCAATCTCCAGTGTTAACAAGATTTTCCTTCATTTAGTCTAGTGATCTATATTTTTTTACCTGATATGACCCATATTCGAACATGGACTAGATATCATCAAGACAACATTCTGACAGGCGGCCTCCTGAGTTTGAACAATATTTCCCTTTATTGACCTTGTTTATGACCTAATATGACCCATATTCGAACCTGACCTAGACATAATTCAGACAAACATTCTGACAAAATTTGAAGCTGCTGAAGCAAAAAATGGGGCATCCAAAGTGTTAACAAGATTTTCCTTCAATTTGGACTAGTGACACCAGTTTTTGACCCTACATGACCCATATTTGGACGTGGCTTATCATTCTCATCAAATGTCAAGCTGCTGTAGCAAAAAATGCGTCTTCTACAGAGTTAACAAGATGTTCCATCAATTTGGCCTAGTGACCTAGTTTCTGACCCAATATGACCCATATGGCCTAGATATCTTTAAGACAAACATTCTGACAATATTTCGACTTTCTGAAGCAAAAAATGCGGCCTCTAGAGTGTTAAAAAGATTTTCCTTCAATTTGACCCAACATGACCCATGTTCGAACTTGACTTACATATCACCAAGACGAACATTCTGATAGTTTCATCATGCTCAATTTAAAAATGCAGTTTCCAGAGCGTTTACAAGATTTCCCTTCAATTTGGCATAGTGACCTAGTTTTAACCCGGCATGACCCATATTTGAACTTGGCTTAGATTTCTTTCAGATAAACATTCTCATCAAATGTCAAGCTGCTGTAGCCAAGACAAGGACTCTGACAAAATTTCAAACTGCTGAAACAAAAACTGCGGCAAGATTTTCCTTCAATTTGACCTAGTGACCTACTCTTTGAGCCGACATGACCCATGTTCCAACTTTACTTACATATCATCAAAACAAACATTCTGATAAAGTTTCAACATGCTCAAGTTGAAAATGTGGCCTTCAGTGTTAACAAGATTTCCTTTCAATTTGACCTAGTGACTTAGTTTTTGACCTCATATGGCCCAGTTTCGACTTGTCCAAGATTTGATGGAGATAAATGTTCTGATAAATTTTCATTTTGCAGCCTGTAGTTTTAACAAGCGCAAATGTTGACGGACGCGTGACAAATTGTGATCACAATAGCTCACCTTGCACTTCGTGCACAGGTGAGCTAAAAATGAGTAAATAAGTCAATTAATTAGGTTTACCATTTCCTGCATACAGACTTATTTTGCAAAACATTATCAACAATACTTTCAACGCAATAATTATCCTTTCGTGAATTTTCCACATTTCTGCCAAAATATATATTAAAGAGACAGCTGCAGCATATTTATTGCATTACGTAAAGGGGTTAAGTAGGTCAATATTTAACACTAACCTTATGTACATGCAAGTTTTCTAACTCAGCTGCTGTCTCATCTGTGTTGGGCAGGGCAGGTGGCTTGCTGTGATTTTAATTAAATCAATAATATACTATAATTCACCCTCTGACTGCTTGAACCCTTTCCCACATACAGCATATCTGCAGCAGATAACTTTGAAGATATTAAGTATAAAATATGAAAAGTCTCTATAAAAGAAGGTATAATTACTGAATACAGTTGAAAACGTTGTGGCAAAAGCTGTAGATGTGTTAAAGTGCATCTATAGGTGGGAAAAGGTTAAGTACTAGGCTAGCTGATGGATTTGCGCCATCTGACCAGGCTCTATAACATTGGCATTTTCTTAAAATAGCTGGAAAAGTCCATTTTAAAAATTCAGCATTGGAAGGATTTTATTTATATGTAAGATATAAAGATTACCAAGACAAATAAGTAGCCTATCTAAACAAGAGTTGTCGGAGGACAATATAGCTCGCCTATCAGGGCCATCGTCTATCAGGGCATACTTTAGAACAGTTATAGCATTAGGTAAAGTAACACAATATCTAAGTTCTAAGTCCAAAAAGGGGTACAATTCAGTCAAAATCCATTCCAGAGGTATGGGACTTGACATACAAGGTCACCTAATGACCCTGAATAAGTTTGTGAAGTTTCAAAGCAACAGCATACACAGTGTCTGAGAAAAGGACTTGCACGCGAAGGTTTGACCAAGCTGGCAACGCGTACACCCACATGGACGCCAACGCCGGGGTGATTACATAAGCTCCCCTATTTCTTTGAATAGGCGAGCTAAAAAGTCTGCTCCAAACAAGGCTCCAACTTGGGACCTCTTGTGCTGGAGGAAATCACTCTACCATGTTGCTACAAGAGCTAGCTCAGTAGCAACAGTTGAAGTATCCCCTTATACACAACACCTAGATTTTCATTGCCTATCTTTAGGACAGATTAATCTACTGCAGTATACACATAGCAGGAAACATTGTAAGAAAATTTGCTCATCATTAATTCCATCCATTTGAAAAAGTGCTATTCGACCAGATCTCAAACCTTGGACCTCTTGTTGCAGAGGAGAACATTCTATTCCTTTGATTGATGTGATACTTGCTGTTTAAGTATACCTATATATAAACCCAGCTCTATTCTTTGTCTAAATGTATGACCACAGTAAACATGTAATATAAAACATTGTCAGAAAACTTTGCTCATCATAAGCCAATTATCATTTTACATCGAATTGTTTTCGAAATCTAGCTGCTGTAAAAGTAATGAAAAGCAGAATACCTAACAACTATAACAAAAGTGTTTCATACCTTTGCTGCTCGGGCTTCACACCTGTAATTTTTCTGAATGTAAATGATGTTCTCACACCTCTTTGTGATAATGTGAGACCTCTTCCAGGAGAAGGCACAATGTCAGACTTCCTTGGTGTTATCCCATGGGACCAAACATATCTAAAACCATGAAACATATGTTTAAATATTATGTAATCTGTTACAAACTTAGAATATACAGAAAACAATTTTCTTACACAAACAAGGAACAAAAATCTCATTTTTGTTTCCATTAAGTTAACATTTTCCCCAATATATGTGAATTAATAACAGTTCTTTATGAAGGGAAATATCAACATGTCAAGGATTTAACCATTTCATACTTACAACAAACCAGCAGCAGACAATTTGAAAACATCCAGGCAAAATTACGAGAAATCTCCATAAGGGAAAGTTTTATTATTGAAAAGAATTGAAAACATTGTGGTGATAAAAGAAATTGCTCATTATGAAAAAGTTGTCTTCTGCAGAGGCTTTAAAATGCGTCTACAAGTGGGAAAGGGTTAACCAATTGCCTAATATTTTGTTTTAGACTCTTTCAAATTGAAAAATGAAGAATTCAGTAAGATCAAAGATCAAGACAAATGAAAGAGTTATTTTTGCAGGCAGACATATTAAAGACATTATTCTTCTCTCCTTGGAAAGGGGTCATAACATACCTTATTATGCAATAAGTAAAAAGTCTCAAGAGAAAATATTTGTACCTTGATTCCCCCGTCATTATAAGAGCACTTCTTTCCGGGAGAAGAACTGACAAATGTCTCCCATCTGTATGCCTAAATTCCATTAAAACCTAAGAAACAATAATTAGAAAGAAAGAAAAATTAAATAATTATGTTGACCCGAGTGTTAGTGTACTAACAACTTTTTCGTGAAAGTTAAATATCATATTTCATCAGTACAAAAAATGTTATTTTTTTTTGCAACTGACAAGACTTTAAGAGAACACAAAAAACACATACATTGTATGCATCTCATGCTTTGACCATCAATGCAAGTTAACTTTCATGAACAATTTCTCCATTTGCCACATTGTTTTCAACTGTAATGAGTACCGGTAATTAAAATTTCATTTAAAGATGTTTTTCCTATTTCTGCCTAGATATGAACAAAGTTGTCTGCTGCAGATTTGTTGTATGTGGGAAAGGGTTAAGAAGACAAAATACATGTGTATACAATTTGAGGTAAAGTTAACAAAATATCAACCGAAATTCATGTTTTTTTTCTTTAAAAGAAATAAGTTTCACTTTGAGAATGTGACGCGGGGTTAGATGCAACTATGATTTAAGTTTGAAAGCTCTAGCACTTGTACTTCTTGAGGGAAATTAAACAAAGAAACTTTTTAGCTAAACACTTTCGCTTTCAATCCTTCAATGCAGCAATATTATGTACCTTTCCCATAATATGCAGACATTTTTGACCAATCTGCAGCAGACATAATGGCCACTTTTTCCTTCCGCCACAATTTTTTCAATTCTATTCTATAACTGAATTATTACTTTACTAAAAGAGATTTACAAAAACTTTACCAAGATTTTTTTCAAAGCCATAGATCATAAAGTGGGAAATGTTTAAATTTTTTAATATACCTGTGACCCAAGACTGAGAGATACAAGACCATCTTCAAAGGCTGATGGAGTGTCAATATGTGGTGGAATACCTGAATAAAAAAATATATTCAACTTTCATCTGAAGATTAAAATAGTAAATCAACAGTATAAGCTACAGACCAGGTACAATCTCTTTCCAAGTCTCATTGTTCATGTTACAGTGATGGAATTCTGAGAATACTATTCCATCAATTGCTATAAACTCACCATAAAGTAAGGTTTTTAGAGAGGAATGATGCCTGTGCAAGCAAAATAGGAGATGGATGACACATGACAGTCAGAAGGACACTTTGTCTATACCTGGCACAATAGAGTTTTGTTGATAATTGAAGGAGACATTAGGGGAAACTTTAAACAAGAGGGTCATGATGGCCTTGCATCGTTCACCTGAGTTATGTCAACCACAATAACTCATTTTGTTTTTCGACCAATCAACATGAAGTAATTTCATAGAGGGTCACACCTAAGGAACATTTCTACAAATTTATCTGCTAAACAAGACCTCAGGCTGAGAGTGTCTTGCCCTTCTAGGAAAACCAGATATTAAATGGTATCAATATGCCAAAAAAAAGTAAAGTCAATAAAACATTAAAAAGTAAGTCTCTGTCAATGCATTGTTATCAACATGTGATGATAAATAATAAACTCACTACATGAATTGTTATCAACATGTCATCATTGAGCCCTTTCACTAATGTATTGGTAGACAAATGAAATGAAATGAAGTTAAAACTTCTGCCTTATATATATACGTCGAAACACTCAAGCAACAAAACATCGAATTATAATTATCATCTGCAATTATCGACTTTAAAAACATAAGCACCTAAACAGTTTGAAAATTACAAACAGTCCGAAAGTAAAAGTAATATATCTATTAGCCGTTCAGACTGAAGTTGGACTGATTAAAAAAAGTTAGACTGATCAACTTAGACTGATTAGCAAACACTTTTAAAGAAGATCTTTAACCCATGCATGTTCTATCAAACTGCAGGAAGCAATTACATAACACAATTGTCACATCCTACTGGACCGATTATTGGACAGCTTATCTTGTTTACGTCACGGTAAGTGACTGTTAGGAACAAAAGGCCTTGTGTACTGTCTAGGATTTGATTTGTTTCTTGTTTACAAAGTGACATATAGCGTAGGTATTAGTGAGAAATGAGAAAATATCTGGACCGATTTTTTACAAGTTTTAGGATTGAAATCAGTCCAGCGATTTAAAAAACAGTACAGACCGACAAATTTCAGCTTTTTCGTAGGCCTCATACACACCTTGTCCGGGTTGATACTGGTTGATGGTTAGTTGGTCAGGATAGTGTTTCATGTGCCCTGTTACTAGGAGTTTATCCAACATTGGCTTATAGACAGCTGGTATCCCTTCCAGAAGTGGTTCATCTGGATCTACATTGTTTATGGTGTACTTGAACTCATATCCATAATGTTTCACCCTCCGATGCTTCAAGCTCCTCGCCTGTGCTAATAATAAGAGATAGTCTTGAAAACAGCAAAAGGAGATATTGCTCAACTCCATTCAAGATATCAAAAACTTAAAATAAATGCAATTTCATACTAAAATCAGGTCACAAAATGTCTTGGGGATTTCAAAATCCATCTGAAATGTTTATCTTGTAACCTCTCATACAAGATCTGTCATAGGACAGCATAGCTTGCCAGATTGGAGCTTCATGGTTAAACTTGAAAACAAACAACAACCCTTTGACTTTCCCAGATACAAGGAATAAGCAGCAGACCACTTAGAAAATATCTTTGCAAACATTCAAGAATTTTTCTACTCATGAAGGTATCCTTAATGAACAGAGTTGAAAACATTATCACAAAAGGTGAAATTGCCACCATGAACAATTTTCCTTTTGTCACTTTTTTCAAATGTAGTCTACTGTAGATCTGCAGATGCGTCAAAATGCATCTGCTTGTTGGAAAGGGCTAAATGGGAATTTTAACATGTTTGTCAATGACAAGGAAATAACAAAAACTTTCCTTGGATGCAGTCTCAGCAAGCTAAACTTGTATTCAATCTTTCCCACATACAAACACTTTCTAGCACCTCTGCAGCAGATGACCTTTGAAAACATTGTGGCAAAAGAAGAAATTGAGCCTTTTATCCTTTTGCCACAATATTTCCAACTCAATTTAATTATCAACCCTTTCCAACATATAAATGCTTTCTGACGCCTTTCCCACTTGCAGATGAGTTTCAATGCATAGACAGCTAAGGACTTTTGAAATTATAATGGGCAATTTCTTCTTTGGTCAAAATGTATTTAACTCTAATCATTGATGATAATTACTCTTTTACTTCGGCTCAGGTGAGCTTATAAGTCAAAACAAGAGCTTGGCTCACCTATTTAACCCTTTAAGTGCCGAATTGTTTAAAGTATAATTTTCCATGTTCAAACTCGGACGACTCTATTTTCATGTAATAGGATTTTTGGAATATTTTAATAACTGACAGTCATTGAAACAATGCAGATTTCAGGTGAGACAGCTCGTTACGAATTGACTCCCCTGAATCTGCATTGTTTGCAAAAAGCTCAATATTGCCTTTGGCGCTGAAAGAGTTAAAGTGTTTGTCAACTAAAAGAAAATATTAATCAAGATACAAATGCATGGTGGTTATACACATGCCAAGCTAACAAGGGACATCATTTTACTTATTTACAAATCAGAATCATGGAATTCATATGAGACAAAAATGCCAATACACAGACCAGCATTTCATGATTAATATCATAACAAAGTTTTATAGAAAAGAACAGAAATACCTTTAGATAAAATGTAAATGCCATTTATTCAACAAACTTCATGTGCTATAATGCAGATCATCCCATGAAAGAACAGCCAAATGGGACAACACAGTGAATTCAAGTATACTGTAGAAGTTTAACCCTTTACCTCATATAGAAGCTTTCTGACGCCTCTGCAGCAGACAGCTTTTTGAAAACATAGTGACAAAAGAAGAAATTGCTCAAAACGAGCAATTTCTCCTTTTGCCACAATGTTTTCCACTTTTTGTCATAGGTTATCCATTCAACTATGGAGATTTTCTATGTTTTGACAAAATAAGTTCAAAGTCGTCTGTTGCAGAATTGTTGTATGAGGGAAAGGGTCAAATTATGATGGATAGTGAATAACTTAGTACCTGATTCTGCACATTCATCCCATCTGATTGAACTCAATATTTTGTCAGCATCCTCTTCAGTGATAAAATCTTCTAAAAGAATCAAGCCTGGTGGTTTTTCATCAGAAGGAGAAACACTGCAAGGGGCTGAAATGTAAGTAAATCAATAAATGAAGTAAATACAAATTCAATAAACCTCCTATTCTTTACCCTTTCCCACATACAACATATCTGCAGCAGAAAAACATTGTGGCAAACGGAGAAACTGTCCATTTATGAGCAATTTCGCCTTTTGCCACAATGTTTTCAAAAGTTGTCTGCTGCAATAGGTCAGAATGCATCTACAAGAAGGAAAGGGTTTACATTTCTTCACCACCAGGTTCACTTTCTCAATTTTTCTTACACTCAAGGGTCATACGCGGAGTTTGGCCATTCCATCTTTTCTAATGATTGACTAACATCTTTTGTCTTCCCCTAATGGCTTAATGGTCAAAGTCGTAAGGTAGCCAGTCGACTGGGAAGAATGCTGAGTGGAGTATTGGTGACTGAAAGCCAGGAAACACATGTGAACCGGCTTTTGTGATATATAATGATGAAATACTGTTAATAAGGGCATTGGACCCCAACTAATCAATTATAAACTCTCTCTCTCTCTCTGTTTGTAATAATAAGCTTAGGAGTAGCATATACCTTCACTGACATAGTAGATGTACAGTTTGACTTCAGTCTTCCTTTGTTCTGATGAAGGCAGTGTATAACCATTCAGTTCCTTGTATGAAAGCTCAGCTTCTGTTTGTGAGGAAAAACACACAAAACAGTATGCCTTCTTGGGTAACATAATCACTTCATGTGATATACTGTTATGGCTAAACAATTGATTTATTTCCTCTACAGAAACACCATTGTCCAAACCACCATTACATACACAAAGGACCTGAAGAAAATCATAATATCAAGAGTTATGCTAAATTTGTAAACCCTTTCAATGCTGAATTTTTAAAATGGACTTTGATATTTAGAAGGGTTCTAGGAACTTAAGAAATATTGAAGTAGGCAGCCAACAGTTTAGTGCATGGTCAGAAGGCACAGATGTGCCAGCTGGCCTGGTTCTATACTGGAGGCACAGGCTTCACAAAATCAGTTCCAGCATACAAAGGGTTTAACATACATGAATAGTCAAGAATTTGTTTAAAAGTGTACAGAAGATAAAAACATATTAACCCTTTCCCTCATACGACAATTCTGCAGCAGGCGACTTTGATCATATTTTATCAACCAATAGAAAATCTCTATAACTGAATGGATAAACCTATGACTAAAAGTGGAAAACAGTGTGGCAAAAGGAGAAATTGCTCGTTTTGAGTAATTTCTTCTTTTGTCACTATGTTTTCAAAAAGCTGTCTGCTGCAGAGGCGTCAGAACGCATCTATATGGTTCAACTTTAAAACCCAAATTTAATTAAAATTCAGAAGTTTCTTTTTTAGTGCACAACTAAAGTAATGACTCAATTCACTTTTACACATGTAATTTGAAAGTGGGAATTGATCATGAAGACTGGCAAATAGTCTGTCAGCAGTTAAACAACTGTCACAAAAACATTTTAAAACTCATCAAACACACATTTTCCAGCTGCTGCTTTGTATACACAACAAGATAGCAGAAGTTGTTTATACAGATTCTTACCAAAATGAACATAATTTAATTTTTGACTAAAGAATGATGTGAGCTATTTCCGAAAGATAACCAACTTCATGTATTTAACAAATTTATCTAAACTTAAAGCAAAATTCACTTGCATTTTCCCCCATTACTAATTCAAAATATAATTAGATTTTGATCAATTATCCAATATTAACTGCCATTTCTGTCATCACACACAGCATTATTGCCATCTTGTTAGTCTATCAAATGGGCAGTATGAACAACCAGTCATGTTATACCTTTAATGACGTTGCATGGTTCTTATCTTTCAAACTTCACTTTCAGCTTACATTTGCTATATCATTCTGACTTTATCTATAAGCAAACAAATTGCAATGAAATTTTGTAAACAGCTTCAAGACCCAAACGTCTCCATCTTATTCTTTTATAATTTAAAAATTAAATAAAGGAGTGTAGCAGGGTTTCCTTATTGTATGAAAGTGTATATTTATATAATATAGATACATTATTTAACCCTTTTCCACATACAAGAAATCTGCAGCAGATGACTTGAAATCAGCAAAGCAAATATATGAAAAATCTCTTTAAATTACAGTTTAATTATTGAATAAAGCTGAAAACATTGTGGCAAAAGGAGAAATTGCTTGTTTTGAGCAATTTCTTCTTTTGTCAAAAATTATTTCAAAAATGTGTCTGTTGCAGAGGTGTCAGTATGTGCCTGTGAGAAAGGGTTGAGTAATGTCAGACACATCAAATAAACTAGCAGGAGAACGTAATTTTTTTTTAAAACTGACAAAAAAAATAGATCAGTGAAACATGTGTGCCTGTTGAGTGCTTGAAACAAGGAAACAAGTGTTATAATTGAGGGCTGAATATTGTTAATTTACATTGAAATACAGTAGGAATTGATTTTGAACAGTATTCTCCGATAAAGATAGTATTTTTTTTAAAGTATGCTTGACTGCCCCATTTTAGTGACCTTAACACTTTTATCCTAATGTAGCAAATACACAAAATTAGGGCTAATTTAATTTAATTCAACCAATTTGTCTTCAATCCCTGTATTTTTTTTTTTTGGTAAGTCACATTCTAAAATTTGTCGGACACTGTAAAAGTGTTATCACACACTTTGGTTCTTATTGATTACAAATGGCAGAAATACTCCGTTATGGCCCCAAGCAAATGGCGAGGAAGAATGGCAAAACCAATCACTAATGAAGCGCATTCGTATATCTCATTCCAGAAGACGTGACTGGAAAGCTGATATGCAAACTTACATACTGGCATACCGCGCAACTCCTCATAGTCATACCACTACAGGAGTAAGCTCTGCAGAACTTTTATTCGGACGGAAGATCCATACTAAAATTCATGATCTTGAACAATTCAATGAGATTCTGAAAATAGGGGAAAGGAAAGATATATGTTGATAGAAAGAAGGATGCTGTAGAAAGCAACCTCGAGGTTGGGGATAAGGTTTTAGTAAAGCAGGATAGTGAAAATATTAAAGTTTTCCTCTAGATTTAACCCAAAACCATTTACAGTAATTGAGAAAAGGGGGAATTCTGTAGGTATAGTCGCAAACAGGTTCGCAATATAAGCGCAATGTGACAAGTGTTAAGAAGTTGAATGAAAGGAAAGGAACCAAAAACATGTACAATGCTTTAGACAGTGGTTTGGATAAAGGTCAGAGACAAACTATATCTGATGATAATGATGATGTCATAATTACTGAAACCACAAGTTTGAATGAATCTTGTCAGTTATATGATAAGACTCCTACTACAACATATGACATGACTGGTTCATCTCAATAAGTTAGAAACAAACAGGTGCCTGAGATGTACAAAGATTTTTATTCTTCAAATGTTAACACTTTTGTGATATCATGCGCATGCGTAGTATTAGTAGAATGGAAATAAATGAAGGAAGCATCTTAAAATAAATGGTTGTTGATTTATTATGGTTAAATCCGGACCAATCCTCCCGAAAGACACTTCACACATGACATTTGCTTTTTTTGGGTATTCATTAAGAATAATTTTACATCTTACTTTTTGTGGCGGCTGTACCGCCAACATCTGTTAAAAATGTTTCTCTTGCAATACATAGTTGGTTATTAAAAACTATTGAAATACTTTGTTTACTAACTAGTCAATGGCTATTGACAACAATATGTGTTCTTGAGACAGCGAAACCAATGACGCTATAGAACTCTGATAATTGAAGAACACAATCATGCAAAGTCAAACGGTCACCGATTTAGGTCAGTCACAGAGCAGTGAGTGATGCATCGCGAAAACTCATTATGTTCATGTATTTAACATGCAATGCTAATGGAAATAAAATTATTATCACAAATATTTTAATACCGAAGTTGGTTCTTTCGAGACTGTTATTTTTTCTTTTTTGAACAGCTTCTGTGCATGTTTATTTAACTTCTTTAATAGTTTCGGATCAAATTTTTCGTTCAAGGCTGCCATTTTGACTTATTGGTACCCAAGTTAATATGCGCCAAATACGCAAGATAGGAACCAATACGAAAACAAAAATTAAATGGAATTTAATAAGAATATTTTTTATCGCTTTTCTGCAAACACATAACAATTTAAAATGGAGACACACAAACAAAGTAAATTAATTTTGAAAATATATATGTAGGAGTGAAATTCATCTTTATTTTCTCCTCATCTCCAATATTTTCGTAAAATATTTTCCAAATCAATGACGTCATAGCCTTGAAAAAGAATGGCGGCTTCTAATGTGACCGCCGAACAATGTAAATTATGGGAAAAAGCAGGGAAGCAAGAATTGTAAGAATATTTGGTTGACTGCAAAATGTTCAGGGTTATATTCATATTCAAACAGCATAGAATCGGAGTGAAAACAAATCATAATTGTTCATGATTGTCAACTGAAAATTTGAGTGTTCCTTGTGTTTATTCTTATTCGTGTCCCCGTTTTATTCAACGCTGCACTGACAAGTAATGAAGTTCCTAGATAAAGGTCCAATGAATCACAATACACATTGTTCACAAAATATATTTAACCCTCCCAGCTGAAAACATTCTCGTTATAACGCTTGTTAAATGATAAGTGACATATTATTTTCTGAAACAAATTCGTTCATTTCCAATGATTGGGTTCTGCATATTTATGAAATATATCATGGGCTCAGTTGTGTTTGTTGTCCTTTTCTTTTTGTCATATTATCTGACTTTCTTAACATTAAAAGATTTGGAATTCATTATTGCCATTGTCATGAAAGACAAGAGTTGTTTACTTCTTATCTTGGGAATTGTTTTCAATCCGTTTTAACTGATCAATAGAACAAATTGCGAGACAATTCAGATAAACAGACGAATTGGCAACCAATGAAGAAAAAAATGAAAACAATAAAAAAAGAAATTGAAGATAATTCAGAGTTGGTAGCAAAGTTTCAGTTGGCATGTGTTTGGTGATTTTTGCATTATATTAAAGCAAAAAAACATAATGCAATCACTAAATTTTTGAACAAGTACATTGATGTTGTCATGCTGAATGTACAATTCATGAAGAAGCTATTCTCAGTGAAAACCTGCAGCCTTATTTTGTCAGTTTTTCAAAGTTGATGATAGACCGAAGTACTTGAGGACAGGATATAGAACGAACACATGCTAACACTAACAAGGATATTTAGGAACAAATAGTTCTGTATTTATTTATGGCCCAGGTTGTTCTGAAATAAACCCTGGTTATATTAATCCTTTCCCACTTGCAAATAGCATCTGCAGCAGAGGAATTTTGAAACTGGATGCCAAATGAGCTATTTCTCATTATTAGTAATGTATCCTTTAGCCACAATGTTTTAAACTAATTTTTCAATATTTCTAATTTCTTTTTTTGAAATCCTACACTTTTTCAAAGTTGTCTGCTGCTGCAGCTTTTTATAAGCCCATATTATGCAGGGTTCTCCCTGGCTCATCTTTCCTTTGCGCCAACACTTTCGCCGAATTCAAACAGTTGGTGCCATTTTCAAGACATTGGAGCCCAACTAGAGCCAGGCCATTTTTTCTTACAAACATAAATTATGTGTACTTTGGGAAATACTGGTACCCTCATTTATTATGCTATCTTCTCTAATTATGTGTCATAATCTATCCAGCATCAAATTTATCAAAAAAGATTGGCTTGGCCATGATTCATTAGATTCCCATATGGAATGAATCATGTTATCAAACCACATGCATTGTGGTAGCAGGAATAATTTCTGATATTGAGTCTGTCAGTGCTTTCATTCTAAAGACCAATAAATAAACTATTATGTAGATAGTTGTATTATCAACACACATTTAGTGCACTGAACGTTTACAATGATAACTTTTAAAACAAATAAGAATGAGTGTAGGTAATACTTTCTTAAATGACATTGCCGATTTTCAGAAAGAAGAAAATGCACAAAAACCCATTACAATATGTATTTTCTCCTTCAGTCTTCATTAATTTTTTTATCTTCTTAAAAATAATTTAACTAAAATGGAAAAAAATGTAATTTAGATTTATAGGTAAGTTTTTTTTGACTGACTGAATCTGTAAGATCCTTATAGCAAAATATCGGCAATAAAAAAGAATTTCCTATGGATTCGTGTAAACAAAAACACAATCTTTGAAAAATTAAATTAATATAGGGACATTCTTTAATCATATCCTTGTTTTTTATTGAGTTGTTTATTGAAATTATTTTCCCCTAAGCTGCTTGAACTGAAAAATAGTATAGGTAAATAGGTTTTGAAAGCGTGATCGAGTGTCAAATCTGGGGGTACGCATTCTCGATAGTGATTGGCCTAAATCTTGAAGTATGACGGTCACATGACCTACTCTTATCTATCGCCTACAGCGATGGTGGTTTGATAACGGCTTGTGTATAGTACTGGGAGGGACCCTTTATCTCTGCCAACAGCCATGCATGTGTAATTAAACCCTTATTCCTTAAATTTATTCTTTGTTTTTACTCAATATCCCAATATTTTTTTTAAGGAGTATCGCTTTGGGAATTAAGCTGTAGCGAGAATTTTAAGTCGTAGTTGATGTTAAAGGTTGGCGCCATCAATTTGCGCCAAATGTCATTTTCTTGCGCCACTCTTTTAATTCTTGCGCAAATGGCACCATTTGCGAAGCCCAGCGTGAACCCTGTATTATGGGAACACTTGTGGAGGACATATGCTGTGTTTTCACTAACTCAGATCTTCATCAAATGTGTTGAACATGTTTGTCGCATAATGTCTAGGCCTAGTTTGATAACCAGCTAAATCACCATGGCACTTTTGTGTTCTGGCCCTTTAGTTATCGAAAATGGGATAAATTCTTTATATTAAATAGTTTTCATCTGATCTTGCTGTAGAGTATAGTACGGTCTAAATACTCTTGGAATCCATACTACAGTCTACAGTCATCTTTAATGATTTACCAAGGTTGTAAAGTGTTTGCTTACAAATAAAGATACCTTTTCATTTGTGTGTAGTTTTGTCTGTATTTAACACTCTTCATAAAAACTAAATCCGTTTAAGGCCAATGACTATTTGCTGTTGGCCAGGAGTATTGGCACTTTATTTTTTATTGATTTTGTTTTTTCAGTTTAAAGTTCTGCCATGGTGTTGGGGACAAGACAGTCCTAGCAAGCCTTGGGAATCATGACTTCAGACAAGCTGTATTTGATCTTTGTCAACATGTTGTTAAGGGTAACTTGAAACAAGACCAGGCCATATCTGTATTCATTGATCTTAAGGTATTATGCAGTTGTTTGTTTGTTATTTAATTATCTCTTTTTTTGCATGATTTTCAGCTTGAACTTGCATTATTCCTGGATATTATAGGCAATTATATAAATTTTATATTTCTCTTGTAAATAAGTTGTCAATTCCAATTAAATCCTGATCTAGACCTCTGACATGATCAACCATTTTTGTGTGGTTCAGTTATACAAATCATTTTAAGAAAATAATGCGTTGGTGTTGTAAATGAATTCCGTCGGCGTCCACGTCACACTTTGGTTAAGGTTTTGCATGCAAGTACTTAAATACTACATGTATTGCATTGAAACTTTCTACAACCCTACTAAACTATCACACCTATGTAGATTATCAAGTTAGATAACTCTATCTAGCATTTTATGCAAGTTAAGGCCATTTTTTACTTAGAAATTCTGGTTAAAGTTTTGCGTGCAACTAAATTAAGAGTCCATATCTCAGTATTTACTTGATGCATTGCATTGAAACTTAATACAACCCTACCCAAGCATCACACCTATGTAGATTTTCAAGTTAGATAACTATCCTGCATTTTATGCAAGTTATGGCCCTTTTTTTACCTAGAAATTCTGGTTAAAGTTTTGCGTGCAACTAAATTAAGAGTCCATATCTCAGTATTTACTTGATGCATTGAATTGAAACTTTATACAACCCTACCCAGGGCTCTCACGAGGGGGCGATTTGGGCGAAGTGGTCGCCTAAAAGTTTCTGACTTCGCCCATTCACTCGATCAAAGCGAAGTCAACTTCGCCCAAAATATCAGTCAAAGCGAAGTTGACTTCGCCGACAATTTTGTCCTAGCATCGGACACTGTTAAAATGATCACGGTCACGCACCATGTCGAATCGATGTAGGCCTATACAGTTCGATATACACAGTTGCGTAATCAGTTATTTGACAACTGAGAGTGTATATCCATTAAAAGCTGAAGAATCGAATCATTTAACACACAAAATGACGTAGAACCAATCAAAATCGTGCACTTTAGTCCAATTTGCATAATCAAAGTACCGATTGTCATATCAAATAGTATGACGCCCCCTGATAAAACATTAAATACGTATCCGATGTAAATGAGATGGAAGTCGAATTATGTTTTAACCCTTTCAATAGTATAAATAATATTATGAATCTATTCATGGTTTAATGAGATAATCGTCTTCAATAATTGAGAAAATGAGATTTTTTAGAGATTTTTTTAGGGGTTTCATAATAAATGCTGTAGCATGGGGGTGTCATACTATTTGGAATTAACCAATCAAAAGACAATACCTCAATTCTACTTGTAAAGAGTGTGTATGTTTAGCCGATACAAATAATTTACGTTGTTTATGACACTTACGACAGACTAATTTACAAAATGCCTGAAACCTTTACACGGCGAGTAAAATGTAGCTTCATTAATTATATTTCGGCGACTTTAGAACACAATGTTCGGATCGCAAACCCGATACAAATAATTTACATTGTTTATGACACTTACGACCGACTTCTTTATAAAATGCCTGACACACGGAATGGCGAGTAAAAGGTAGCTTCATTAATAATTTCTGCGACATTAGAACATAATGTTCGGATCGCAACTACTCTTAGGGAAAAACAATTTTAGAACTTCATGTGATAATCATAATTAAAATAAAATAATAAAACATTCATCTTTGTTTAAGTAAATGTGTTCTATCCCAAACGATGCGATGCGGTTACGACGCGTAACGACACAAAAAGAGATGTAATTTCTCCCTTAAGTCTCCCCACTTCTCCCTAAAGTCTCCCCACTTCGCCCTAAATTGTCCGGAGGGGGAAGTCACTTCTCCCTAAAATTTAAGCCTAGTGAGAGCCCTGCTACCCAAGCATCACACCTGTGTAGATTATCAAGTTAGATAACTATCCTGCATTTTATGCAAGTTATGGCCCTTTTTTTACTTAGTAATTCTGGTTAAAGTTTTGTGTGCAACTAAATTAAGAGTCCATATCTCTGTATTTACCTGATGCATTGCATTGAAACTTTCTACAACCCTTAGACCCAACTATCACACCTGTGTAGATTATCAAGTTAGATAACTCTATCCTGCATTTTATGCAAGTTATGGCCCTTTTTTTACTTAGAAATTCTGGTTAAAGTATTGCATGCAACTAAATTAAGAGTCCATATCTCAGTATTTACTAGATGCATTGCGTTGAAACTTTATACAACGCTACCCAATTATCACACTTATGTAGATTATCAAGTATGATAACTCTATCCTGCATTTTATGCAAGTTATGGCCCTTTTTTTACTTAGAAATTCTGGTTAAAGTTTTGCATACAACTTCATTAAGAGACCATGTCTTAGTAACTACTTGATGCATTGCATTGAAACTTTATACAACCCTTCCCAACCATCACACCTATGTAAACAATCAAGTATATATCTCTATCCAGTATATTTTGCAATTAATGACCATTTTTTTAACTAGAAATTTGGTTAAAGTTTTGCATGCAACTACATTAAGAGACCATATCTTAGTAACTACTTCATGCATTGCATTGAACTTTATACAGCCCTTCCCAATCATTACACCTATGTAAACAATCAAGTACAATAACTATCCAGCATTTTATGCAAGTTATGGCCCTTTTTGGACTTAGAAATTCTGGATTAAGTTTTGCATTTAGAGTGTAATCTCATTAACAACTTGAAGCATTGTATTGAAACTTTATACAACCTTTCCCAATTTCACAACTATAAACACAACCAATTAAGATAACTCTATCCTGCATATGGTGCAAATTGTTGCCGTTTTTTTACTTAGAAATTATGGTTAAAGGTTTGCGTGCAACTACATTAAGAGTCCATATCTGTTTAACTACCTGCATTCCATTGCCTTCCTAACCATCACACCTATTAAAATAATCAAGTTAAATAACTCTATCCTGCATATAATGCAAATTATCACCCTTTAAGATATTGTGGTTAATGTTTTGCATGCAACTACATTAGAGTCCATTATCTCAGTAACTTAAATAAGCGGTGGAATAGTCGAGCAGGCTGTCCTCCGACAGCTCTTGTTATCTACATGTTTCTCCCAACAGAACTTCCATGATCAATTCTGAATGAAATCTCTGTTGGGAAAAGGGTTGTGTTTCCATTCTTTAAGATCATTTTGTTATGGCTTTTTGTTTATCTTTCAGGATAAATACTCAGACTTTGTGTCATTATTGGTGGATGTTCTTGGATTAGTAGGTAAGCATTTTGTCTCACCTAAAATTAGTTATGAAGACTGAGACACAACAAATCTGAATTACATTTAAGGGTCATTTTGATGTCAACATCACTTCCACTGTAACTAGAAACTTTGTAATTAAATTCAGCATTAACAAACATTTCAGATATTGAATTAGGCTGTACAGAGGCTGGGAAGCAATCAAAAGACAGATTTATATCTCTAGTCCAGGCTTGCACACATGTAAGTCTTTGTTTATATTTTTCTTCCAAGTTTTAATTTTTAGATCACCTTAGCCGAAGGCTGAAGGTGAGCTATTCTGATCACTTTTTGTCCGTCGTCCGTCGTCCGTCTGGTGTTAACTTTTAGCTTTAAACATCAACTCCTCCTAAACTCCAAGGACAATTTTCGTGAAACATCACAGGACTGTTCCTCTGGTTGGCCTCTTTCAAAGTTGTTCAAAGATTTAAATTCCATTGAGAACTTTGGTTGCTGCGGCATCAGAAAGGGGACAAAATGTCCAAACTTTAAAAATCTTCTCCTCCGAATCTGCCTGTCAGATTCAAATATAATTTGGTAGAAATGTTCCTTGGGTGACCCTCTATAAAAATTGTTCAAGCCATACTGATTGGTCGAAAAACATGGCAGTCAGGCGGCATCAAAAAAGGGGCAAAATGACAATACTTTAATAAAGCATCCTTATAAAAGTGCTTGTCTGATTTAAAGATAGTTTTGTAGAAATGTTCTTTCATTGATCATCTACATACTTTGTCAAGCCATATTGATTTGTTGAAAGGCATAGCAACCAAGCAGCATCAGAAAAGGAGTAATTAAACTTTTTGCTTCAAATGACATATGGTTATTAGATTTATGGTCTAAGGGAGGTAACACTTGGCAGAGTATTATGCAAGGGCAATCTCCTTCGCAGAGTTGTCGTTCCTTACACTCACCATACATGTATCAGAACATGAGTAAAACGACCAAACTTTAAAATCCTTTTCCTCCATAATCTGCTTGTCAGACTCCAAGATAATTCAGTAGAAAGAATCCTTAAATGCCCCTCTAAAAAAACTGTTCAAGCCATATTGGTTTATATTAAAAACAGATCAAGACAGGTGCAAAATGACAAAAACTTAATAATTCATTTCTAATTGAAGTTCTTGTTAGATTTCAAGATATAAATGACCTTTACTTATAAGCTGTTTCTTGAGAAGTGTTCACTCCTTGAAGTTCTAATTGCACTCCTTGATCTTTTTCCCAGATATTTCTACTAATTTACTATCAATCAGGTGATCGATTTAGGGTCATCTTGGCCCTCTTGTTTCTATTTATTACTAGGGGAAATATTATGCTAGTTTCACAAAAAGAGACTGAAAATACCTTGCAGTTTCAATTTACATCCAGGTTCACCCTGGACATTTTTTTTCTTGTGCCATCATTTTCGCCAAATGAGTTAAAGTTTGCGGCAAATTTGTACTATTAGCACTTTCTCACAATAATACAGACATCTTTGAGAAGAATTGATTTCGAAAGTAAATATTGCTCATGCTGTGTAATTTCTCCTTTTGTCACATTATTTAAACAGAATAAAAGGATTAAAATTAATTCCAAGAGATTTTCCATATTTTTGCATCAACAGATGTTTTAAAGTTGACTGCTTCAGAGGATTAAAATTAATTTCAAGAGATTTTCCATATTTTTGCATCAACAGATGTTTTAAAGTTGACTGCTTCAGCCTTGCATGGTTGAAAGATTATTAATGAATTTGGCGCACAAATCTGTTTGGAAAGGATAAGTTTGACTTAATTTCAATTTAAACTTACAAAAATATTGGATTGTTTTTGTTTGGTTGATCTACGTTGAAATTCCAAAATGTTGTATAAATAGCTAGCCAGACTGGTAAACGATTGTTTTCTAATCTCAATATTATAAATGCTTTATTTTGTAATTGTTGCAATATAGGAAAGCGTCTAGAGGAAAAGATTGGTTTTCAAACGTTCTTGATCGTAAAGCGCTGATGTATCATTGTTTAGATTGACAAATTATTTTCTCTGAATCTTGCAGTATGCAATGTAAGCCTATAGGTCAAATTGTTAAACACTGCCACATGTGTCCCATCTATCTTTAATCAACACGCTTAGTAAATCCTATTACCGATTGTTATGTGAGATTAACACCCGTGAAAAACAACACGATGACACTGTTAGCGTACTAGTTACACATGCTCGAGTGATTTACTTGCTGTTGATCGTCTATTGTACTGCAGTCAATATGCAGCGAAAATACAAATGGGAAATGCAAAATACCAGTTTATTATGCACGCTCTTCCCGAAAAAGCTTGTCGCCAGCCATTTCGAAATTTCTTGCGCCAATGGGAACCCTGTACATTCAACTTTGCTAATTCTTATGTTGAAGGCTAGAAATTTATTTCCTGACTTTTTTGGGGCGAAAGGTCATTAATCATTAACATGGAAATGGAAGGATTGTTACTTTTGAGGTAACATGAACTTCATCTTCTGTTCATTAAATGTTAATCTATAGACAATGATGGATGAACCAATGCTTATGTTACAAATAAATTCTGCAGAAACATTGCTTATGTGACCAATTTATAAGGTACATACCCTTAATGGTCTTTCACTATTTTCAGGGATTGGATTGTGAGGGTTTGGTGAAATCTCGCCTAGATGCAGATACCTTGGAAAATGCTGGTCTTGTTTCCAACAAATTAACTTTTACTCAAAGACATGTGAAAATCAAGACACGTCTATAGTAAGCATTAAATTTGTATGTTGTCCAATCTTCAACAATTTTCTTGTGAACACTCTAGATGCCACATTTTTCATCCAACCACATCAAAATATTCATCACTATCAAACCTCAGTCAAGTTTGACACTTATTTAAAAACTTATTTTGTCAGACCAAATGTCTTTATCAAGTATTGGTCACATTTTGAAACAGAATCACTTCAGATAAAAAACTAGGTCACCGGGTCAAATCTTAGAAAATCTTATAAATGCTATAGACATTGCATATTATATCTGACCTTCTTGTAAGGTTGTTGGATCACATACTAAGAAAAATAAATCTTGAGTCAGTTTGAAAATGGTTGTCAAAAACTAGGTCGATATTCTTGTAAATAATCCAGGGCCATCAATTATCAAGTAATGTATCCAGGGAAGTTGTCAAAAAGTATGTATGTCCACAGGCATCCAAGTTTAACTTTGAGAAAATTAAAAAAAAAAAACACAATACCTGGTTAAACTACTACAAATAGAATTTATATGGTTCCATATATATGCTATAACAAATAATGACTGTAATGTTATCGTATGAGAAAACTCAGGGAAACCCAATTAATACCATATTACTATAAATAGACTCGCTATTGTATTATATATGCACAGACAAGGTGATTTTAACTCCCTCGTCCATTCCGCCCAGATTTTTAATCGAAAAAAAACGGGGATGAAATATTATTTTGTAGAAAAAGGCCAAACAATGATTTTTCTCGCAATCCATAGCATCAAATGGTTTCAAACAAACATAACACCGCTGTACTAGAACTTAATGTTCATTAATTGTTGACATTTGTAGAAGACCTGACCGCCATATGCTGACGTCACAATAATCACGTTCCTGTGAATATTTTACGCGAAATGACGCGCTTTAAAAAGAATATTGTACCTGAACAATGTTTGTTGGGGTTAGCATTTAATCAATTTTCTTCTGAAAAAAAATATTATTCGTAAACAATACTGTATTTATGTGTACGTTTTCGAAAGAAGAATAAAACATATTTTTTAGATCATGTATTAAATCGTCGTTAGATTAATCTTTCGCTGCGGAATGTTGCAAATTGTGACCATCAGCGTATGGCGGTCAGGCCATCTTCAATTTTCCAAATATAATGAACATTGAGCAAGAATGCCGGCGTATTGGTCGGTTTGCAAATTTTGATGTGGTGGATCATGAGAATAATCCTTTATGAACCTGTCTCTTCCTGAGACCAGGTCAGTTTAGACATTTTTCGGCTGAAATTATTGCCCGAAGAGAGCAAGGGGGTGAAATGTCATTGCACACCTTGTCATTATTATACCCTCGACAAATGAAACTTGAAGGGGGTATATTGGGGTCACCCTGTGGTCTGTTGCAATTTTCCTTGTCCGTAGAATAACTTAATAACTACTAAATGGAATCTAAGAAAACTTAATACAATGGTAGAGCACAATGAGGGGAAAAGCAGTGTACAAGAACCATAACTCTTATTTTGTTAATTACAGAGTTATTGCACTTTGTTACTTTTTCTTGTCAAGAGAATAACTTAATAACCGAGATGGAATCTAATTAAACTTCATACAATGGTAGAGCACAATGAGAGAAAGTGCAGTGTACTACAACCATAACTGCTAATTTAGCTAATTACAGAGTTATTGCCCTTTGTTACCTTTTTTTTTGTCTGGAGAATAACTTTCATAAAAAAGGCCATCAGTGATACTGATAACAGTTTAAATAAAGTTCATGGACGAACCAAGTTGATGAATACATGGAGTTCAAGCAAAGGAGGTGTGATTCTATTTTCTCTATTGCTCTTATCTTTATTTCTCTTCATTGGGTCCCTCAGCATAACTCAAATACTTAAACAATTTACTGATTGCAATGAAAGCTTGTGCACTGCACACCAACTAAAAAAGCTTTTTTTCTCATTTTAACAAAGACAATCCAAAAATTAACAAAACACATATAACCTGATCCATAACATTGTCATTTTAAGGTGGGTTTCTTAATAGTTCACTACCTTTCCTATCAGGGAGGCGTTCGGGGGTATTAATCACATTCAGTGATAATTCTAGTTATTATACTATATGGACCGTATAGAGGTGTTATTAATAGTAACACTGGTTTTCCCTAGTTTCTTCTGTAATGGAAATTCAGACGCCTGTGGTATATCAATAAAAAAAAAATTGTACAATGAAAATCTCTTAAAATTTTCTTTACCATTGAATGGTGAGAAATGAATAAATCATATATTTTTCAGTTACAAACAGCAAAAGTTCAACTTGTTAAGAGAAGAAAGTGAAGGCTATTCAAAACTGGTTACAGAACTGAATCAAGTGCGGACAGAAAAGCTTACACCAGAGAAGATGCTTCAAAATATAAAGTCTTTAATTGGTAAATCTATCTGGTGTTTTGAAGAGTAATTTCAGTTTAACCTATGGAAAAGTTCACCTGTAAAACCCTTTTCCACAAAAAAAATGCTTTTAGGAGTGTTTATCTACAGATGTCTCAAAATATGTCAGCAGTTTGAAAGGGTTAAGCATCATCAACCTTATCAGGATCTTGTTCCATACTTCGAATATATGATATGTTTAACCGCCACCTACTTTTAGGAGTCTGGTTCTAATACAGTTTTCTATCATGTGACTGTCCAAAACGGATTTGGCTATGTAGGCCCTTCAAATCATATATGTATTGTGCTGAAGGCAAAGCATTATATTTGAAACTTTGTTGAACAGAAGGTACTGCATTCAACCATTATCTGTCATCTGCTATGCAAATTCTAGAAATAGCTTATGGGTTAAATTAAATAGTAATTATAAGACGGACATTACTTGAACATATTGTGATTTGAGAGAAGGAGTAATTTCCTGATGTGAACTGAAGTGGCTTTATGAACAATTATGACAATAATAATGATAATGAATGATAATCCTGGATATATAGAAGTTTTAGAAGTCTTAAAAGTAGAAAGGAAAGCATAAATAACTGTTTTTAGCTCCACTGGCTGAAAGCCAGTCGAGCTTATGTCATGGCGAATTGTCCGTCGTGCGTGCGTGCGTGCGTAAACTTTTTCCTTTAAACGACTTCTTCTCACTAACCACTTGGCCAATTTGGTTGAAACTTCATAGGAAGCATCCTCTCAATGTCCTCTCTTAAATTTCTTCAATTTTTTTTGATCCATCCATAATTCTGGTTTCCATGGCAACCAAAAGAAAAAAATAGTGAAAACTTAAAAAATCTTCTTCTCTGAAAGTGTCAGGCCGATTTTCAAATAATTTTGTAGAAATGTTCCTTGGGTGACCCTTTATTAGATTCCTTCAAGAAATGTTGATTGGTCGAAAAACATGGCCGCCAGAGGGCGGGGCTATTTTGCCTTATATGACCATAGTGAAAACTTAAAAAATCTTCTCCGAAATTGTTCAGCCGATTTTCAAATAATTTTGTAGAAATGTTCATTGGGTGACCCTCTATCAGATTCCTTCAAGCCATGTTGATTGGTCAAAAAAATATGGCCGCCAGTGGGCGGGGCTATTTTGCTCTATATGACCATAGTGAAAATTTAAAAAATCTTCTTCTCCGAAAGTGTTGAGCAGATTTTCAAATAATTTTGTAGAAATGTTCTTTGGGTGACCCTCTGTCAGATTCCTTCAAGCCATGTTGATTGGTTAAAAAATATGGCCGCCATGGGGTGGGGCTATTTTGCCTTATATGGCTATTGTGAAAACTTAAAAAATCTTCTCCTCCGAAAGTGTCAGGCCGATTTTCAAATAATTTTGCAGAAACATTCCTTGGGTGACACTCTACAAGATTCCTTTAAGCCATGGTGGTTGGTAAAAAATATGGCCACTAGGGGGCAGGGCTGTTTGGAGATTTGATTTTTGCCTTATGGCCGTGGAGCGATACTGGCCCTCTTGGGCCTCTTGTTTCAAAAGCAGGATGAAGCTGTAAAGTTTTAGCTTATAAATCTGATTTCCTGTTTGATTTATTTCAGGTTGTTTCAATTTGGATCCAAACAGAGTCATTGATGTTTTATTGGAATCCTTTGAAAATCATTCAGATCTTGAAGAGTTCTATGTTCCTTTGATTAAGTCATATATTCAAAACAATGAGACACTATGCCATATTCTTGGCTTTAAGTTCCAATTTTTCAAGGTATTTTTTGTTTTCATATTTATTCTTTCTTGACTAATAAGAAAATAAAGTAGAAATTGGTTATTAATTGATAAGAAATAAAGGCTAAGGAGTCATGTTAGACATTTTTCATTCACCCTTTCCCACATATAAGAAATCTGCAGCAGAAGACTGAAAAGTCAATAAATTAAAGTATGATTATTGTATAGAGTTAAAACATGGTAGCTATATCATCTGTATGAAGGAAAGGGTTAAACAGATAAATATAAAGATTTATTACATACTCTAAGAAGATTCAAAGAATCATTCATATTTGCAATTGAGAAAATGTTCATACTGGAAAAGAATCAGTTTCCCCAATGCAATGCTGGTTTGCTGCATAAAAGCACAATTAAAAGCCTGTTTTATTTGTTATATGCACATAACTATCACTTGGTATAAAATCCTGCATCAAAAGTTCACTGGTAAATCAATTATACAGTTTATATAAGACATGTAAAAATCAATCTTTTCATTCCACTATGAATTTTGTTATGTTATACTTCTGAATTTAATCCCTCTTGATTCAAAACGATATTTTTCATTTGGTTTCAGGATGAAGAAACACCAAATTCTCTATATAAACTGGCAGCTTTGTTATTGAAAAATGAACTTGTGGAGTTGGACACTCTATATATGCATGTAAGCTAACAATTATATTCTTGCTATGCAGTATGTTTTTTCTTCGTTAATGTTTTTGTCCTTTACAAACTTTTATTTGGTTGGGCTAAATGATTGAGGATAAAAAGTCCTTATCAGGGCTCTCACGAGGGGGCGATTTGGGCGAAGTGGTCGCCTAAAAAGTTCCGACTTCGCCCATTCACTCGATCAAAGCGAAGTCGACTTCGCCAAAATTCTCAGTCAAAGCGAAGTTGACTTCGCCGACAATTTTGTCCTATCATCGGACACTGTTAAAATGATCACGGTCACGCACCATGTCGAATCGATGTATACAGTTCTCGATATACACAGTTGCGTAATCAGTTATTTGACAACTGAGAGTGTATATCCATTAAAAGCTGAAGAATCGAATCATTTAACACACACAATGACGTAGAACCAATCAAAATCGTGACCTTTAGTCCAATTTGCATAATCAAAGAACCGATCGTCTTATCAAATATTATGACGCCCCCCCTGATAAAACATTAAATACGTAGCCGATGTAAATGAGATGGAAGTCGAATTATGTTTTAACCCTTTCAATAATATAAATAATATTGTGAATCTATTCATGGTTTAATGAGATAATCGTCTTCAATAATTGAGAAAATGAGATTTTTTAGATATTTTTTTTAGGGGATTCATATTAAATGCTGTAGCATGGGGGGTCATACTATTTGGAATTAACCAATCAAAAGACAATACCTCAATTCTACTTGTAAAGGGTGTGTATGTTTGGCTGATACAAATAATTTACGTTGTTTATGACACTAACGACAGAATTCTTCACAAAATGCCTTTACACGGCGAGTAAAGTGTAGCTTCATTAATTATAATTCGGCGACTTTAGAACACAATGTTCGGATCGCAAAACCCGATACAAATAATTTACGTTGTTTATGAAACTTACGATCGACTTGTTTACAAAATGCCTGACACCTTTACGGAATGGACGGCGAGTAAAAGGTAGCTTCATTAATTAAAAATTTCTGCTACTTTAGAACATAATGTTCGGATCGCAACTACTCTTAGGGAAAAACAGTTTTAGAACTTCATGTGATAATCATAATTAAAATAAAATAAAAAAACATTCATCTTTGTTTAAGTAAATGTGTTCTATCCCAATCGATGCGATTACGATGCGATGCGGTTACGACGCGTAACGACACACAAGAAATATCACTTCTCCCTTAAGTCTCCCCACTTCTCCCTAAAGTCTCCCCACTTCGCCCTAAATTGCCTGGAGGGCGAAGTCACTTCTCCCTAAAATTTTAGCCTAGTGAGAGCCCTGCTTATATTATCAAAATAATGCCTGCTATTGAATTCTTTATTTATGTGAACAATACATGGACAAAGAGATTCAGTATGAGATTTCACAATTTTTAAACATTATGATCCTGGTCACTTGATATATCTGCAACAGACACTCTAAGTAAACTTGGAAGTGACAGAGAAAATTCTCATATATGCAAATTTTACGACTCGGAATTTGAAGGGTTTTCTGGAATTAGACGACCTAGGATTCTGTCTTATAGTCTTCAAACATGTAATATGAAGTTCAATAGTTAAATGTAGTATATCATGTAATAAGTTTAAAGTTCTCATTGTTTGGCTTTGCAGTTAAGTCCCTCTGACAGTTCTATACTAGACCACAGCAAGAAAGAAATGACTGATGCAAAAGCTTATGCCAGAAAGTTTCTTGTTGTCAGTCTCTCGGAGAAGAGTAATGAAGACAAAAAAGCAGATGATGATAATAACAAACTGGATCCAGTAAGTGTGAAAATATTAGAGCTTTTACCTGAAACAGTCAACTTTAGACACCTTTGAAGGAGACAACTTCTGAAGACATCATGGAAAAAGGAGGAATTGTTAAAAATAAAAGCAGTGCAATTAATAGACTTAGCTGTATATTTCTTTATTCTGTGATGCCAACTATTGGATTAAGCTGAATTGAAATGGAGGGATCAAGTTGAACAATTCAATAATTCCATTCTAACACTCTGCAATGCTTGAAAGATGTGGAATAAATAATCTTATAAAACGACACTGCAGGGTTTTTGCATGACGCACGAATCCTGCGTCATTGACTCATTTTCAACTCAATGGCCCCCTTAAATAAATTGCTGTGCTTCTATATGAACGTTGTGTTAGTAAACCCTGATTTCCTGAAAACTTTTAAATTCTGAATAACTGGTTTGCGCTTCATCCTTGTAATAATCAGTAATGAACAAAAATGAAACTTCCACACTAAACACGTCTATGTCTGGTTAAATGTATATTTTGTTAGTATCAGTGAATGCTTCCTGTACTATAATAGATCTATACAAAGTAAATTAACAAAATTTATGTTGTTTGCTGCTGTAGCAAGCAGTTCTTTTTAAGTCACAAGATAAGACAGTGATTGCATGTTGAATGAACTGTCCAAGAGAATGCACTGTCCATCTTTAAACAACAAATGGCTAAATGCTTTTTCCTTACTAGAGTCAATCATTTGATTACAGAGTTCGAATTTGGACCCCCAAAACAAATATAATTACCCCAACTTTGATGATGACGGCGTCAGGTCACTATGACCCCCAAGTTTCAAAGCTGAGGGGAAACCCTGCCATACAGTATCAACATAAATTAATGTTTGTATTTATCTAAAATTGATCAAGTAAAGAATGGTCTTCGAAATAGTCCATTAAGTGACAATAATAAGCGCCCTGCTGAAGCAGGGGACACAAAAGAATGTTCTCATTGGACCACAATTATATGTATATACATATTTCAGCATGAGAATAATCAGAAACTTGGCTTAGCTGAAGCACTGTTGAACATTGGAGCTTGGGGTACAGCAAAGTGCATATTGGATCGTCTACCTGAATTTTTTGGAACCACATACAAGCCAGTAGCATCAGCTCTTTGTGCCCTGATTCATACAGTTCTAGACCCTGCATATAGGAAGTATGTTTTGATTAAAAAATATTTTTTAAATATACTGTTGTAAGATGCACAGTCATATCAAAGCCGTAATTTTCTCCAAGAGCCATCAGTCGACCTTTTGCTGTATGTTTAACCTATGTAAAAATCTGCTCAGGGAGAATATAATCTCTACTTTCCACTATTGGATAAATTCTTGCAATGGAATCATTCACACATACAATTTTATAAGAAGTAATAGCTTGAATTATTTCACATAAAAGTTAGTTATATTTCACATTATTAGGGTATGACCAATTTAATTTAAACAACTCTACTGCAGATAAGTTGATCAAATATGATTTGAAGAAGAAATGCTATAACTTGTAGGGTTATTTTCTCACCAAGGCAGCCTTGTTGGGTACCAACCATAGCCTTTGGTTAAGAAGCAAAGATTATGCCATTTGAAATATTACCCATATCTATAGCACTATAAATGTATTTTCAGATTCAGTGGTATGTCAGCCAAACTTGTCGCCAAGAGAGGAAAACATGAGCTGGTTGGATGTAATATCCAAAAGGCTACAACATTCAAGGAAGTCAATAGTTTGGTTTTTCCTATGGTGGCTTACCTAGGTCCCTATGTCGCCTGTGATCCAGTACTCATTGTAAAATTAATACGACTAGGAAGATATTACATGTCAAAGGTATATTAGGTTTATCTAGTCTTCAAATATGGAAGTCTTAACCCTTTCCCATATGCAACAAGTCTGCAGAAAACTTTCAAGTAAAACTATGAAAGATCTCTATAAATGAATGTAAAATAATAATAGTGGAAAAGAATTGAAAACATTGTGGCAAAAGAAGATATTGCTCAATATGAGCAATTTCTCCTTTTGCTGCAATGTTTTAAAAAATCAGCTGCTGCAAAATGTAAGGGTGAGAAGATGTTTTCCTTCAATATATTCTTTTTCTCTTCCAAACGTTATGTTGTGTATGTCCCATTACAGTTGTCTCTTGACAATAATGAAAAATTAACCACAACCTTTAGTCTAAATCAGTTCTCATTTAATCATCAAGGATTGCCCTTATCTAAAGTTTTCTAGATGAATGGCATTACTTATTTTAAACAGACAATGCAAATTTATTTTTAAAACTCATTAACATTTTCAAATTCTTTTATATTTATTACTGCCAAATGTTTTTAGCTCACCTGTGCACGAAGTGCTCAAGGTGAGTTATTGTGATCGCCCTATGTCCGGCGTCCGTTGTCCGTCAACATTTTCTCCTCTGTAACCGGTGGGTCAACTGGGATGAAACTTCACAGAAAGTATCCTCTCAATGTCCTCACCAGAATTCCTTAAAATTTTCGGGATCCATGCATAATTCTGGTTTCCATGGCAACGAAATGAAAAAACTTCAAAATTCTTAAAAAATCTTCTCCTCCGAAAGTGTCAGGCCGATTTTCAAATAATTTTGTAGAAATGTTCCTCGGGTGACCCTTTATCAGATTCCTTCAAGCCATGTTGATTGGTCGAAAAACATGGCCGCCAGGGGGGGCGGAGCTATTTTTCCTTATATGGCTATAGTGCAAACTTAAAAAATCTTCTTCTCCAAAAGTGTCAGGCCGATTTTCAAATAAATTTGTAGAAATGTTCCTTGGGTGACCCTCTATCAGATTCCATCAAGCCATGTTGATTGGTCGAAAATCATGGCCGCCAGGGGGGGGGGGGCGGGGCTTTTTTGCCTTATATAGCTATAGTGCAAACTTAAAAAATCTTCTCCTCCAAAAGTGTCGGGCCGATTTTCAAATAATTTTGTAGAAATGTTCCTTGGATGACCCTCTATCAGATTCCTTCAAGCCATGTTGATTGGTAAAAAAACATGGCCGCCAGGGGGCGGGGCTATTTTGCCTTTTTTTGCTATAGTGAAAACTTAAAAAATCTTCTCCTTCAAAAGTGTCAGGCCGATTTTCAAATAATTTTGTAGAAATGTTCCTAGGGTGACCCTCTATCAGATTCCTTAAAGCCAAGTTGATTGGTTGGAAACTATGCCCGCCAGATGGCGGGGCTTATATAGCTAAAGTGAAAAAAAAAATCAGGTGAGCGATTCCAGGGCCATCATGGCCCTCTTGTTTATGTATGTGTCTGTAAATTGAACTTATCACATAATGATAGCAATGTATACATACCTTGTTAGGACAGTTCAGTTTTCATGGACAACAAAGATTTGTCCAAGCTTTATGTATAAACATAAAACCTTGTGTTTGTTTATGCTTTTCACAGAGGAATCAAGGTACACTTACTATAGATGATAACATCATGTACTTTGGTCTCCTCAACATCATGGATGAGGTCCTCATTCCAAGTATATCTTTCCTCACCTGTAACTGCTGTATATCAGAGGAACTCTGGACCTTGCTGAAGATGTTCCCATATGAACTCAGGTAGTTTTCTGCAATTATTTTTGGCAAAAAAAAAAAAGGATAATTCCACTTATTATCTTAATATTGCATTTTAGATTCTATAGAATTGGATAAAGATGATAAAAAGGATAACATTTGAATGCATAATTTTGATGTAAAGGAAAAGCATTGTAAGAAATGTAAAATCAGAAATTGCTTATGAGCAGTTTTCCTACACTCAAGTCTTTGTTTTCGATGTGGAAACCAAACAATGAAAATGGCGTCACTTCAGCAGTTTGATGTTATAACATTGGTCACTTTGGCGCCAAAACCGGCATTTATTATTATTTTTAATAAACTCGTCAACTTAACTGAATATAAAGCTTGCAAGTAGCCCACTAGGTTACAATAAGTATCACCCTGCTCAAGCAGGCAACACAAAAGAATGTCTTCACTGGACAATACCAAGGCTGCCGGCATATCATCTTAGTAAACTCGTTAAATAAAAGTGATAATAAATACACACTCATGAAATTTCCTCTACGACTGTGGGAAGGTAGCAAGTTACCTGGAAAGAATGTTTTCTTAAGTACAGGTGAGAGAAAGCTAGGAAACACATGTTAGGTGAACTGACCTTCTTGATATAACTGAAATACTTTTTTATATGACATTTAACTCCAATCAACCAACCAATCAATAACAGTTGTTTTACCTTTTCTCACAAAAAAAGAGTGTCTTCAAATATGTGAAAATGAAGGTCTATTGCGAATGAGTTCATTGATATTTCTGAATATGACATCAAGGACCATATAAGATATTTTCCTGAAGATATTTAGTTTCAAATGCAAAATAAAATATATTTGTATAAGTGTTTATTAAAGTTGATCTTCACTTGCAGATACAGGATGTATGGCAACTGGAAGAATGAGATGTACACAGGTCATGCCAAACTTGTCCGTGTCAAGGCTGATTGTCTGGAAAAGGCAAAATACATTATGAAGTAAGTACTCATGTTTCTACAGAATAAATGAGAATTCTTTTTTAGTTTTTGAGACAGAGATGAGACAACAGTTGAAAAGTGAAAATATTGACCAGTGTCAACAAAGTTTACATAAATCATATATGCAACAGGGAAGAAGTTTAGTAGCAAACATTATCGTAACACTAAAGTCAAGCCTCTCTGAGTTTCTTTAAATATGCTTTTGTCGAAACATTTTTATTTTACTTTAATAATGTTTGTTAGTTAAGAGTAGGGAAAGAACTATTTATGACAAGCCAATGAAATTATTCAATTTAGCACGTGATGTAATTGCCTTAAACAGGGCCTGCTCTGGGTTGAATTTTTCTTTCGCCATCACTTTCGCCACATTGCAATAAAGGTCGCCACTTTTAATTTTAAGGAGCCATTCATTTTCGCCACTTTTGACAAATATTTTAGCCATTTGTTCGCTACTTTTCTTTAATTTCAAGAGAAGAAATATTTATATGCAATCTCATTAATGGGTCCACTAATTGTGCGTACTCGTCCATAATTAAATAGATTTTTCCCAATCAAAAATGTCATTAAAAATCATGAAAGGTATACGTCGATCGTCTAAACCTGCTTCAAAAAGCGTGCCGATATATTTAATGCATCTATAATTGCCAATTATAATATGTACAGCCTTTAATGTATCAATATCGCTCAGAGTTGTTGGTCAGTCGGATTAAAAGGCTGAATTAACACTTCAAAACAATAAAACAAGTGTGAAATACACAAGCTGTCAAAATGATAAAAACGGGTGTCGTAAAGATGTCGTAAAGTGGTCACTGGTTCCCGACATTGAATCAAATGGCAGTGCATTATCTTAGATTAACGGAACCAGTCACTGTATGTCGTAAACTGATACCCAAAACAGGTAAATGTTGATGATAAACCCTTTCGCCACTCATGAAATAGCTTCGCCACTTTAAAATAATCTTCGCATTTGGCGAAAGTGGCGAACGACAGCGCAGGCCCTGCTTAAAACTCTCCTGCAGTAGAAATATTTTAAAAATATGGAATAGATAAAAGGGACTGTGCAGTTTATTTTATGGTTATGGTTTCTAGTTCTGAAAGCCAGTCGAGCTTATGTCATGGCGAATTGTCCGTTGTGCGTGCGTTAACTTTTTCCTTTAAACGACTTCTTCTCCCTAACCACATGGCCAATTTGGTTGAAACGTCATAGGAAGCATCCTCTGCCACCAAGGGGCAGGGCTGTTTGGAGATTTGGTTTTTGCCTTATGGCCGTGGAGCGATACTGGCCCTCTTGGGCCTCTTGTTCTTGAAATAGTACTATTTCACCACAAAGTTTTTGCCAAGTCTAGAGACAGCTTTACTGGCAATGAGTTAACTGAAGGTTGTCTGAAGGAGACAACTTTGCAAACATCTGGGCATAAGTTTGGAAATTTTCTATAAATCAAATTGAAATAACTGAATAGAGTTGTAAACGTTAAGGCAAATTCGTCCATGGAAAAGCTTAAGGTTATAACCCTTAGTGAACTTCTACCATGTTTAATTTCAGGCGTCTTTCAAAGGAGAATGTGAAGCCTTCTGGACGTCAGCTAGGAAAGTTGAGTCATAGTAATCCGGGTGTTTTATTTGAATATGTAAGTGTTATGATTGCACGGTATAAATTATATTGACCCAAAGTTTTGTTTTAAAACTGTCATATGCTTTAAAAATAATATGACTTATTACATTTGTACATGATCAATTAGACTAAAAGAAACATTCACAACCTGTTTGTACTAGAAGTGATAACACATTGCATTTTACCTGACTCAAAATTTAAATCATCTTGGCATTAAACTTTCTAGCAATATCATACCTAAAATTAGGACAGCCAAACTTTTCAAATGGCATTTCAACATTTTATGGGGCACATAACAAGAATTACAAAATTATTACTGTGTTGATATCAAACACAGGTTGAATTTATGTCTTATTTGATGATAAAGTTTCATTACTAAACAAAATATTGTTGTCTTTATTCAACAGGTGATTAGGCAGATAGAAAAGTATGACAACCTTATAGGACCAGTTGTGGATTCGCTCAAGTATTTGACCAACTTTTCATATGATGTACTTGTCTGTATCCTTTGTATATTTGCATATGATAACATTTTTAGCTCGACTTTTGAAAAAAACGAGAGCTATTGTCATGACCCTGGCGTGGTCGGCAGCGGCGTGGTCGTCCGGTTAAGGTTTTTTGTTCAGCTCAGCTTTTTTTCTGTTTTCTATCAGTTGAGCGTCTGTGCCGTACGTGGTGCTCTTGTTTTGTTTGTATTTTTACCCACCCTGGCCTTCTATCATTATAGCTTTATGGACAATTCAACAAGCTAAATGTTTTATGTGTTCATGTTTTTGTTCAGAGTCATTGCAATCCCTATAAATTTATAATGCTTGTTCTGAGGTGACCTGTGTAATCTGACTGAATAGTCTTCTTCAGAATATGCAAGATACTCTCAAGCAAGTTCAAGTGGTTTCTGGAGGTCTAAATGAAAATTATTTCATTTCTTATCCTTTGTTCTGTGATGTTAATTGAGTACCTTTTTACACACTGTGTTATGTGGAAAGGTATCATCTTCAAAATAGATGTGTGAAGTGAATAAAAGCAAAAGAGGTTTTTTTGCGTAGCAAGTCTTGCGTAATTTCAGATTAATTGCATAAATGTAACGAAAATAAAATTTATTTGGCGTCGATACTTCATAATTTCAGAAAGAACGATTTTTGAAAGACAGACATTCTTCTAATTTTCGAATTTCTCCTTGTTAATAAACATACATATTAGTTTATCAGTCTTCCATAACAATTGTTCAGTCTGTATAATAGAAGCAGTGGCTAATCCTGAAAGAGAGAAAATGAAGTTTGATGATACAAGTCTGTCACTATGGCTACAAAGTAAGTTAATTTATATTTCATGTTCGGGTTGTATGTATTATAATTTTGACTTGGTGTTTAATTTTAAATTGCAAAAAGTATCTTTTCCCACTTATTCCATTTATACTGTGTTTCACTGTCGAACCCTGATGTTTATTTATTAGTCCCCTACCACATACTATGTAGATGGTGTGTTGCACTTTAACTTGAAATTAAAACACGACTAGGCTATCGCCTGCACTGTACAGAACTCTAGATAAGGGGCGTTTTGCATGTTCTTAAATCCTTATTTGACCCTCTAATCCTATGTTGTGGGTACTCAAGAGAATCATCTAAGTGAGAGCTAGAGAGACAATGTGGGAAAAAGAGCTGAATACCCCTCCTTATCTGGACCTCTGACTGTACCACCTACAGAAGTCTATACAAATTTAATGTGTACATTTGACCTAACAAGTCAAATTTGATGAGTGTTCATTTAATCTTAACATCTAACAAAATGCTTGCTATATTTCCTATACTGTAATACTTGCAGAAACCAAATTTTGTGAATGCATACATATTGGGGAAGGTATGTGTCTAAGGGCTGTTCCAGAAAAAAAAGTCTGGGGGGGGAGGAACGACCAGCAATTTTGAGGGTACCCCCCATAGAATTTTAATTATTTTTTGGGCACCCCCCATAGAATAAAATTTCAATTTTACCCCCCACCTAGAGAATTTAAATTATCACATTCATAGCAATTTTATTCATGTTTTATACTTTTTAACACATTCAAGCAGATCCAAATTAAAATGCATGTGTTAAAAGACATCCAGAAGTATCATATTTGACCATGACCAAGAGTGTACCTTCCTAGATAACCCAAACCCAGTCGGTAGCAATGCAGGCTCAGCCATTTTTCTTTCCTATGTTTGACAAGAGTCAATGTGACATGCATCTTCCACCAATCTTCTAAGTCTATGTGGAAAAGCAGCCAGTTGCTTTGGGAAGATTGTTGTGCGAAATACTGGTGTGTGAAAACCAGGAAATACATTTATACATGTAGTAGGTAACTGGCTGTCGTGATATAACTGATAAACGGCGTTAAACTCGAATCAATCATATTTATAATACAATTGGCTGAAATATGAGGCCAAGTTTGTAACGGATATGCCAATGCTAAATAATAGTGTGGCAAACTGGTCTAGTATGGAGAAATCCACAAAATGTAATTTGGACAAGATGAAATAATGAACATGTATTTCAAGCCATATCTTGTAACCGGTGTCCGGTGTCGTAAAAATCACTGAAGCGTCATTATCACCAATATTTATTAGCGAGCTGATACAGTAAATGCGATCTCGTATCCAACAATTAAAAATTAGAAAACGCTCGACATTGAATTCCCGCCGAATTTATTACGGGTTTTTTATACAGTAAAAAACCGACCACCCACAGAATTAAAATACATCTTTTGCCCACTACCTAGAGAATTTTATTTAAAAAATACCCCCCACCCAAAGAATTTAAATAGCTTGTCGTTCCTCCCCCCCCCCAGACATTTTTTTCTGGAACAGCCCTAATACAAACCGGTGCCCAGGGGGATTATGGATTGTCTCACAAATATTTTTCTTGTTTATCTTTTGTACACAGGTATTGCCAACTTTGCTGGGTCAATCTGTAAAAAGTATCAAGTAGAGCTTGGAGGATTGATGCAGTATGTTACAAATCAGTTGAAAGCTGGGAAAAGGTATGTTGAATAGGTTTAGCAAATTCATTATTTTCTTTTATAACTGAGATACAAAGGTATTTGATGGATACTTCTTTACAGTTGACATTCTATGTTGCCAGAACTATGGATGTGTATATTGAAGCAGTGACCTACGAAACCAACCTAAACTTAATAAGTACATGCCTGCACATTAAATGGATTCTGCTTTACCGAAGTTGGCTAACAGTGCAGATCTAATCAGACTGCACTGATGCGCTGGCTGATCTGGGTTACATTGGTCGCAAATGCCTTACAGTTTGTTTTCAAAGAGTGTCGCTCATTTTCTTTTTGCATTGCCTACTAATGCAAGCAGAAAAAAAGGTAGCAGCAAGTCATTCTCTAGCTATAGTTTTCTGTTATTTTTTTAATAGTTTAACTATTTAAAGAGATCATTTAAATATTATTTCTTAAATATTAAAATTACATATTTTCCCTAATGATTATCTGAATGCACCTTGAAAAGGTAGACTGACTATATAATTGTAGTATTGACATGTTACTGATGAGAGAGATTGTACAAAAGATGGCTGGAGTTGAAATCTCTGAGGAAATTACCATGGACCAATTAGAAGCTATGTCAGGTGGAGAACTTCTTAGACAAGAGGTATAAACCTTGGTTATAATATTTAATACCATTCTTGGAAAAGGTACAAGTTGGTGTTTGTGAGCAGTGTAGATCTACTGTTCACATATAACTCAATTAAGCTTGCTAGAAGCTTCTGTTAAGTTGTTTAGATTCCGATTAGATGGAACAGATGTATTGGCTGATCTGAACCAACAATGTTCAGCAATGCCAACTTGTACCTTTTCCCACATACATGTATATGAAAGATGTCATTCAAGAACTTCTTTATTTCCCTTTTTGTCACCTGTCTTGACAGGGTGTATGTACACACAACACTTTGACTTGAAGATGTCGATGTCTGCTTCCATATTGATGCTTTTTTCTCGGTCAGAAGTCTTGTACAGTAAACTGAAACTTTGGGAACACTCTATGATTCAATATTTCCAACTGGGTATTCTTCAGGGTTTACAAATGAATTTTACAAAGATTGTTCCTTTTTCAAGATGGGCACAACATAATCTGTAAAAATCATTTGTTCATATTGAGGAAGTCCTTGTGCCAAACTGTTGAATTATTGAGCGTTTTTATACGCCCGTTTTGAAAAAAACGGATCATATTATAGTTTTACCTGCGGCGGGCGGTGTCCAGTATGTTGTCAGCTCAATAACCTTAGAAGCTTTTGTCCAATCATCACCAAATTTGGTCAGAATGTGTATTGGGATAATATCTCGGGATAAGTTCGATAACTAGCCATATCGCTTTAGTCAATCAAGAGTTATCGCCTTTTAATTATAGAAATTACCCAAAATTGGTCTTGTCAGCTCAATAACTTTAGAAGCCTTTGTCTAATCATCACCAAATTTAGTCAGAATATGTATTGGCATAATATCTCGGACAAGTTCGATAACTAGCCATATCGCTTTAGTCAATCAAGAGTTATTGCCCTTTAATTATAGAAATTACCTAAAATTAGTCTTGTCAGCTCAATAACTTTAGAAGCCTTAGTCCAATCATCACCAAATTTTGTCAGAATGTGTATTGGCATAATATATTGGACAAGTTTGATAACTTACCACGTTATCTTATCACTATACCTAATTGGTCTCAAAAAAACAGGACAGGCGTATTTTGTGACATTTGGCGCCCTTGTTTTATTATTAAATAAAGTTGATGCAGGATAGTTCTTTCACTGAATTTTGAATTGTTAAAACATAGTAAATGGGTAATGTCATTATGATTTGTGTTTTCACATTAATGCTCAAAAGCCGGAAAGACATTAAAAAAAAAAAGTTTTATGGATAATCGTATTGAGGCATATTTTTAAGTGCAAATGCTTAAATTTTATATTTTTCTTCAACACTACCGTATATACTCAGTTATAAGTCGCCCTCGTCTATAAGTCGCACCCCCTACTTCGAGGCCTAAAGTCTAGGGTTTGATGATTGACCCTCTTATAAGTCGCAGTTAGATTTTTGATTTTTTTCACGTCAAAACCCTATGACAAGCAGCGAGATATAACCCAAGTCATCATGATCGAGCATCAGATTTTTTGTTTAAAACATTCATATAATGTCCAATTAGTTTTATGTAAGCATTGATTTATAGTCTAAATAGATTTTACTATCAAAAGAAGCGAGATATATAACCTTAAGTCATCAAGATCGAGCATCAGCTTTTTGTTTACATTATTTGAACACACAATGATGTCCAACTAGTTTTAATTTGTTTTATCTAAAGAGATTTACTGGGGAATACATAAACCGGTTTTGTCCGGTCACAAAAGGCCCCAGGTTATGTGAAAACACACTCGTCTTGATTAACCCTTTGTTTTATATAGCTCTCATTTATGGAGTTTATTCCCGATATTGTCAATTTGTTTCCAAGGTCGTTTGCTGCAGATTTGTTGTATGCGGGAAAGGGTTAACTGAAGGGGTAGAGGGTAGATGGAGGGAAAAATCGGCGTTGCATAACTGAAATTAATTCGCATACAGTGATAATCTGCTAACTCAGATTAAATTCTTCCTTTTCCCATGATGTTTCTGAGGCAGCTGAAAACTTTTGAAAACATTGCTAATTTCCCCTTTGTTTGATAATATAGCTTTCGTTTATGGAGTTTGTTCACCCTTTTTAATAAAAATCCACGGTTCAGCGACCTCAATTCTAACAGTCAAATAATTCTAACACAACTGTCGCGTGTAAACCACACAGGTTTAAATTATCATCAAGCTAAAGGTGTTACATGTAAAATTACCCGAGGTCAAATTCTGCAGACGTGTACGTATTAGAGTGGGTAAAAACCGATAATTGCATTGTTAGCAGTTTGTATTTAATACACTTTAGCTACAGTTATTGTCTTTGTTACGACTCTCAAATACTGCAGATGTATCACAGTGGTAAAAGCCGATAATTGCATGTTTATCAGTTTTTACTTAATACACTTTAACGTCAATTATTGACCGTGTTAAATCACCCCGTGTGTAGTCTTGGGATTGTTTGTGGATTAATTATGACAATTTTGGTCCGACTTTTTTATCTCTTTAATTGGATCTGTGTTTGTTTTTTGCTTTCTAATGGTTTAATTTGGTACCATCACCCATGCAGGCCAAAATCACGGTGAAATGGGTCTTGTCGTGGCCATTATTATGGCTTCTTTTTATCACCTTCTGCAAACATGGACTTTCTAATTAAGATAGTTTGACAGCTACGTGTGTACGTGTCTACACAATGACAAATTATCACTTTCCCGCATGCAACAATTATGTACAAGGCTACGTTGAAAACATCAAGGCAAGAAACATCGTGGATAAAGGAGAAATTGCTTATTGCAAGCAATTTTGAGTTAGCATTAACATTTCAAAATTCGGATGGGAAGCCTCAATATATGGTAATAAGGGTTACAAATCAATGACTTTTTGTTTAAAATAAAAACAACACTTTATCCTGAAATATAAATTAAAGTTTATTACATTATTTTTTCAATCACATATAAAGTGACATACGACCTAGTAACAGTATTATGGTCTGTATATTTACGCATCTGGACTTGAGCTCCGCAATTTATATTTTCACAAAATTCAAAATGGCTTCCAATCGAGCTAAAATCGAAACAATAACTTGGAACAAATGACTTTTTAAATGTACATTCATAAGTTATATATTTGTTCTAGTGTTTGTTTTTATAAACAAATCAATTCTATAAGATATGTTTCTTTCAATCAAACTTGATTTATTCTGTTAAATCATCATTTAAGTCGCCCTTTTTATCAATGACCGGCCTGCACAGTTTTTGACGATCGGTGAATTGGAGGGTAATTTTTTCTGAATTTTTGCTTGACCCTCTTATAAGTCGCTCCCCCCACTTCACTTTCGATTTTGAAGGTAAAAAAGTGCGACTTATAACCGAGTATATACGGTATATCTTTTATAGGGTGGATACTTTGCTCAAGTACGAAACACGAAGAAGTCCTCAAACAGACTAAAAGAGACCGTCTTGGAAAATGACCTTGCTCTGGCATTGTGCCTTCTTATTTCTCAACAAAGAGATGCAGTCATTTACAAAGAGGGATCTGCAAAGCACCTTAAACTTGTTGGCAAGCTGTATGATCAGGTAACACTATTGTTAATGTGTAATGCTTTGTTACTGCAAATGATAGGCAATACAGAGGAATAGGTTAGGGGGTGAAAACGTCCGTGCATCCGTTCGTCCGTAAACAATTGCTTGTGAACGCGATATAGTCTTCAGTTTTGATAGTATCTCAATCAAACTTATACAGTAGTTAGATATCCATGAGAGCTCAGTTCCTTTCGTAACCAGCCAGATCCGCTTATGCAAGACTGGATTATGGCCCTTGGAATTGTCAAAATTGTTATAATAGAGGCTCCATTTACTATCTGATCTTCACCAAACTTGCACAGTAGTTAGGTATCCATGAGAGCTCGGTTCCTTTGGAAAACCAGCCAGATGTGCCCATGCATGACTGGATTATGGCCCTTGAAATTGTCAAAATTGCTATAATACAGTTTGTGAACACAATAGAGCCTCAATTTACTATCCGATCTTTACCAAACTTAGATAGTAGTTGAATATTGATGAGAGCTCCGTTCCTTTTGTAAACCAGCCAGATCCGCCAATGCAAGACTGAATTATGGCACTTGAAATTGTCAAAATTGCTATAATACAGCTTGTGAATACAAAAGAGCCTCCATTTACTTTCGATCTTCACCATACATACAGTCGAACCTCGTTAATCCGGACACTTTGGTTCCCAGAGAAAAAAGTCCGGATTGCGAATCTTCCGGATTAACGATTTCTTATTTTGCCTACGCCAAATTTTCGTCTTAGCATAACAATAGGAGTCAAAGAATGGGACCCAATATTTCCCCAGATATTGCGCGGATACATGATTATAATTGAGGGAAATTCATTCAAAATAGTTTTGCAAACTGTCAGCGATATTGTATTTACCATTTACCTCTAGATACTGTTTGTCGTAAGCAAAGCTTTATCATGAGATTTAGAACACATAGATAACCAGTACGTAAACATGTACGTTTTTGAAAAAATGAACGTCAAAATAAAAAAATATTGAACAACTTATTATTTTTGTCAGATCTACACTTGTCTCTGGGTCAAAATATCGAAATTTTAGTCTCAAAATCAGTTTAGATCTGTTTGACAATTTGGCTGCTATTTTATGGCTGCTAATCAAAGTAAACAATGACACACGCTTGCAGATTATTGAATAGCCTTAGGCTATTACATTGTATACAGCTCTAACACCTTTTAGGACAAACGGACACTACAGAAAACAATGACACAGACTAATTGAGTAAAAACATATATACTGTCTATGTTTTCTGTATGCTGTACAGTCATGTACATTACTGTTTGGACTTTCGGACTAACGAAACGGATTATATGTGTAAATGGTCAGTCCGTTCCCGATTTTTTTTTTCCGGTTCCGGAACGCGAATTTCCGTATTAACGGAGAATAATTAAGCATAAAAAAATCGGTTTCCTGAATCCGGATCGCGAATTTTCCGGATTAACGGCGTCCGGTTTAACGAGGTTCGACTGTACATGCTCTGGATTGAAAATGACCAAAGAACCATACCAGTAGAGCATAGGCCCTCATGGGCCACTTGTTTTTAGCTCACCTGTGCACGAAGTGCTCAAGGTGAGTTATTGTGATGGCCTTTTGTCCGGCTTCCGGAGTGCGTCGTCCGTCAACTTTTTCTCCTCAGTAACCAGTGGGTCAATTGGGATGAAACTTCACAGGAAGCATCCTCATGTTGACCTCACCAGATTTCCTTCATATTTTTGGGATCCATGCAGAATTCTGGTTTCCATGGCAATGAAATAAAAATCTTCTTCTCCAAAACTGGTTGGCAGATTTTCAAATAATTTTGTAGAAATGTTCCTTAGGTGACCCTCTATCAGATTCCTTAAAGCGATGTTGATTAGTCAAAAAACATGGCCGCCACAGGGCGGGGCTCTTTTGCCTTATATGGCTTTAGTGAAAACTTAAAAAATCTTCTCCTCCGAAAGTGTTCGGCCGATTTTCAAATATTTTGGTAGAAATATTACTAGGGTGACCCTCTATCAGATTCCTTCAAGCCATGTTGATTGGTTAAAAACTATGGCCGCCAGGGGGCGTGGTTTATATAATTAAAGTGAAAAAAAAGAAATCAGGTGAGCGATCCAGGGCCATCATGGCCCTCTTGTTTTAATATAAGAGGCTATTGTCAGCTTTGCAAAGTTTGAACATTAAATTTTTCAAGATAGTATTATTAAGATTGAAGTCATTTTCAGGTTTGTAAAGATTTTAGGATTTATAACATTCATGACAACTGCTTTATAAAATATGAAAGAACAAACAAACCAACACAATTTAAAAAAATCTGTGTATAATACACCTAAGTGGGCAAACATAAATGACTGATTGAAATGCATGAATAAGCTTAATTTTTAGCTCCACTAGCTGAAAGCAAGTCGAGCTTATGTCATGGCGAATTGTCTGTTGAGCGTGTGTGCGTCAACTTTTTGCTTCAAATGACTTTTCTTCCCTAACCACTTGGCCAATTGGGAAGAAACTTCATAGGAAGTATCCTCTCAATGTCCTCTCCTAAATACCTTCATTTTTAGCTCTACTGGCCAAATGCCAGAAGGGCTTATGTCGTGGCGATTTGTCCGTCGTCCGTGTGTGCGTCCGTCCGTCCGTAAACAATTTCTTGTTAACACGATACAGTCTTCACTTTTGATTTGTATCTCAACCAAACTTATACAGTAGTTAGATATCCATGAGAGCTCAGTTCCTTTCGAAAACCAGCCAGATCTGCCCATGCATGACTGGATTATGGCCCTTGAAATGGTCAAAATTGCTATAAAAGAGCTTGTTAACACGATACAGTCTTCACTTTTGATTTGTATCTCAACCAAACTTATACAGTAGTTAGATATCCATGAGAGCTCCGTTCCTTTCGAAAACCAGCCAGATCTGCCCATGCATGACTGGATTATGGCCCTTGAAATGGTCAAAATTGCTATAAAAGAGCTGGTTAACACGATAGTCTTCACTTTTGATTGTATCTCAACCAAACTTATACAGTAGTTAGATATCCATGAGAGCTCGGTTCCTTTCGTAAACCAGCCAGATCCGCCCATGCAAGACTGGATTATGGCCCTTGAAATTTCAAATTGCTATAATTGAGCATGTGAACACAATAGAGGCTCTATTTACTATCTGATCTTCACCAAACTTAGATAGTAGTTAAATATTGATGAGAGCTTGGTTCCTTTTGAAAACCAGCCAGATCCGCCAAGACTGGATTATGGCCCATGAAATTGTAAAAATTGCTATACTACGGCTTGTGAACACAAAAGAGCCTCCATTTACTATCCGATCTTCACCATACATACATGCTCTGGATTGAAAATGACCAAAGAACCATACCAGTAGAGCATAGGCCCTCATGGGCCTCTTGTTTTTGGATCCATGGAAAAATTCTTCTCCTCCAAAACTGTTTGTCCTATTTTCGAATGATTTTGTAGAAATGTTCCTTTGATGACCCTTTATCCGATTCCTTTATGCCATGTTGATTAGTTAAAAAAACATGGCCGCTAGGTGGCGGGCTATTTTGCCTTATATGGCTAAAGTGAAAACTTAAAAAAACTTTCACCTCCGAAGTTTTCGGGCTGATTTTCAAATTATTTTGTAGAAATGTTCCTTGGGTGACCCTCTATCAGATTCCTTCAAGCCATATTGATTGTTCGAAAAACATGGCCACCAGCGGGCGAGGCTATTTTACCTTATATGGCTATAGTGAAAACTTAAAAAATCTTCTCTGAAAGTGTCAGGCGGATTTTTAAATAATTTTGTAGAAATGTTCCTAGGGTGACCCTCGATCAGATTCCTTCAAGTTGATTGGTTGAAAAACATGGCTGCTAGGAGCAGGGCTGTTAGCCTTATAATAAGTTATATTGGCTTAGTTAAAACTTAAAAAATCTTCTCATCCCGAACTATTTGGCCGATTTTTCTAATAATTTTGCAGAAATGTTCCTTGGGTGACACTCTACAAGACTCCTTCAACCATGATGTTTTGTAAAAATACATGGCCACCAGGGGCCGGGGCTGTTCCGGGATTTATTTTTGCCTAATGGCAGTGGAGCGATTCTGGCCTTCTTGGGCCTCTTGTTATTGACCAGCTTGGTTAGGACATGGTTATTAAAATGATGGTTTCATATGGTTGGTGGGTTATTTTGTCAAACTTCTGCTTCTGAACAGTGACTTAAGTTGCATTTAACTAATTCAAACCAAGTTTCAAAGGTAAATACCTGAGGTAGCAAGCTAACTTTGGATTACACATGTGATTGCTTGGATCAAGGTCTTTGTGTCTAAAAGTTGATTTGTTAAAGTTACCATTGAAACCTAGTCTCATGGCTATGCTGCCTTACTTATAATACCCGTACAAACAAAGTTTAAGGCGGGTTATATAGGAGTTAATGTGTTTAAATTTCTCCCCCCACCCCCAACGTCATTTCAATGGTACTATAAGTAAACGGTATTGATGCCTGAAATTTATCTTGTTTGTTAATTTTATGACCAAATAAAGCTGGTTCCCCTTATTAAACCAAAAAGTGTCCATTTTCACCCCCCAACAAACATATTTTTTCCCAAGCCTTTCCTGTTACAAAGCTCTATGTGGGAGTATTCTTCACATTCAGTGATAGCTTTAGTAATACTTGTATTAACATTTTATCATCTGTTTTCAGTGCCAGGACACACTAGTACAGTTTGGTAGTTTTTTGTCCATGCAGTTAAGCACAGAAGAGTTTGTGAAAAGATTACCACCAATAGATAAGATGGTGTCTGAATACCATGTCCCTGCTGATGCTGCCTTCTTCTTGTCCAGACCTTTGTATAGCTATGAAATATCTGTAAGTATTGTATTGTAGTTTTCTATGTAATGGAATTTAATATCTCTGAATTTGTATTCATGCTTATGTTTCTAGCTGGTTAGTTTGATATAAAGAAAGGAATAGGAAATGAAGATATAAACAATTAATTATTCATTGAACAATATTCTAACGTTAGCCAGGAATATAAAATCGCATGCATATTAATTATAGAGTAAATGATATTTAAAAAAAGCATGATGATTACATTTCACTATTTGTAGGACTAAAACACTCCCAGGGTTTATAGTATAGTGAAAGTCCATTTATTTCCTATATGATATCTATTTTAAACAATAATAGCAACAGGAAATACTATTGCAATGAAAAAATAAATTGCTTATATTGATCTAATTGCTGTTTACATTTTAGTCAAAGTTTGATGAATTGAGAAAGGCAGAGAAGATGGATAAGGAGAAGAAAGGTTCAAGTGCCTCAAAGGTAAACTCCATTTTACAACACCATCTTTATCATTGAAGTTTATTATAGGGCTGTTCCAGGAAAAAATGTCTAGGGGGGGAGGAACTGCAAGCTATTTTTATTTGGTGGATGGGGTGGTATTTTTAGATCACCTAGAGCCAAAGGCTCAAGGTGAGCTATTCTGATCACTCTGTGTCCGTCGTCCGTCGTTAACTTTTAGCTTTAAACATCATCTCCTCCTGAACCGCAAGAACAATTTTTACCAAACATCACAGGAATGTTCCTTTGGTGGTCCTCTTTCAAAATTGTTCAAAGATTTAAATTCCGTTGAGAACTTTGGTTGCTGCGGCATCAGAAAGGGGACAAAATGTCCAAACTTTAAAAATCTTCTCCTCCGAATCTGCCTGTCAGATTCAAATATAATTTGGTAGAAATGTTCCTTGGGTGACTCTCTATAAAAAGTGTTCAAGCCATACTGATTGGTCGAAAAACATGGCAGTCAGGCGGCATCAAAAAAGGGGCAAAATGACAATACTTTAATAAAGCATCCTTATAAAAGTGCTTGTCTGATTTAAAGATAGTTTTGTAGAAATGTTCTTTCATTGATCATCTACATACTTTGTCAAGCCATATTGATTTGTTGAAAGGCATAGCAACCAAGCAGCATCAGAAAAGGAGTAAAATTAAGTTTTTGCTTCAAATGACATATGGTTATTAGATTGATGGTCTAAGGGAGGTAACACTTGGCAGAGTATTATGCAAGGGTTGTCTGCAACAGGAAGTGGAAAGATAAATCGCAACATTTTGGGTCTCAGCAAGGATGAAATAAAAGATTGTTATTGAAAGTGAACAAGCAATTATGACATGATTTGTAACTATTGTTAAAGATATCATAATTGGTGAAGAGGTAAATATGAACTCAAATACTACAGTTAATGTATTGTATTGTTTGAAACCATGGCGTCGTATGTAAAACTTTGGTTGCTGCAGCATCAGAACATGAGTAAAATGACCAAACTTTAAATCCCTTTCCTCCATAATCTGCTTATCAAACTCTGAGATAATTCAGTAGAAAGAATCCTTAAGTGACCCTCTAAAAAAACTGTTCAAGCCATATTGATTTATATTAAAAACAGATCAAAAAAGGTGCAAAATGACAAAAACTTTATAATTCAATTCTAATTGAAATTCTTGTTAGATTTCAAGATATAAATGACCTTTACTTATAAGCTGTTTCTTGAGAAGTGTTCACTCCTTGAAGTTCGAATTGCACTCATTGATCTTTTTCCCAGATATTTCTACTAATTTACTATCAATCAGGTGATCGATTTAGGGTCATCTTGGCCCTCTTGTTTAATTAAAATTCTAATTATTGCCCAAAAAATATATTTATGTTCAATCTAAAATTGATGTTGGACAAGTACTATTCTTAAAGCTAATAAAGAATACAAGTGATCTGATGTAATTATACCCCCGGTTCCGAAGGAAAGGGGGGGTATACTGTTTTACCCATGTCCGTCCTTCCGTCCGTAACACTTTCGTTTCCGGGCTATTTCTCTGCAACCGCTTTTTGGAATTTGATGAAACTTCATAGGAAGGATCACCACCAAGTGTAGATGCGCATATCGTGTTTGCGTTCCGGTTGGATTATTTTTCACGGAGTTATGGCCCTTTACCCCTATGTATGACTAAATTCATTTCCGGGCTATTTCTCTGCAACCGCTTTTTGGAATTTGATGAAACTTCATAGGAACGATCACCACCAAGTGTAGATGCGCATATCGTGTTTGCGTTCTGGTTGGATTATTTTTCACGGAGTTATGGCCCTTTACCCCTATGTATGACTAAATTCATTTCCGGGCTATTTCTCTGCAACCGCATTTTGGAATTTGATGAAACTTCATAGGAAGGATCACCACCAAGTGTAGATGCGCATATCGTGTTTGCGTTCCGGTTGGATTATTTTTCACGGAGTTATGGCCCTTTACCCCTATGTATGACTAAATTCATTTCCGGGCTATTTCTCTGCAACCACTTTTTGGAATTTGATGAAACTTCATAGGAAGGATCACCACCAAGTGTAGATGCGCATATCGTGTTTGCGTTCCGGTTGGATTATTTTTCACGGAGTTATGGCCCTTTACCCCACCATCAGGCTATGTATGACTAAATTCATTTCCGGGCTATTTCTCTGCAACCGCTTTTTGGAATTTTATGAAACTTCATAGGAAGGATCACCACCAAGTGTAGATGCGCATATCGTGTTTGCGTTCCGGTTGGATTATTTTTCATGGAGTTATGGCCCTTTACTCCACCATCAGGCTATGTATGACTAAATTCATTTCCGGGCTATTTCTCTGCAACCGCTTTTTGGAATTTTATGAAACTTCATAGGAAGGATCACCACCAAGTGTAGATGCGCATATCGTGTTTGCGTTCCGGTTGGATGATTTTTCACGGAGTTATGGCCCTTTACCCCACCATCACATATGTCTTTCAAAACATGAGCGGGGTTATCACTAGTGAGCAGTAGCTCACATATTTCTTGTTTATACTGTATATAGAACTCCAGATAAAGGCTGTTTTTAGCTCGGCTAAGCACGAAGTGCGAGGTGAGCTTTTGTGATCACTCGCCATCCGTCGTCGTCTGTTAACAATTTCCTACAAATGACTTCTACTACTAAACCAATGCACTGATTTCAAATAACTTCACAGGAATGTTCCTTAGGTAATCCTCTTTTAAAGTTGTTCAAAGAATTTAAAGCTTGTTTTCCTAATATGTGCATTGTAAAATCTTTAAAAATCTTCTTGTCAAAAATGACTAGCCCGATTTAAGTATAATTTGGCACAAATGTTCCTTGGGGAACCTTCTACCGAAATTGTTCAAATTAATCCGATCCATTGAAAAACATGGCTACCAGGGGCAGGGCTTGTTTTCCTTATATCTACATTGTAAAATCTTTAAAAATATTCTTGTCCAAAAGTACTGGCCCAATTTAAAGATAATTTGGCACAAATTTTCCTTGAGGGACCTTCTACCAAGATAGTTCAAATTAATCCGATCCATTGAAAAACATGGCCGCCAGGGGCGGGGCTTGTTTTCCTTATATGTGCATTGTAAAATCTTTAAAAATCTTCTTGTCCAAAAGCACCTTTCTGATTTAAAAATTATTTGGCACAAATGTTCCTTGGGTGACCTTCTAACAAGGTTGTTCAAATGAATCTGATCTGTTGAAAAACATGGCCACCAGGGGGTTGCTTGTTTTTCCTTATATGTATAGAGTAACTTTGAAAACTATTGAAGTTCTATTGAATCAGGTGATCAATATAGGGCCATCATGGCCCTCTTGTCTATATTCTTACCACTTATTAGACCTTTGAAACTGTGCTGTGGGTACTTAAAAGAATAGCCTTAGTGAAACAATTAGTACCTACTCCATGTGGTCATATGGCAGATATTGGTGGGAAAAGACATGTCTACCCCTTTCTTATCTAAACCTTTGAGGTATCTTATTTGTGAAAAGTCATTAATGTTGAAGATTGAAGGTAAAGATGTCCATTGGAAGTGACACAAATCATGATTTGTAAATTAATTGTCAATAAAATATGAAGTATAAAATCATCTTTCAAATGTTTACTGAGTCAACATAATGTCTGTCATACTTTCCAGGTGCAGTTATATATACAGGCAGCTGAAGCAGTCACCTCTCCTATTGTAGAATGTGTCCGTCCCTTACAGTCTCCAAAAATATGGGAAGATCTAAGGTATATATGAGTGGTGCTCAAGGGAAACCAAACTCGGGGAATTCACTACCATTGTAGACCCTGATCACCCTTTCTTGTCTGATCTGGACTTGCACTGGCTCATGCTAAGTGGTAGAAGAAGTTTAGAAGCCTCTGGCCCACAGTGTACCTTTAAATAGGAAATTATGGATATGCAAAGTTGATCTTAAAGTATGCTTATCAGAAGACACTCGGGCTGGTTTTCCTAAAGCACAACTCGAATATTTTATCTTGCAATTCTGTTAAAATACCGACAAATAAATGTTTCTATTATATTCTACAATGATAACTGTTTAATCTGCAATCAATTTAAAATGAACTTATGATGTTTTTTGAGAATTTGTTTTGGTGTAGTCATCTTTAGATTATGTGATTCATTTCTCCTGTTGGGTATATTTCAGTTTAAATTCTTTTTTATTACAGCAAATATCTATTACCGCATCAAGTTCATTCGTTTACTCAAATGATTCTCATGTTCTGTAAAGAGAGAGTAAAAATAAAAAAAATAAAAAATTACCCGGACATACATGAATATTTTTCTAATTATTTTTTCAGTCCTACATTTTATGTGACATTTTGGTCCTTGTCCATGTATGATATACATGTACCAGCATTGGCTTATGAAAAACAAGTTGCTCAATTGAATCAACAAATCAGTGCTATAGAAGATAATAAAGACATGGTAAGTTATGTTTTAAAATACTTCGATTCTTTTCAAGTTCAAACCACACAACCCTTTCTCCACTGAACATCTTGTTAATCACATACCTAATTATTGAATACTGGTCTTAATATTAATGGTCAAGGCCAATGCACTTTCCAGTGAAATATTGCAGAAAGCTTATACAGGGATCAAAGTTTTCTGAAGTCTGACATTCAAAATATTTTATATAATGTAAATCCTATATTTATTATGCATGTAGCTGATTGTTTAATTTTGTGTTAGATGTACAGCTGTATTTGTCTACAAGTATTGAATTATCATTAAATTTTACCAGCCTCAAAGTAAAAGAAAGAAGGAAAAAGATCGGTGCAATCAACTGATTGACAAGTTGAAAGATGAAGAGAAGAAACAAAATGAACATGTTCAGAGAGTTCTGGCTCGACTCAAAAATGAAAAGGAGAGCTGGTTTGTTTCTCGTAAGTAAATTTTATCTGAATGTATTTAAAGTCTCTTATATTTGTGTATGACATTAAGCAAATTTAAGGGTAGCACCTATAATTTTTGGCCGGATTGCTCTAGCAATTCCGGTCTATAGATTAGCGATGTCTGTCTGTCAACATTTTGGTTAAAGTTTCAGGTTGAGGCAAAATCTCAGCACTGGAAAGGGTTACAAACTTGAAACTTTGCCTAAAGGTAACCAGTAACAAGTTCTATTGATTTCTAAGGTTACTTTGACCTTGGTTTGTCGATTTTCAAGGTCAAATTGCCGACAATCCGGCCTTACCGTCTTCAGCGGTTTCTTGTTAAATTATTTTTTGAGCATGTATTAGTAGTATTAAGTTTAAAAATACCCCCTAACCAGTAAATAGAGACTGTCACTCCTCCCCTTATAGACATTTTTTGCTTGAACAGTCTTGAAGAAAATGAAGGAAAACCAAGTAAAATTATGCAATTAAAAAACAGTACAAAGCCTGCGGCAAAAGGAGAAAAAGAAATCGGGTTTCTATGCCATCTGTTGCCTGAAATGTTGGCGAAACATCTTTCATTTGACATTTTTGTTTGTTTCAGGTTCGACGAAGAATGAGACTATTACCCAGTTTCTACAACTCTGTATATTTCCGAGATGCTGTTTCACTGCCAATGATGCTGTTTATTGTGCAGAGTTCATTCATATACTACACAATTTGAAAACACCCAACTTCTCCACACTCATCTGTTATGATAGGGTGAGATAGCCTACCATCATTCTATTATTGTTTCGTCTGCCTTGACAAGGAGACACACTGGGATCACTTCATGGTTGTCTGTCCATCACCCTTTCACTTGCTGGAATATTGGAAACACATGTGTTTCTTCGAATAATTTTGTTTTTAATACTCCTTAAAATTATGTTTGTACAAAATTATGTCATCACTTTAGCATTTACATTTGTGGACAGAATTTCTTTATACTTCATACAAAGATTCAGTATCAAGAGAGCCTTTCTAGATTGAATTATGTAGGAACAATTTCAGATTATGACATTTAAGCAACATCAGTGAAATAACTTGCTAGACCATTTTATGTGAAGCTGCTTTCATTCAAATATTGCGTAAATGTGAGAAATCATTTTGATATGTATTCATTTGTTAGCTTATTATGAGACATCAAACCAGTACCTCATTCGGTGATATCCATCTTTCCCCAGATATTCTGTGATATTACCTACACTGTGTCGTCGTGTACTGAAAATGAAGGTCACAGGTATGGGAGATTTCTGTGTGCAGCCTTAGAGACAGTTATGAGATGGCATAGTAATAAGCAGTTCTATGATAAGGTAAGTCAATCACATTTTATTAGCTCGTTTATTTGGAGAATATGATAGCTATGGTACTCACCCTGGCATGGGCATCACACCATGGTTAACGTTTTGCATGCAAGTACATATATAACACCATAGCTCAGTTACTACTAGATGTATTGCATCAAAACTTTCTACAAGGCGTACAACCTATCACACCTATCTAAATAATCAAGTTAGATTACTCTAAAGCAACTACATTAAGAGTCCATATCTCAGTAATTACTAGATGTATTACATTGAAACTTTATACAACCCTTCCAAACCATCACACCTATACAAATATTAACTAAGATAACTCTTTCTGGCAGACTATGACCCTTTTCAGATCGACTATAAGAAGGGCTAATGCAGTTGCTTTTGTGTCGGCGCTGCAGCTTTGGTTAAAGTATTGCATGCAAGGCCTTTCTCAAAAACCACATATGTTTTTGCTTTTAAACTTCACACACTTCTTGGAGGTCATCACAGGACCTTGTACGACAAGTCCAATAATTCAACATCAGATTTTGACTGAATTATGACCCTCTTGGCACTTACAAATACAATCACCTGATAAGGACATGAATGGAGTTAACTGATGACTCCGTACATGTGGATTCGTCGACATACATATGTCAAACCAAAAACAATTGCCCGCTACATCCATAGTAAGCATTAAATTCACCAAAGACTTACCCAACTTCAGTTATGTTATTATAATATCAAGCTAATATCTTGGTAACCACTGTTGACCATAATATCAACTGGCCAAATAGTCCAGCATGATCTCGTTTACTAGAAATTCTGGTTAAAGGTTTGTGTGCACCTAAATTAAGAGTCCATATCTAAGTAACTACCCGATGCGTGGCATTGAAACTTTATATTGCCCTTCCCATCCATCACACCTTTGTAAATAATCAAATAAGAGATCTCTTTCTTGCATGTAATCCAAATTATTGACTTATATTATTTGACTGAAAAGTTTTGTTTAAAGTTTAACTACATTAGAGTCCATATCTCAGTAACTAATAAGCAATGGAGAGTGCACTGTCGTTTTCATAACAGCACTAAACATTTACCAGGGCTGGCTCTGGCCAAAGCTGACGCATGAATGTGGTACATCTAAAATAAACCAATAACAATGCATTGTCAACATTTTTATTTTATTTTCATTTATTACCCCTGTATACAATATTTTCATATGACATGTATCAGTTGGTCAGAAAAGCAAAAGGTACATACATTTGTTATATTGTTTAGTTAAATTTGACTGGCACACACATTCTAAAATGTTTAGTCATTCATGGTTCTTGTTCAAATTTCCAGAAAGTTAAAAAAAAAAAGTGTGGGACATAAAGAACTGTCAGATCGAAACAAATGAAACAAGAAACATCATAAGGCTATTGAAATTCATAAGTTTATCTTTGAAATTTAAACACTCCTCTCCATGGTCAATGTCTTTTTCCAAGTCTTAGAGCCAAACATTTTCTTGGTAATAAATGGTTTTGTTACGAAACTGTCATTTTTAGCTCGACTTCGGCGGCGGCGTGGTCGTCCGGTTAAGGTTTTTTGTTCAGCTCAGCTTTTTTATCTGTTTTCTATCAGTCGAGCGTCTGTGCCGTACGCGGTGATCTTGTTGTTTTTGTGACGAAACGTCTGGACCCCCGATGACAAAGTCTGCATATAATTACCAAAGTGAAAGTTAATTTCCGGAAAACCCTTCCAGCTAACCAAAAATAAAGTCAGTGATTTTAAGACTAGTCAAAATCATTTAGACAAGTACTTGCTCGTTTAACATCTGTCATTTGTCTTGCAACCGACATTTAAAAACCACTTTAATAATACATGAAAATCAAATTCATATTAGCGATAAATTTGAATCGTCCGCCATTTTTATGCCCCCGGAATCATAGATTCGTGGGCATATAGTTTTTGGCCTGTCTGCACGTCTGTCTGCACGTCTGCACGTCTGTCTGTCTGTACGAAAAAAACTTTAACCTTGACCACTACTTTTGAACCATAACAGGTACGGCTACCATATTTCACATGTGTATTCCTTGTGACATGACCTTTCTGTCAGTACCAAAATTTTTGACCTTGCGACCTTGACCTTTGACCTAGATGTTGCCATTCTCAAAAAAAACTTTAACCTTGGCCATTACTTTTGAACCATAACAGGTACGGCTACCATATTTCACATGTGTATTCCTTGTGACATGACCTTTCTGTCTGTACCAACTTTTTTGACCTTGCGACCTTGACCTTTGACCTAGGTACGGCTACCATATTTCACATGTGTATTCCTTAACATTTTTGACCTGGCGACCTTGACCTTTGACCTAGATGTTGCCATTCGGGGGCATCAGTGTTTCACAAACACATCTTGTTTTTTAGTTAAATTGATTAGACGAAAAAGGTAAACAAAAAATAACAAATTATCACCCAACTCCATATACGTTTAATATGAATAAGATATAAAATTATTTCATTTAATATTTGATTTGATTAAATAAAACACATCGAAAACAATATGAGCAACGTAAACAAATCTATTAGATTTAATAAACAATTCGTTCTTTTTTAAAAAATTGGATCCATCGAAAAATATATAGGCATTGAACTAAGCCGTTTTCATTCTAAACTGGAGCGATTAAAGTGTACAATGAAAAGTGATAAGTTTAGCGGCATTGAACAAAGCTGCACAGTCATCGAAGTTAATTGCAAACGACAGGATTACCTGATAAGTCGATGACATGCATCCAATTAAGCCTGTAAATAACACCACTTTATGACACTTGAGATAAACAAGATTGTTCACGCTTCATTGGGACGTTATTTTATGCTCTCAGTCGCATTTTGAGGATGTTTTTTTTTTTTATCCAGTTGCAAAATAAAATAATCGCCATTTTGCAACAATGGCAACCTACAGCGCAAGCCCTGATTTACTCTACTCTATTCAATAAGAATGAAAATATTGATTGCTCTAATTGTTTTCGAAGATCTGACAATGATGAAAAATCATGTATTTTAATCTGTACTCTTTATTTTTGGATAATAATAGTGTAATTATGTTATTCTGCTTTTAAAAGGTTAGGCTTATAAGCATTTTTAGAATTTTTAATGAAAGGAGAACTTTGTTTTCAGTAATTTCTATTAAATTGCTAATTATAGCTTAAATTTATTGTCTGTTCCTATCACTAACAAACATGCTAGGTCTTTGGAGGTTTTCTTTTAAACAAAGAAATCAGTTCAAGAAGTTTGAAATGATATCAATATCATGGACAAAGTATTAACAATTGTGTTATTATATTTATTTAAGGAATGTGGTACTTACCCTGGATTTGTTACAGTGTTCAGAAAGGGTGAAAACAGTAACAATAAGGCAGATCAGCTGGACTTTGAGAACTACCGACATGTTTGTCATAAATGGCATTTCAGAATAACTAAAGCTATGGTGGCTTGCATAGAATCTGGCAATTACATTCAAATCAGGAACGCTCTTATTGTGCTAACAAAGGTAATGATTATCACTGTCATTATATCCTGTCTTAACCCTTTCCCACATACAAAATGTTCCGCAAATGACTTAAAACATTTAGTCGATATTACGGAAAGTCTATAAATGAAAGAGCAATTATTGAATAAAGTTGAAAACATTGTGACAAAGGGACAAATTGGTTATTATGATGATCACTTTCACCTTTTGCCACATTGTTTTCTAAAGTCATCTGCTGGAAAGTTTCAGAAAAGTAAAAATGTCATCATGTGAAAAAGAAATATAGTTGTACTTGTTTCATCTCTTAATGGTAATTATTGTTTAACCCTTGCAACATCTGCAGGAGACTACTTTTGAAAACATTGTGGCAAAATTGGGAAATTTCTCATAATGAGCAGTTTAAAGCTTTTTAGACAAAATGTTAAACTCTTTTACATGATTAATACTGTCTTTTGAAGAGATTTTCCATAATTTGCCTTGATATTTTCAGGCATCTGCTACAGATTTGTTGTATATTGGAAAGGGGGTTTAATACTTAATATTAAAAGTGGATGTGCAGTTAACCATTTAACTGATATGATAGTTTTAAAATTAGTTCTAGCATGACCTCCTTTGAAAACATCTTGAGGTAAATAATAAATTGAAACATCTAGATAATTGGACATACAATTTTGCTTAACCCTTTTCCACATACAAAAAAATCTGCAACAGACTACTGAGTTCATTTTTAGAGTACAGTTAAAAACAACTGAAAATTATCATAGGAAAGGAAGGGCTAAGAGTTGTAAGCATTAAGTAAAAAAGAAATGCTTGTTTTTAGCTCACCTGAGCTTTGCTCAAGGTGAGTTATTGTGATCGCCTTTTGTCCGGCGTCCGGCGTGCGTCAACTTCTTCTCCTCAGTAACCAGTGGGTCAATTTGGATGAAACTTCACAGAAAGCATCCTCTCAATGACCTCACCAGAATTCCTTCAAATTTTTGGGATCCATGCAAAATTCTGGTTTCCATGGCAACGAAACCGAAAAAACTTCAAAATTCTTCTTCTCCCAAATTGGTTGGCAGATTTTCAAATAATTTTGTAGAAATGTTCCTTGGATGACCCTCTATCAGATTCCTTCAAGCCGTGTTGATTGGTCGAAAAACATGGCCGCCAGGGGGGGGGCGGGGCTATTTTGCCTTATATGGCTTTAGTGAAAAACTTAAAAAATCTTCTCCTCCGAAAGTGTAAGGCCGATTTTCAAATAATTTTGTAGAAATGTTCCTTGGGTGACCCTCTATCAGATTCCTTCAAGCCATGTTGATTGGTCGAAAAACATGGCCGCCAGGGGGGGCGGGGCTATTTTGCTTTATATGGCTATAGTGCAAACTTAAAAAATCTTCTCCTCCAAAAGTGTCAGGCCGATTTTCAAATAATTTTGTAGAAATGTTCCTTGGATGACCCACTTTCAGATTCCTTCAAGCCATGTTGATTGGTCAAAAAACATGGCGGCCAGTAGGCAGGGCTATTTTGCATTATATGGCTATAGTGAAAACTTAAAAAATCTTCTCCTCCAAAAGTATCTGGCCGATTTTCAAATAATTTTGTAGAAATGTTTCTAGGGTGACCCTCTATCAGATTCCTTCAAGCCAAGTTGATTGGTCGGAAACTATGGCTGCCAGGGGGCGAGGCTTATATAGCTAAAGTGAAAATAAAATAAAAAATCAGGTGAGCGATTCAAGGGCCATCATGGCCCTTTTGTTATCCATTTCCCATAACGTTTTGAAAATATGTATCTGTAGAGGCGTTAAAATTCATATGTATCAGGGAAAGGTGTTATGTAAGAGAAACTTTTAATATGACTTTGATAGATCCTGCCCCACTACCCAAGAATCATACAGTTTGGTTCTCCACTGGAGAGAAGAGTTGACAGACTAAGACAGGAAGAGAGAGAGAAACGGCCTGATTTGTATGCTCTTGCTATGGGGTAAGTCTCGCAGTAAACCTTCTTTTAAATCTTTCCCACATAGAACAAACCTGAAGCACATGGAAAACTTCTTTAAATGAATGTATATTGAATAGAATAGAAAACTGTGGCAAAAAGAAATTGCTCCTTTCACCACAGTGCTTCTGAAACAAATGAAACTCTGTGTAAACTCTGATTTGCAGTTTCTTCTTCTTCTCCAACTTTTCTGTCTAAAATAGTTTAATTAATATGGCCATAATTTTGTTTTTTCAGATACTCTGGACAGTTAAAAAGTAAAAAGTCAAGCTGGGTAAATGAGACTGAATTTCATCAAAGAGATAAAGACAAGGAGGTAATTTATAGTACTTGATAGGCTAAATGTACATGAGTGGCACTTTGTGAAAACCAACTGTAAGGTATTTGGAACAAGTGTAGGGATAGACCAGCGAATTCATCCATGCAGTCTGATCTGGTTCTGAACTGTTTGCCAATAAGTCATAATTAAAGGTTTCAAGAAACTTATGTAAAGTGGTGTCCATTGGGATCTGTAGCATGGATGCGCAGGCAGGTTTTTTTCCTGATTTGTTATAATTACATTACGGTTGACTTTTACAGAGCACTGCTTATATTTTAATCAACAAAGCTGACTTTATTTGCAACTTTTATTTTGAACAATGGCTTTTTTCCCTAGACTGTTGTCTTCTACCATTATATTACCATATTATGCTCATAGGGTGGCTTGTTTGCTACCTTTATGATAAACATCAAATACAATATCTAATGAGAGTAAGGGATGAAAGTGTCTTTAACCCTTTCCCACATAAGTATATCTGCAGCAGATGACATTGAAATAATCACGGCAAATTAATGGAAAATCTGAATAAATAAAAGTGTGTATATTTGAATGTAGTTGAAAATACTGTGGCGAAAGGAAAAGTTGCTCATTATGAGCAATTTCTCGTTTTGCCTTAATGTTTTCAAAAGATGTCTGCTACAGATCTGTCAATATGCATCTATATGTTGGAAAGAGTTTATTAAAATGTATTTCTTTGTAGAAAAAGAATTCTGCAGCTGGGTCTTCAGGGCAAACTAATAGCATAGATAATCCTGTTGGAGGGCCTAAGGGTGATGCACCATCAAAGGACAAGGTCAAAATGGTCAATGGAGAAAGTAAGTTTTGCTTTATTTTTAGCTCACCAGAGCACTTTGAGCACAAAGTGCTCAAGGTGAGTTTTTGTGATTGCCTTTTGTCCGGCGTCAACATTTGCTTGTTAACACTCTAGAGGCAACATTTTGCATACAATCATCATAAAAGTTTATCAGGACATACATCTCTATCAAGTCTAGGCCAAGTTCGAAACTGGGTCATTTGGGGTCACAAACTAGGTCACTAGATCAAATTAAATGAAAATCTTTTTCACTCTGGAAGCCGCATGTTTGGCTTGAGCATGTTGAAACTTTGTCAGAATGTTTGTTTTAGTGATATCTAGGCCAAGTTCGAATATAGGTCATGTTGGGTCAAAAACTAGGTCATTAGGCAAAATTGAAGAACAATCTTGTTAACACCCTGGAAGCCGCATTTTTGGCATGAGCATGTTGGACTTTGTCAGCATATTTGTCTTGATGATATCTAGGGTAAGTTCGAATATGGGTCAGGTCAGGTCAACAACTAAGTCATTAGGCCAAATTGTAGAACAATTTAGTTAACACTATAGAGATTGCATTTTTGACTTGATTAGCTTGAAATTTTGTCAGAAAGTTTGTCTTGATGATATTGCCATTGGCGCTGAAAGAGTTAAGTCTTAAATAGCCCATTCTCAGGTGAGCGATTCCAGGGCCTCATGGCCCTCTTGTTTTATAGATACGTATATTGACATCTTTTGTTAAACTTATGTCTACATGTACGCTCTTTACATAAAAAGTAAATTAATTGTAGAACCTCTTGATTGCACATTTTTAGCTTGTCTGTTTTTGCTCTGACAGTGTCAATACAGATCAGTTAGTGCATCCTCACAGTCTGATATGGCTCTGCACTGTTTATTGATTAGTCACAGAGGGGTTAAAAAGATATCTATTAATTTGGACCCTTAGCATGAATGTGCGTACAGGTCTTTTACAACTTATTGGTGGCTTATTTGTTCATTGTATATAGTAGTGTGGTATTAACAGTAGATGAAGATTCTCATGCACTAAAGAATTTTGTCTGAATGGTTAAGATACTAGTAAAGAAAGACTTATTCTAGATCCTGATGAGATGTTGTTGTTGTGGATTTTTTTCAGAGACAAGCAGCATTGGGAAAGAGAACAGAATTAAATTGAACAAAGTAAAAACCGAAGAAAAGGCAAAAAGCCAGGCTAATACAGATTCAAAGAAACAAACAGCAGACATAGAGAAGAAAGAAGCTTCTAGGTATAATAAAATTACAAATTGTCACAAGAGATTTCTTTTCTCCATCTATCACATTCGTGTCACAGATATATCATTGAACAATATATGTGAACTAAGTAAACTGACGTAAGGTATTCATAATGGTCTTTTCTCGTTTGGAAAACATTCATTTCAATTTTCTTGAAAACGATGCTTTAATATGCTTTGAAAACGTTAATGGCTGAATCCTTTAAGATCATGATGTCACAAACCAACAGCAGACTATTATTTCATAAATAGAGTTTAAAACACTGTGTTGAAAGGATAAACTGCTCATTTTAAGCTATTTCATCTGTTGGTTATAATGCTAACATACAGATTTCATTGACAATAATTGTATGTTTGTAGAGAAATACGCTATACGTAGGGAATAGATAATGTACATTTCAGTCAACTATCTGTTGTGCTGGTACTGGTTACTGACTCTTGCAAAGTCAGTTATAAATCTTAAGAAAAGAACAGAAAATTAGCTACTTGGAGTGAGATTAAAAAATAGTGTTTCTTAATGAAGAAATACCAATGTATTATCTTTTTTTTCTGCAATATTTCTAAAGTTGTCCCCAGAATATGCATAAAAGGTTCTATGAAGGAAATTGAAGTAATAATAAATGGAACAGAGAAAAATTGCTTGCCATTGTCATATTCAGTTCAAAGACCAACCTTGTAAAAGAAAAGAAGGACAAGGAAAGAAAACCGTCAGAAAAAGAAAAGTCAAAGTCAAAAGAACCGGAAGTAAAGATTGAAAAGTTGAAAGAAGATAAAGAGAGGAAACGAGACGATGATCTGGTGTTAAAAATGAAAGTGAAAGAGGATAAGGCTTCTTCCTCAGACAGATCTGAGAGAGTGAAACTGAAGGAGGAAAAATCCAAAGAGAAGAAAGAGGATAGAAAGGAAGAGAGATCAAGGGAAAGCAAGATCAGTTTGGACAAGAGGGACAGTGAATACGATGCTAAACCTGAAAAATTGAGACTGAAAACAGATAAAAGTTCCAGAGAAGAACCTAAAGGTATGATAAAAGTGATCATTTAATCAATTTTTATGAAAGGGAAAATGGCTGAGTGATTGTCTGGCTGTCCTAAAGTGTTGACCCATATTGGTTAAAATGTGGAGCAGTTAGTTGAAGTATTTCCTGTTACAATTGTCTGTGCAGGTATCTGAATCTAAGGGTGAGTGTGTGTATCAATTGTTTGATATCAGATAAAGCAAACTGTTGCATTAAAACTTCAAAGTGGAAGTGTTATCACAATCAAACAGTTAAGTCTGAGTTGAGTTTTCCCTAGGAGAATCCATACTAGTCTGGAGTGTTCTGCTTTTGTTCTGCTGAGAATTACGCTCAGATTCAGGGGGCAATTGTCTACTTCAAAACATCCTGCTGTTTGCAAGTGATGTGTCAATCCAACAATGGAGGATTGCATATATTAAGAGGGATCAGTCTCTCAATCTCTTGTGCTCCACTGTAAAGTCTCATTGTTGTGTGTCACTTAATGATATCCAGGATCCATCCTCTTTGTGGATATGTCATTAGTACATCTTGTTGCACAGAGTGCATTACTATGATCTGCTTCCATAGGCAAGCTCAGTTTTGAGGATGAAACGGAAGCAACTGTGAGACAAGCGAGTGATATGCTTGTGCTGGATATGTTCCAATGTATGTGGGATTCCTATGTGTGTGACTAGATCATGCCTCCTGGCTCTTGGAGAAAAATGACGATTAGATAATTTGGCTAAGGAAAAAGCCAAAGGAGACATGCTTCTAAGTTGACTTAACTGCCCTGACCGGTTTCGTTCAACAGTTTGAACTGTCTGTTGATAAATGCAAGCACAATTCTTTGCAGTTGATATGGATTTTTAGAACACTGCAGCCACCCATTCTATTTTTAGAACTTTGTAGCCACCCTTCACTGGTATAAAGCTAAAAATTGTTAACAAAGTTGTTTGGTTTTCAATCTGTTCACCAGATTCGGTTATGGTGATGTGCCCTTGGGAAAGGCACATTTCCTAGCCTAGTACTGGTTGGTTTACCCAGGGCTCTTGAATAGGTGAACTGTCGTCTTGATATAACTGAAATATTGTTGAAAACGGCTTAAAACCCCAATAAAACAAATCAGATTCATTGGACTGCTTTTAATCGTGCTTGAAACAGAATTTAATAATTAATATGGAAGATGTGTAACCCAAACTTGAACACTCCTGTAGTAAGACGTAAGTTAAACTAATATTCGTTATATTTCGTTTACAGAGAAGAAGGACAAAGAGTCCAAGAGAGAGGAGAGAACAAAGCTGAAGAGGAGCTACAGTCCTGAGGAGGCACGAGAACACTTCAGAGAGGAGTGGGAGGAGAGAGGGAGTGTCACATCCAACAGCAGCAGTCACAGGTCGCATCATAACACTCCGGAGGAATCTCCAAGAAACTTGGAAGAAAGAGGTTTGTATGATACTACAGCTTCTTGGTGTGTATGCAGAAGACAAATGTATAATTTAAAAACCAAAAAAAGTTATTTAAAATAAAGAATTATTTATTATCTGTGTTTTAAGAATATGTTTATAGAAGAAACAAATCTGTAAGTTATGTCTTTCCTGGCTCAATACTCGTAAGATTCTTGCCCAAAAAAATGGATCATTTTGTTTTTAGCTCACCTGAGCTTTGCTCAAGGTGAGTTATTGTGATCGCCTTTTGTCCGTCGTCCATCGTGCGTCAACTTCTTCTCCTCAGTAACCGGTGGGTCAATTGGGATGAAACTTCACAGAAAGCATCCTCTCAATGACCTCACCAGATTTCCTTCAAATTTTTGGGATCCATGCAGAATTCTGGTTTCCATGGCAACGAAATGAAAAACATCAAAATTCTTCTTCTCCCAAACTGGTTGGCAGATTTTCAAATAATTTTGTAGAAATGTTCCTTGGATGACCATCTGTCAGATTCCTTCAAGCCATGTTGATTGGTCGAAAAACATGGCCGCCAGGGGGGCGGGGCTATTTTGCCTTATATGGCTATAGTGAAAACTTAAAAAATCTTCTTCTCCCAATCTGGTTGGCAGATTTTCAAATAATTTTGTAGAAATGTTCCTTGGATGACCCTCTGTCAGATTCCTTCAAGCCATGTTGATTGGTCGAAAAACATGGCCGCCAGGGGGGGGGGGCGGGGGGGCTATTTTGCCTTATATGGCAATAGGGAAAACTTAAAAAATCTTCTTCTCCAAAAGTGTCAGGCCGATTTTCAAATAATTTTGTAGAAATGTTCCTTGGATGACCCTCTATCAGATTCCTTCAAGCCAAGTTGATTAGTCGAAAAACATGGCCGCCAGGGGGCGGGGCTATTTTGCCTTATATGGCTATAGTGAAAAATTAAAAAATCTTCTTCTCCGAAAGTGTCAGCCTGATTTTCAAATAATTTTGTAGAAATGTTACTTAAGTGACCCTCTTTCAGATTCCTTCAAGCCATGTTGATTGGTCAAAAAACATGGCCACCAGGGGGGGCGGGGCTATTTTGCCTTATATGGCTATAGTGAAAACTTAAAAAATCTTCTTCTCCGAAAGTGTCAGGCCGATTTTCAAATAATTTTGTAGAAATGTTCCTAGGGTGACCCTCTATCAGATTCCTTCAAGCCAAGTTGATTGGTCGTAAACTATGGCCGCCAGGGGCGGGGCTTATATAGCTAAAGTGAAAAAAAAAAAAAAATCAGGTGAGCGATTCCAGGGCCATCATGGCCCTCTTGTTTAATGTAAAAGAATAAAGAAATGAATAAAATAATACTATCCAAAATAGAAATATTAGAATATGATTTAGAGACAAATTTTATTGTTGACCCTTTCCCTCTTTTTGTCTCCTTTGCAGCAGACTACTTTTTGAAAACACTAGGACATGAGTAATTTCTTCTTTTTACACAATGTTTTCAACTCTATTAAATGATAACATTTGTTGTATGTGGGAAATACTGTGGCGACTTATTGATATTTTGGAAGAACTATAATGTGGTATGTTGTTCTATTTACAGATGTTAAAAGGAGGAAAACAGATGTGGTTGCTTCAAGTTCAAAGGTTAGTATAGGTGAAGTGTTTTCACCCATGATGGAGGTTACCTAGCAACCATTAATACCATGTATCCAGGTTCTTAATGTGCTACAGGTCCACACATCGACATGAGACGGGTACCAACCACAGATGAAGATCATGAAGATTTCTAAAGTTTTTGTGCCTTAAAAAAGTTGCTATGTTTTGTTTTTTGAAGGGCTACAGAATGGAAGGAGATCAAGTTTGCTATTACAGAAAACAACAAGAAATCAACCTGAAAAATCAGCATCGTTTGTTCCTTATAATAATGTCAGTTTCTTATCCAGTTTTGTATAAAGGAATAGCCTGGTGATGGGAGCCCTAGAATGAAGAGAATATCTACCTCAAGTCTATTGTATCATCAAAAAGAATAAAGAAGTTTTTGAAAGACACTTCCAATATCAAGAGTTGTGAATATGTGGTATAAATGGACGCTGTTGAAAATCTAAAGTCTTGTTCATAAATGCTTCTTTTTTGCATGAATTGAGAGGTCTTAAAATCTCAATGTTTGAATAAAATTGAGTCGCTAGATTAATCAATAGTGGAAAAGACACTGAAAAGTAAAGACTGAAAATTGCGCAATGTTTATTGGTATGAAGGTCTAAGAGTTGCTTTCAGAATGAGAATCACATGATTGATGTGTATGAAATAAAGCTTATAATGTAAAGAAGGCCAGTAATTATCAACACACCACCAGTAAGATGTCCAGAAGCATGGTTCTTGTAGAGAAGAATGAAGACTACAGTTTTTTTAAAAGATGATAATGATGCGCCTGAATGTCCTTCATTTACTACAGCACGTCTTTATTCTATCTAAATCTTATATGAGTTTGCTGCCTAGTAAAATCCTGGGTCATTCTATCAAAAGAACTTTTAGTATATTGCCAATTCCACAATCCACTAAATGTATGCCTCATGAGATGAAAGATGGTGAAGGGAGATTTTTCTTTCACATATACAAAAGTTTAAGTAAAAAATGCTTGGAGATCGATGTGAAGACTACGATGCTTGGCTTTTTAACCACACAAAGGAAGTTTGGACTAGAAGATACTCACGAAGATAACAGCCCGTTCAACATACAACTCAGGAAACAGGAACATGGAAGCCGCCACCCAGACGTTTGATTGTATATTTACAGTATCAAAATATCAACTACCGCATGAATGAATGGAATCTGACATTTAAATGATGTATTGGAAGAACTGAACACATGGACTATTCAAAATGATGGATTTATTAATTAGGCTTTTATTGGGTTAAGATGAATATAAAGTGATGTTAGAAATATTCATACTGATAGCATCATGTTCCTGAAACAAATGTGCAAGTGATTATGTAAGGAGTTACTCTTTTAATGTCTGTACTATTTTATCATTGAAAGAAAAAATATTCAAAGACATTGCCAACATTACCTTTAAAGTCAACCAGCAGTCTGCATTGATGAATTTATTATGAATTTCATACAACAAATCCTGAAGTGGACTTGAATATATGTTTATACAACATAAATTATGAAATGATTCCATGCACATCTATTCTTGGTTGACTTATTGAATTACATAAATCAGTTTGGCTTGTAAGATTTATTTTTAAAGACACGCTTGCTTATGTTCAGAAAACAGGATTAAGGCTTTGATAAATATATTGTTTCTGAACTAGTATATTTGTAGATGCTGCTACAATCAGTATGTTTATTTTTGCTCAGTCTAATTAGGATAATGTGTGAACAGAGAAAAAATTCTCGATCAGGTGCTGGTGAAAGCCTGTGTTTTAAGAACTTGTGATATACACATGTGATACAAGCGAGATTCAATGCTACAATAAGATTATATGTGAGCCATCTACAATTACTGAATGGGATGAATATAAGATGCCCATCAAGTAGTTATTAGTTTCAAACCAGTGGAATATTCGTATCACCATGGTGGACTACTTAGGACCTGTTTCAATAGCTGACTTGATGACTTCATAGGAGAATTGGGGGAAAAAAGTATGCTGGATCTTCCAACATCAGAACCTTTGTTCTGTTAGTTAGTTAGTTATTAATCCCATGTTAGGCTTTGTTCTCATTGTTAAGTATTAGAGTAGTATACTAATTCTGTACTTTGTAAAGGGTTCAAACAATAGGTTATTGTAGGTGTGAATACTGGAAACAATTTGATTCATGGAACGTATTGTTACAAAGAATAAAATAATTTTTCTTTTAAAAGAATGAATTGTTACTTCACAACATTGTCCGAAGACATCTGTTTTAGTCAAGACACTTTAGAGAAAAAGGGGGAAAGGTAACAATGAAAAGATGTATCATGAAATGTCAAACTGACCTTGCAAAAAATCAATGAAGATGCATGACATGATTGACATCTTTTAAGGAATATTTCAATAAGATAGCCTCAAACAATAAATGAAGTTGTATTCACAAACAACGTAAATAGCAGTGAAATAATTCCCATGAAAGTCATCAAATGATTTTGAAAGAGACCAGAATACATTTTAGATGTAAGGGGGAAAAAAGGTGGTTTTTTACTTCCAATAGGTATGAAGGATTGATAATTTTGCCCAGTGATAAGACATTTTATTGTCTAAGTATTTTGTATTTATTTGTTATTCTTGATATATATTTTTTTAAATGGTATTTAATTAAAATGAGATTTTTTGTTTGTTCATGCAATCAATAAATAAATAATCTGAGTGCAAGATTAACAATCTTATTAAAGATTTATGAGAAAAGGCATTTATCATATTATAATGAGATAAATCTTTTTTGAAAACATTTACTTTCCTGTGATACGTATGCAGAGAAATCCTTATTTCATATGTTGTAATTTCATGTAAACCTAATTATCGTCGGACCAATAGTCTTTATTGCATATGTTGTTATTGATGTAATTATAGTTTAACCCTTTCAATGCTGAATTTTTAATATGGACTTTTGCAGCTCTGCATTTGGTCGAGTCCATAGCCAACTTGCGGAATATCCAGTTGAAAATGCTGAGATGAGCATCCAACCATTTAGAGCTTGGTCAGACACCACAGTTGTGTCGGCTGACCTTGCTCTATACTGTTGGCACAGACTTCACAAAGTCCAGTAGTCAAAGGGTTAACATATCCAAATAGGGATAGGCATGGGACCATAGGTGATGCATGATTAAAAAAAAATATATATATTTAAGGACAGTATGAAAATGCAAATGACTCTTATATTTTTTATAAAGTTTTGGCCATTTCATAGCCATTAAAGGTGATATCCTAACAGATCTCATTTAACCTATAACTTGATTTGCTGCGTTAAGCCATTGCTACATTCCAAACAATCCTTCAGCAGATGACTTTTAAATCACCTAGGCAAAAATATGGATTAATATTATGGGATCGGGTTTAAATCATCGTGGCAAATGCATGGAAACATCAAATTTGGAAAGAATACCTCATTTACTATACATGTATTTTCAAAAGTTGTATCTATCAAAGATTTGTGTGACTGCTTAAAAGACAAAAAATATGAATTCAGCTTTTAAAGGTTTTCTTTCGAAATAAGAATGATTTTCAGAATGAAGATCAGACTTATGGCTAATTACACAACTTCGACTCAATTATAAAGAAATGAAACAATGGAAATACCCGATAATGGCCAATTTCTGCCTTTCTATCAATGTTTTACATATTGACTGAAAATATTAACTGTATGTTCATTTGTCCAGATATTCTATTCTTTTCTGCAAATATTTTTACATGGAAGAATTCAAATTTAGCATGTAAGAAAATGAGTTAGTAGAATTTTTAAAGAATGTAATTTGTAATAGGGGATAATGGATTTAACATGTTCAATGTTTAAATTATTGTGCTGTTATGAAATGATAACATTTATTTTGTAGTTTTTACAATTTATTACATGGTTATCAGTGTGCATACATGTATATATTTTGTGTCTCCTGTCTAGGCAGTAATGACTGATAGGGATCACTTCTCCATCATCTATCTGTCATGCTTTCACTTCTTGTTAGATTACACACATGTTCCCCTAAAAAACTTTTGTTTGGTCAGTTGGAAATGAACGAAAGAAATAAAGTTGAAAACATTGAAGCAAAAAATGCAATTCCTCATGAGCTATTATTTCTTTTGCGACAAGTTTTTCAAAAGTAGTCTGCTGCATATGCGTCAAAATGCTTCTATAGGTGGGAAAGCGTTAATGTTTATCAAAAAAGGCAATGGTATGACTATAATAATGTATTTGTGAAACTAGGCAGAAAGATGAAATGCTGAAAAGTCTTAGTCTGAAGAAAAAGTGTTTTAAAAACAACAACATCTTGATTGGTTTTGATTACATTTCTTGATAAGAACTCTTAAAATGATTAAAATGCATTCTAATAAAGGAAGATGACACTATTTGTTCAAAGCAAGTGCACTCTAATCTGTTCATCTATCAAAGTTGTGCAAAGCAATTGTAGCTATTGGCATATTCGTTAACCCTTTCCCACATGCAGATACATTATGACACATCTGCAGGGTAAAAACATTAAGAAAACATTTTGACTAAAGGAAAATTTGCTCATAATGAGCAAGTCTTTTGCTACAATGTTTTCAACTCTTTATTCAATAATTATACCTTTATGTATAGTGACTTTCTAATATTTACCTAGAGGTTTTCAAAACTGTCTGCTGCAGATTTGTGGGAAAAGGACAGTACGCTATTATAGCCCGTTGGCAATAGGACTTCTCTGTGTCAGATTTCATCCATTGATATCTTCTAAATCTAAAAGAAGATACCTTTGATCTGAGGAATGATTATAGGAACAACTGCATGATTAACACTTTCACACATATCTCCAACAGACAACTTGGAAAATATCTAAGCAAAAACTTGAAAAATCCCTATAAATGAAAATATTATTATTGGATAGTGTTGAAAGCATTGTTGTAAAAGGAGAATGTCCTCATCATGAGCAATTGTTCTCCTTTTGCCACAATGTTTTTAAAATCGTCAGCTGCAGATGTGTCTATTGAAAGGGTTAAAAAATAATTTGATAAGTCTGTGTGTGTGGTACATGTGTAGGAATAATGTAATAAAGAACATATATATTAAAAAAGTTATAAAACAGGTGTTTCATCTGGGAAGATGGAAGAATAATTTTGATCCAGTTAAACAATATTGTGGAATAAGTGGATATTGTGCATACTGAGTTATTTCCCCACAGTGTTTTCTGAAGTCTCCTGTTGTAAAGGCAATAAATGTTGTCTATATCAGGCAAAAAGTTATAAAAGATATCTGTAAAAGTATTTAGCGATAATGGTTATAGACAAATATGATCTGTGATTTATTTCACTGTGATTATATTTCCTGTCCACTAATTTGAGAACAATTTATTTTGTATTTACAAACAGTTAAGACTGATCATTAATGTGGGTTTCAAAGTCTGATCGGTTTCTATAGATTATTAGCATGGACAAATTGTGAACCTCTAGCTAGATCTTTACAGCAAATAACATTAACCAAGCACCACTGCTATTCGTTTACTCAGTCTCAAAGCATCTGATGAAAAGAATGAATAATTTTTACAAATAAAAATTTATCATTCAGATAAAAAGAAAAAATTGTAGGGAAAGGGACAACTTTTCCCTTCCTACAATTTCTTCACATACATTTTGTTGTCTGCCTGCATAAGATGTGTGCATCAGTAAAATGGTCTTATGTCTGTTTAGGTTGATTCTGATCTCAACCAGCCAAACCTATCACAGGATGGTTTTATCCATTGCTGGGCTGATAAATTGTGTAATTGTATGTCTTTGTGTATGTGTGTGTATTGTGTGTGTGGTGGTGTCTGGAGGTTGTTTTCAGAAACCGGGCTGTTATAACGGGAAGATTGACATGTTTTGTAATTATAGGAAGACTCCAGTGGTTCATCTAAATCCCGACGCAGAAAGGTAACTAATCATACTGCACCGAGTTTTTGTTTACAATTACATGTCATTAAGATACATTCCTCTATATCATACTTTGTGAAACATTCAGTTCTATCACTTGGCTGTCAGCTTTGAAAAGAGTTAAGTTATTTGGACAGTTCTTGACTACTTATGATTGTTTACCAATACTTCCAACAATGTTTAGGTGCTTTAGAAAATTCTTATTCGGATGCAAGCTCTGCAAAGCTATCGTTAAATGACAAAATTGAAAACATAGAAGCTGGAAAATAATGTAGATTTGAAAACATTAAGGAAAGAAAGAATTTCTTGTATGGAGCATTTTAAGCTTTTCTGTTTTTGAAGAAAAAAAGTTGGGGTATTGTGATACCTGTGGCTTCTGTGTCGTCACAAAAGTTTAACCTAACCTAATAACTGAAAAAAAAACGTTCAATATTTTCAAATGAAACTTGGTACAAATGTTGCTAGCAATAATATGCATGTCTTTACCAAGTTACAACTCTGGCTATAATTATTATTCAGAAATGACCCTTTTTAGACTTAAAAAAAAGCATACAAGCACTTGCTGCCCTTGCGTTGTGTTTCATATGCATGTCTTCAGGCAAAGCGAATTATTGGAACACCTGCAGATTTTCCATTCTCTAACTGAAACAATCCCCATTCAGTGTACAATGTTGTATATGACAACAATATATTGGGGACGGTTGGATATCCAGTCATATTGCCCCAAACAGGCTTTGTCCACTCTAACTTAAGCAATCCTTATCTGAATCTATACCAGCCTTCATCACAATGTTTATAAGTGCAAATCTAATTTGTGAAATTCTATAAATGCTCCTCAGAAAATACAGAGTTATGGCCCAAATCTAATGAAAGTTATCTAAATTAGCTTGTCTACCCTCTAACCTTAACCAAACATTGTCCAACCTTCACTCAAGTTCGTCATATTGTAACGGAGTTATAATGACCAGATTCAATTTTCAGCTGGTTCACCAAAGACACTAAGTTATCACCCCTTTAAAAATTGGTGAAATTGAGCTAAAGTATCCAATTCTTATCCAATCTTTACCAAAGCTGGACATGATATTCATGTCAACTGTGATTTCCAGTGAGATCTCCTACTGACACTTTATAGAGTTATGGCCCTTGGATGAGCGTATATTGTTACAATTTGGCAGTCTTAAAATTTAAATGTTGGTTTTACATAAGCCCTTTAATCTCGGTCCCTTACACTAAATGATGGAGAACTGTCGAGACCTGCAGTGATCCTCGAGGAGCCTGCCTTATCCAAGTTCCTGTAATGTTGGGGACACAATGGTAAACTCATTGGCAGACAAACAATATGTTTTAGTTAACCTGAGCACGAAGTTCTCAAGGTGAGTTATTGTGATCACCATTTGTCTGGCAACATCTTCACATCTGTAACCAGTGGGTCAATTGGGATGAACCTTCAAAGAGAGCATGTCCTCCCCAAAATTCATTCATTTTTAGCTTCACTGGCTGTTGAAATTATGTCATAGCGAATTGTCTGGCGTGCGTCAACTATTTGCATCAAAGGGCTTCTCCTCCCTAACCACTTGGCCAATTGGAATGAAACTTCATAGGAAGCATTCTCTCAATATCGTCTCCTAAATTCCTTTAAATTTTTTGGATCCATGCAGAGTTCTGGTTTCAATAGAAACTGAAAAAAACAACTTTTCTCCTCCAAAACTGTTTTTCAAATAATTTTGTAGAAATGTTCCTTGGATGTCCCTCTTATCAGATTCCTTCAAGCCATGTTGATTGGTCGAAAAACATGGCCACCAGGGGGAGGGGCTATTTGGCAGTATATGGCTAAATGGAAAAATTAAAAAATCTTCTCTGACGAAAGTGTCGGGCCGAATTTCAAATTATTTGATTCCTTCAAGCCATGTTGATTGGTCCAAAACAATGGCAGCCAGGGAGCAGGGCTATTTTACCTTATATGGCTATAGTGAAAGTTTAAAATAATCTTCTGACGAAAGTATCTGGCCGATTTTCAAATAATTTCGTAGAAATGTTCCTTGGGTGACCCTCTATCAGATACCTTCATGCTATGTTGATTGGTTGAAAAACATGGCCACCAGTGGGCAGGGCTAATTTGCATTATATGGCTATAGTGAAAACTTAAAAAATCTTCACTGACGAAAGTATCTGGCCGGTTTTCAAATAATTTTGAAAAAATGTTCCTTTGGTGACTATCAGATTCCACCAAGCCCTTTTGATTTGTCTTAAAATATGGCTGGCAGGGAGTGGGGCTTACTTAAAATTGGCTTTAGTGAAAACTTTAAAAATCTTTTCCTCCAAAACTATTTGGCCGATTTTCAAATAATTTTGCAGAAATGATCCATGGGTGACACTCTACCAGATTCCTTCAAGCCTCTGTGATTGGCAAAAAAACATGGCCAACATGGCTGTTTCGGAGTTCTAATTTTTAGCTTAGTTGAGCTTATGTCATGGCGAATTGTCTGTCGTACGTCCGGAAACTTTTGTCTTCCAACGTCTTCACCTCCCTAACCACTTGGCCAATTGCGATGAAACTTCATAGGAAGCATCCTCTCAATGTATTCTCCTAAATTCCTTCAAATGTTTTGGATTTATGCAAAATTCTGGTTTCCATGGCAACCAAAAGAAAAAAATAGTGAAAACTTAAAAAATCTTCTCCAAATGTCAGGCCGATTTTCAAATAATGTTGTAGAAATGTTCCTTGGGTGACCCTCTATCAGATTCCTTCCAGCCATATTGATTGGTCGAAGAACATGGCCACGAGGGTGCGAGGCTATTTTGCCTTAAATGGCTATAGTGAAAACTTAAAAATTCTTCTCCTCCGAAAGTGTCGGGCCGATTTTCAAAAAAAATTGTACAATTCCTAGGGTGACCCTCTTTCAGATTCCTTCAAGCCATGTTGATTGATAAAAAAACATGGCCATCAGGGGGGCAGGGCTGTTTGGAGATTTAATTTTTGCCAATGGCAGTGGAGCAATACTGGCACTCTTGGGCCTCTTATTTAGCTCACCTGAGCACAAAGTTCTCAAGGTGAATTATTGTGATTGCCCTATGTCCAGCGTGTGTTGTGCGTCATTCAACATCTTCTCCTCAGTAACCATTAGGTCAATTGAGATGAAACCTCACAGCAAGCATCCTCTCAATGTACTCTCCAAATTTTGGATCCATGCAGCATTCTGGTTTCCATGGCACCCAAACGGAAAAATACTTAAAAATTCTTCTTCTCTAACTGGTTAGCCAATTTTCAAATAATTTAGAAGGTACACATTTCAGATTATTTTAAGCCATGTTGATTGGGGCTGTTTTGCATTATATGACTATAGTGAAAACTTTAAAGTCTTCTACTCCAAAAGTATCTGACCAATTTCCAAATAATTTTGCAGAAATGTTCTTAGGCCAACCCTCTATTATATTCTTTCAAGCCATGTTGAAAAAACATTGCCACCAGGGGGCGGGGCTGTTTAGCCTTATATGGCTATAGTGAAAACTTTGAAAAACTTCTCTTCTTCTCCAAAAGTCTGTCCGATTTTTTTCCCCTCTTTCATATTCCTTCAAGCCATGATGATTAGTTAAAAAACATAGCCACCAGGGGGTGGGGCAGTTTTACTTTATATGGTTATATTGAAAACTTTACAAATCCTCTTCTCCAAAAATATCTGGCCAATTTCCAAATAATTTTACTGAAATTTTCCTTTGGTGACCCTCTACAAGATTACAAGCATGTTAGTTGGTTAAAAAAAAAATTACTGTGGTAGGCATCCTAATAGCATTGCCTTATTCAGGTGAGCGATCCAGGGTTATCATAAAAAAAATCTGAATTCCCGTTTCCATGACATCCTAAATAATATAAATAAAAGATTTCTCCTCCAAAACCTGTCGACAGATTTTCAAATTATATTGAAGAAATGTTCTTTGGGTGACTATAAGATTCCTTCATACCATCTTGCTTGGTCAAATAACATGGTCGTCGGGGTTGGAGCAGTCTTTCCTTCTATGGGTATAGTAGAATTTTCTCCGCTGAATGTTCGCAATAATTCGTAGAATTATTCCTTCAGTAACACTCTTAACAGATTCATTCAAGCCATATTCATTGGTCCATAAACATGAACTGATTTCCAAATAATTTTGGCTGGCTCTAAACCAGATTACTTCAAAACTTGTTGATCGGTAACGGGGGGGCTGTTTTGCCTCATATAACTATAGTGAAAAAGATATTCTCTTCAACAGGTATCATACTGATTTTCAAAAAATTGTGTGGACATGTTCCTTTGTGGACCTTATACCTGGTTCAATTAAGCCATGTTGATTGGTCATGGATACCAGGGGCTCTTGCTGTTTTACACGTTATGCCCATGGGGAGTGTAACATTTAGAAAATAAATGTCTGATTTCGAAAAACAGACTTGTACAATATTTATTTGGTGACCTTCTAAGTCATATTAGCTTGACAACAGACGTACAACATAGGGTGTTGGTTATTTCGATCTATGGTAGTGGAGCTATACTGGGCCTCTTGTATATAGTTTACTTGACCGCAAAATGAGTTATTGTGGTTGGCATGACAACTCGGGTGAGCGATCCATGGCCATCATGGCCCGACTGATTACGGAGATGCAACCAAATTTAAGTAACATTAAGAATTTAGCTGAACTAGTAAAATTTCCCATTTTCAGAGCACATCTCCAGTCACAGAGAGAAGTGAAAAAGACCGAGAACGACGGGAAAAGAAGCGGGTAAGGCTTGTTATTATGTTTCAATTATTGGGATTGGTTTAGCCCTTTCTGACATACAATAATTCTGCAGCCGACGACTGAAAAGATCTAGACTAAAACACGGAAAATCTCTATAAATGAAGTAAAAAATTGAAGTCATTGTGGCAAATTGAGATATTTCTTGTTTTGAACAATTCCCTTTTGTCACAATGTCTTGGAAAATAATTGATCCAGATAAGAACATTCTATATAATGTAATCACAGTTTCTTTTTTCTCAGACGCATTTTGAAAACATTGTGGCTAAAAGAAAAGCGACTCGTTATAAGCAATTACTCGTTTATAACTAGACATAAAAAGCACGTTCAATCATAGTGATTTGAAAGTTGTCTGCTGCAGTTTTGTTGTGTGTGGGAAAGGCTTATCATAGAGATGTTACACATTCATGTAAACGGCTGCATTTTTATAAAAGTGTTGATTGAAATTCTTTCCGAATTTATTTATATATTTTTAGCTCGCCTTTTCTCCAGTGTCCCGTGTCCTTCGACATCTTCTCCTCACTAACCAGTGGGTCAATTAGGATGAAACTTGACAGAAATCATCCTCTCAATGACCTCACCAGAATTCCTTCAAATTTTTGGGATCCATTCAGAATTCTGGTTTCCATGGCAACAAAACTTTAAAATTCTTCTTCTCCCAAACTGGTTGGCAGATTTTCAAATAATTATGTAGAAATGTTCCTTGGATGACCCTATATCAGATTCCTTAAAGCCATGTTGATTGGTCAAAAAAAACATGGCCGCAAGGGTGCCGGACTATTTGCATTATATAAGTCTATAGTGAAAACTTAAAAAATCTTCTCCTCTGAAAGTGTCAGACCGATTTTCAAATAATTTTGTAGAAATGTTCCTTAAGTGACCCACTATCAGATTCCTTCAAGCCATGTTGATTGGTCGAAAACCATGGCCGCCAGGGGGTGGGGCTATTTTGCCTTAAATGGCTATAGTGAAAACTTAAAAAATCTTCTCCGGCGAAAGTGTTTGGCCGATTTTCAAATAATTTTGTAGAAATTTTTCTAGTGTGACCCTCTATCAGATTCCTTCAAGCCATATTGATTGGTCAAAAACTATGGCCGCCAGGGGCGGGGCTTATATGGCTAAAGTGAAGAGAAAAGAAAGCAGGTGAGCGATCCAGGGCCATCATGGCCCTCTTGTTTAACTCGCCTGAGCACAAGGTGAGTTATTGTGATTGCGCTATGTCCGTCAACATCTTGTCCTCAGTAACCAGTGGGTCAATCGGAATGAAACTTCACAGCAAGCATCCTCTCAATGTACTCTCCGGAATTCCTTCACATTTCAAAATTATGGTTTCCATGGCAACCAAACAAAAACAACTGAAAAATTATTATTCTCACAATCTGGTTGGCCGATTTTCAAATAATTGTGTAGATATGTTCCTTGGGTGACCCTCTTTCATATTCCTTCAAGCCATGTTGATTGGTTGAAAAACATGGCCACCAGAGGGCGGAGCTGTTTTGCCTTATATGGTTAAATTCTTCTAAAGATTACAAAATAATTGTGTAGATATGTTCCTTGGATGACCCTCTTTCATATTCCTCCAAGCCATGTTAATTGGTTGAAAAACATGGCCACCATGGGACGGGGCTGTTTTGCTATATACGGTTATAGTGAAATCTTTGAAAATCTTATTTTCGAAAAGTATCTTGCAAATTTCCGAATATTTTTGTGAAAATGTTCCTTGGGTAACCCTCTATCAGATTCTTCGAAGTCATGTGGATTTGTTGAAAAACATGGCCACCACTGGCAGGGCTGTTTTGCCTTATATGGTTATTTTGAAAACTTTTAAAATCCCGTTTTCCAAAAAATATCTGGCCAATTTCCAAATTATTTTGCTGAAACGTTCCTTTGGTGACCCTCTACAAGATTACTTCTAGGCATGTTGGTTGGTAAAAATAAAAGTTATTGTGGTAGGCATCCCAATCACATTACATAATTCAGGTGAGCGATCAAGGGCCGTTTAAATTCAACTCTTTCGATGACGGCAGGTGTGGATAAATTGGATGCTATTAGCATGTGGGAAAGGGTTAATTGCTGTTTCTGCTTTTCATCAATTGATTGGTGTTGCAATCCCTGCACAGAAGATCATCCTGCATGTCCTATTACCTGAACATATTGTGATGACAAAAAGTTTTCAAGAACTTGATAAAATATTGTAGCATTTGGAGTGTCCAATATGAGCTTTAAAAATGCTGTACAACCTTTTGGCAAACCAGTGTTGTTGTAATTGTGTAAACTCTGTCATGGTAATGGTTGAAAAGATGCATGCTGGAATATACATACCTATATAATATTAGAGAGTTTGAAAAAAATACAAATCATAAGCTGAAATATTAAAAGAATAATGAGAGCTGTTTTAGATTGTTGGTTCATTAGTTTGGTTTAAGTTTGGTTTACAGCTTTAATACCACTGCAAATCCAATGTTACCGAAACTGGACATAACTATTAAGTACCATATAGAGAGACTTTAAACAGTAGGGTACTCAGCACCTTAAAGGTAAAGGTCAATGCTAGGCTTACACATAGACTCTTGTTGGGTTAGCAATTTATGGTTAGTTGTGTTCATTCTTACATATTCGTGATTACACCATCAGTATTTATGAAACTGATGATGAACTACATAGGGAGGTATTTAATGGGTAGCAAACTCAGTACCTCTACAGTCAAAGTCACTAGGTTATACTATTTGGATTGATTCATTATACCCCCTTCGAAGAAGAGGGGGTATATAGGAGTCAGTCTGTCGGTCGGTCGGTCGGAAGCCATATTTTGTCTGGCCTATTTCTTACAAACCACTGGGTGGAATTCAATAAAAAATTTACATGAAGCTTCTATACCAAGAGGAGATGTACATATCATACAATTGCATGTTATTTTACAGAGTTATGGCCCTGTTACTTATTAAGTTATGGTGTAGGTCAAGGTGCTGTTTAGGGGATATTTATCATCTTCAGTGATAGTTCTAGTTCTATATGTTTGCAATTACAGCTTCAATACTTATGAAAATTGACTAAATGTTGAAGCAATGCCATTTACAGATACAGTCAAGGGTTGTTGTAAAGTTAAAATTGGTCTGTGAGTCACCAATAACTTATTGGGTTTTTGGCATGCAGCACATGTGTTCATTTGCACTCTTGTTTCTATACAAAACATGTGACATTCAGTTTATTGTATCATTAGTTCAGAGTAGATTTCAAATGATTTAGAGAAAGTAAATGCTGTTTTGATAATTCTACAAAAAGTTGGGGAAAGATAGTAGGATTAATTTCACAATATTTATTATGTTCTAAGAAAAAAATGAATTGGAACTGCATGTTTTTTTGCTGAAATATACCCCTTCTCGGAAGCATGGTTTGATGAGTGAGAGTGCTGATTGTGTTAAATGACTTGTCCTGATTATTTTCACTTTTTAAAGAAAGTTAGTTACTACTTGAGTTAAACATCTAGACAAAAGCGTTGCCATTCTCTGTAACTGAAGGTATAATTGATGGGAAAAAGTTGAAAACATTTTGGCAAAAAGAGAACTTGCTCATCTTGAGCAATTTCTCCTTTTGTCACGATGTTTTCAGAAGTCATCTGTGTCAGAAAGTGTCTGTATTTGGGAAATGGTTATAGCGCCACTCGTACAGTTTCGTTGTTTTGCACACAAAATAAAATAAAAAATATTTTTGCATAGAATCTTGAATTCATTACATCAAGAGTAAAACCCAATTAAACTCTCAAGCAATGATGCATGAATGGTTTATCAGGTTATGCTTGGCATTTACAGATGCTTTTTTACTCCCCTGCAGCAGACAACTTGGCATTGTGGGGAAAATACGGGAAATCTCTATAAATGAAAGTTTTTTATTTTTGATTAGAACAGAAAACATTGTGCCACAATGCTTTTTCTTCTGTTATAAAACAATACTTATACAGACAACATGTTGATTCAGACAACTTTACATTTAACACTTTCTGACTTACGACAAATCTTCACCTGCCTACTTATAAAACATATGGAAAAGTCATCTGCTTTTTGAACACCCGTCGTATATAGGTAAACCAGAAGAATGCAAATTACTAGCATTGATATGTTTCCTCTTTCATTTTAATGAAAACAGTTGTACATTATTAAAAGGAGAACCAGAAAGTATGCATATTACTGGCATTGATATGTCTCTTATATTCATTTTCATTAAACAAGTTGAAGAGAGATGCCAAACATAGTGGGCTAGAAGGCAATCAACAGTCCGATGTCAGTTACAATGAGGTATGAAAAGGGATTTCGAAGCTTTTGGGTAAAGCCCATACCTTCATATATGGTATTTTCAACTATAACAAATTGGAAACATATGAAAAGATTGGTAAATCTGGGTAGATAAAATAATGTCTGAAAACACTTTTCAAACTTTATAAAGAAAATCTGATGTCTTGCTTTATTAGCAATTATTTATTTTCCAAAATGATTTTCAAAGCAGTGTTTTAATGAGGAGAGGGGTTTAACATAGTTTCAGCTGTGCTCATTTATATCACTTGGTTAAAATTGATATATTTTGTAATTCTTAACCCTTTCCCATATACATCAAATTGGCAGCAGACGACTTTGAAAACATGCAGACTTTTGACAAATCTCTAAACATTAAAGAAAATTTATGAAATGTCATTTAAAATATTGTTGTTAAGGGAGAAATTATTTGTCGATTAATTTTCAAAAGTCGTCTGCTGCAAATGTCTGCATGTTGGTGAGGGTCAACTCTTGCTTGGTGTGATGCATGCATGAGTTTTATTAGTTGAGCCTTTCCTTGATACAGACCCCTTTTACAGTACTCCGACAGCCTTTGAAAAACAGTGGTACATGTACATAGAGAAATTGAATAAAACAAAATGTTTCTTTCATTAATGTTACTAACCCTTTCCTACACAAGTAAAAAATGTTTATTTGAGATAGAGTTGAAAATCAATATATTCATTTCCCTCTGTTTTCAAATATCATGTACAATAAAGGTGTCCAAAGTGATCTGTATCAGAATAGGCATAGATAAATTCAATGAAGAAACAGATTGGATACTCAAGTTGTCCAGCACATGGAATTGTCATTGTTGATTTACTGATAGCAAACACTCTTATTTTTAGCTCATCTGTTTCATGCTCAAGGTGAGTTATTGTGATCACCTTTTCTCCAGTGTCCCGCGTCCTTCGACATCTTCTCCTCACTAACCAGTGGGTCAATTATGATGAAACTTCACAGAAATCTTCCTCTCAATGACCTCACCAGAATTCCTTCAATTTTTGGGATTAATGCGGAATTCTGGTTTCCATGGCAACCAAATGAAAACAACTTTAAAATTCTTCTCCTCCCAAACTGGTTGTCCGTAATTCAAATAATTTTGTATAAATGTTCCTTGGATGACCCTCTATTAGGTTCCTTCCAGCCATATTGATTGCTCGAAAACTATGGCTGTGAGGGGTGGGGCTATGTTGCCATATATGGCTAAAGTGAAAACTTTAAAAATCTTCTCTGACGAAAGTGTCCGATTTTCAAATAATTATGTAGAAATGTTCCTTGGGTGACCCTCTATCAGATTCCTTCAAGCCATGTTGATTGGTCGAAAAACATGGCCGCCAGGGGGGCGTGGCTACTTTGCTGTATATGGCTTTAGTGAAAACTTTAAAAATCTTCCCCTCTCAAACTATTTGGCAGATGTTTAGATATTTTTGCAGAAATGTTCCTTGGGTGACACTCTACAAGATTCCTTTAAGCCACTGTGATTGGTAAAAAAAACATGGCCACCAGGGAGCGGGGCTGTTTGGAGTTTTAATTTTTGCCTAATTGTAGTGGAATGATACTGGCCCTCTTGGGCCTCTTGTTTCTTTTGTCACAACATTTTCTTAAAGTTGTCTGCTGCAGAGGCATCAGAAAGTGCCTAATGATGGAAAGGTTTAATACATAGAGATGACTGGTAAAACAAATTATTTTGAATAATGTATATAAACATTGAAAGCTCTGTCTTAAATACCTGATCAATTTGAATTATACAAGAACATGTACTGATTCAAAATCTTGAGAACTTTCTTTCCAAAGTTGTAGAGCTATTCTAACCCCCCCTTTCCTACATACAACACATCTGCAGTAGATGACTGAAAACATGGCAAATATATTGAATATTTCTGTTTATGAAAGAATAATTATTGAATAGAGTGATCAACATAGATGTTAAAATCGTTTGACGCGCCAAATTGCGTCTTCAAGTGGGAAAGGGTTAAAAGCTTAAATTTTAAGATTATATGAATTGTAAAGAATGACCTTAATTGTTTTAAATTTCAGGACTACAGTGAACATGATGCCTCAGGGTCCTCCTCAAAAAAGAGACACAGCGCAGAACCTCAAAGTAGTAAGGACTTTTTTAATCCTTTCCCTCATACAACAAATTTGCAGCAGACCACTTGAAATATATTAAGGCAAATTATGGGATTTTTTTAAAATAATTGTGGCAAAAGTCATCTGCTGCAGAGGCATAAAAAGTGTCAGTAAGTGGGAGGGTTAAACAAAATTGTTGTGTTTTGGTTAGAGTGGGAACCAGGGTTCAATCATTATGTCTGGTCATACCTTAAAATTTCAAACTTTCAAAACGGTAGTACTGAAGTAGGGGCCTCTCATTAATGAAAGCATAATTTGAGTAGGAAACATTTTCAAAAGTACTCTACATGTTGCAAAGGCTATTATAATAATGGACAACAATGTACAATTCAATGTGTTTTGAAACGGTGGTAAATGACTTGTTGGTCAGAAATATGACATAGCTGAGTGTTTAGCAAGACGAAGGAGAGGCTGTATGTCTTGGGTTGATCCAGGCTTGCAATAGTCAAGAAAAATTTCTTAACCAAGTATTTGGTTAGTCATACATGGATCAGAAATAAGTGTTCTGTGGTTGTGATATAACTGAAATACTGTTATAAATGGTATAAAAACTCAAATAAAAAACATTAAGTGTTTAATTTGGGCCATATTTTATGTGTCTACAAAATTCAGTTCTGTTTCTTTTTACCATTGTAGATTGTAGATAGCTATTTAATCTTGTCATTACAGGTCGATCATCCAGCAAACTGAATGGAGAAACGGACGATCGTGTACGGAACAAAGAAGATGGCCATAATAAGTCTAGCAGCAGAAAGGTTCCCAACATATTTCTTCTTTAACCTTGATGAATTTTAAAAAAATGTACTTTTGAAATATTGTGACAAAAGATGAAATTATTTATAATGAACAAGTCTTAGTCTTTTGCTAAACTTTCTGCATTAGTGTTGAAATGCTGAAGTTTATTTTTAGAGATTTCCTGTGTTTTCAAACATGTCGGCTTCAATTGTCTTCAATCATGTGACTGCATTTGAGCATATATACTTCTTACAGAATTGCAAACAAGTGCGAGAAAAGTAGGGAAAAACTTTTCATTTTCTCTCAAGTTTTTCTGCTTTGTTGCAAAAGGCATGTTAGCCAAAGAAAATACAACTAATCCTGTTGTTCTGATGACAAATTTGAGAGATTTCTTACTGATGCAGATAAGTTGTGAGAATGTGTTTTTGTTATCTTGTCCTTAGTCTGCATGTTATGGGAATATTTGCAGTTAACAGCAGAAAAATTTGTTGTCTACTCTCTTCAACAAACTATTCTTTTCTATGCAAAAATTTGACAATATCCTTTTGGGTATAATGTCTCAACTTAGTTTGATAACCTACTTGATTGCTCCAGATGTTCTAGAGATATGGGCTGTTGTGTGACATTATGTCCAACATTAGCTTTGTCTGGTCAGTGTACATTTTAATCCAGGTATTTATAAACTTTAAACATTAAAAGATTAGATTTATTGCAATTTCATAACTGCTGACTTATTGACTGTAAAATATTCTCATACAGGAAATGCGTGATACTGAGATGGAAGACTCAAGATCACGAAGATCAAGAAGTAAAGAGAAAGAGAAGAAGAAAGACAGATCTGAGAAGGAACGAAGTGGAAAACACTCTAAAAAATCTTGATATTTACCCTCTACCTGATTGGTTGTATATAGTGATATTGTTGATAAAGCAGGGACATACATCTTCTATCATCTTAAGTTTGGAACATCCTTACTTTGAAGCATGTACCAAGTATCTCATAGTGCTGTCCGTCATTTTAGTCACATTCTCATGATTCATTGAAAGCAAGAAAATGTCCAAACGGTCTTGTGTACATTTTATAATTGCAATCAAGTGTTTACCCTTAGGACTGTTCCAGGAAAAAGTGTCTTGGGGGGGAGGAATGACCACCAATTTTTAGGGTACCACCTATCAAAATGTTGAAAATCTCTTTAAATGAAAGTAATATTGAAGTGTTGAAAAACCTTGTGGCAAAAGGAGAAATTGCTCTTTATGTCACAATGTTTTCAAAATCTGTCTGCAGTTGGGAAAGGGTTAAGGATCCTTGCTGCTTGTGGATGTTTAATTGTATCGAAATACATTTAATGATTCTTTATTTCATCCAATGCAAGAATCATAACTCTGGCTTTATTAATTTGAGTTATCTCTCATTTATATTCAAATAATTTTGTTTTCAAATCATTCCTATTTTCTGAAAACAAGACTAGTCAGATAATTGCATTGTGAGGAATGCAGAAATTGCAAATAAGGAATTTGTCCTTTTTCTTCAGATGTTTTCAATTTGATGAAGTGTGAAACATGTTTATTGATGTTAAGCAAATAATTCTATTAACTATGATTGGAGATTATTATAGTGTGTACTGTTAAATTATGCTGTGCACTAATTTTATTCTAGTTTTGTTGTTAATAGTTCTTTATATGGTTTTAATCTAAGAGCCTAAAGACAAAGGCCATTAAGCATGGGGCTTGTATAGCTAGGTTGTTACACATAGCCTAGTGACATACATTTGTTCTCTTTTTTTTCTGTATTGTTTCCAAAGAATACATAACTTGAATGAAAACTATTATTTTGAAGATATCGAAAACCCATATGATTTGCAATAAAAATTTCCGAGAGATTCAGTAAACTTTGTATTTATTTATTTCCAATAAAATCTTAACAACCTGACAAAAACAACCATCTAGTTATTCCTGAACTGGTGCATCCATTTCAACACAACAACCTCGCGGGCAAAAAACTACTACTACTACTTCAAGTTGTTGTAACCCAGTCAAGAGTGAGGCTCTGATAACAATACTACTAATGTGGTTACAGTTAAGAACATCATGAAATTGACAATCTGAGCCGAACGTGATTTTGCGCTCTGAATGAAACAATCATAATGAACTAGCAAATCCAATCACATGAATGCTTTGCTCATTGGGCGGTTACAACAATTTACTCGATAATTATTTTACGAATTTACATATGATCGAAAAAAAGCGTTCCCAGTGAGCGTAAAAAACTCTTCCCCACATGCAACAATGACTTGTGAAACATCTAGGTACAAACATAGAACAAAACTCCATACATGAAAATATAATTATTAAATACAGCTGAAAACATTTTGTCAAAAGGAGAAATTGCTCATCATTAGCATTCTACTTTTGCCAAAATGTTTTCAAAATTCGTCTATAGTTGGAAAAGCTTAAAATACCTACCAGATACTTGATCCTTTTTATACACCCGTTTTGAAAAAACAGGTGTATTATAGTTTTACCTGCGGCGTACGGGCGGACGGTGTCCAGTATGTTGTCAGCTCAATAACTTTAGAAGCCTTTGTCCAATCATCACCAAATTTGGTCAGAATGTGTATTGGCATAATATCTTGGACAAGTTCGATAACTAGCCATATTGCTCCAGTCGATAGAGAGTTATTGCCCTTTAATTATAGAAATTACCTAAAATTGGTCTTGTCAGCTAAATAACATGTGAAGCCTTTATCCGATCATCACCAAATTTAGACAATATGTTGATGGGCAGAATATCTTGGTCAGGTTTGATAACTTACAACGATATCTTAGTCACTACAAAATTATGTCCCTCGAAATGGCCAAAACTGTACTAACAGTGTCCGCTCTCTAAGTTTGACTAATGCACAACCAATTATCACTATACTTGGTCTCAAAAAAAACCAGGACGGGCGTATTTTGTGACATTTGGTGCTCTTGTTTTAGAGCACTATGTTCCTTTAGTAGTCCTTTTTAAAAAGTGTGCAAAGATTTATATTCTTTTGAAAATGTTGGTTGTTGTGGCATTAGAAAGAGGGGTAAATGCTCAATCTTTAGAAATGTTCTCCTTTCGATATTATTTGATAGAAAAATTTCTTTGGTGATCCTCTACAAAATTGTTCAAACCATATTGATTGGTTGAAATACATAGCAACCAGGTGGCTTCAAATAACATCGCCTAATCCAATGAACCAAACTTCAAAGAAAACTTTTGTGTTGCCTAACTTAATCAAAGCGCTGATGGTATAGGGGGCATATGTAAATTGAAAACATATGGCATAGATCATATGGACAAACATTGTTGAAACAATGAAACAATGACCTTTAAACAAACCAAACCAAAAATGTTTGAAGCAACACATATTGCCTGCCAATAACATATACCTCATTTGTCAAAGTTTTACCCTTTTCTTGTATAAACAAAATATCGAAGGACAAAAGATTGACCAAAAAAACCCGAGCAGCTACCCTTAATTAAAATATTTCTAGTTCAGAAATCACTAAAGATCCACAATGTATATTGTAATCATGCTGATAAATGAAAGACGATCGAAAGCATGATAGAGTTATGTTTCTTTTGCACTGCACAATTGCAGCTCTGAGTTTCCTATACACCAAGTCTTAAATTGATATATTGAGACAATAACCGAAGAAATGAAAAAATTGAGTTTACACCTAAAAAACAGATTAGATTTGACGAAGTACAAATCTTGGGGAAGCACTCATTAACGAAAAAGGGAATTTCACGGAACGCATGTGTTGCATATAATAAGGGAGAACATTGAAAGACAAAAATATACACACTCCAAACGCAGCATGCTTAATTTATGGTAATGGTGCACTGCAAATCTGTAGGTCATAAGTTACATACAAACCAAGTTTGAAATTGATACAATGAAAGTTAATTGAGACAATCGCTGAACTAAATAAGGAAAAATGGAGATAACTGAAAAAACAGACCAGAGTAATGTACCTAGTACTTTGCCGTTCTCCTGATCACACGGGTATAATTGTGACCACTTTGAAATAAATCTGCCATACAGAAACAACGTGTTAACCAATACATGCAATCCATGACGGACGGACGAATGCACATTCAGGCAGACAGCCGGCCGGACGCCGGATTATACCTCCAAGCTTTACAGACGGAGACAACTCAAGTATTGATTACAGAAGACTGGTTCGATGCGTCAAAACACGTCAGCTTAGATTATGGTATTTGTAAAGTATTTGCAATTTAATTGTATCTCCGAAACGGGACCGGACCGTCAAGGTTAATTTTCAAAAACCTATTTAGACTACATTTCTAGTTTATTTGTCAACAGATACATCTAGGACTATATTACACGTTGATGAACGTTGAGTCTTAAATTAACGCAAATGCATATACATTATAATTTTAGTCCCAAAATCGCTAGAAGCTTCTCAATAATAAAATAAATAATGACCTTGCGGTTATAACTCGGATGTGTTGACAAATTCGGCCAAATTTCTTTCCGACGTTTGACAAAAGTCAATGCGTCATTCGTCTTTCGTCTTTCACCAATGGCTAAGTCTATGTGGAAACGCAGCCAGTTGCTTGGGAAGATTGTTGTGAGGAGTACTGGTTTGAGAAAACCAGGAAATACATTTGTAGGTGAACTGGCCGCCTGATATGACTGAAGAAATGTTAAAAACGGCGTTAAATCCCAATCAATCAATGTTGAAATTAACTTATCTATAATTTGTAGATTTAATTTCTATTTCCTAGTAGGGTCTACATACAGCGACACATGAGAATATTCAACACAAAACGCGACCTGTTTTACCAACAATTCCCCAGTAGCGGTGAGACCGTTTGTAACATTATTTCATGGCATGTATACACAGTAGGACCTCTCTCTTTGGACGAATTATGTTGTAACAAGTTTGTTTACAGTATTCCTTAACCTTGACCACATATACTAAATATACAGCAAACAACATTGAACTAAGGCATAACTATTGACCTGAATTAATAAAAGTATGATTTTGAATAGTGATGAAAACATTGTGGAAAAAGACAAACTTGTTGATTATCATTCATCTATTAAGGTTAGTCAAATGTGTCTAAAGGGGGCAAAGGTTAAAATAATAACTGTAGACAAATGTTTTCGTTATCTAGGTTATAAAAACAAATTGATTCATGTTTCAAAGCATTGTTTGAAAAGGAGGAATTGCTCATTGTCAGCAATTGCTCCGTTTGCAAATATACTTTCAACATTTGTTTGTAACTAAGTAGCTATAACGGGAACGGTTCAACCCTTTCCCGCTTATAGTCGCTTTTTGACGCATGTGCAGCAGACGGCTGCAGAATTGTTTATCATGACCCATTTCCTCTTTTTCCACAAAGGTTTCAACTATATATTTTTCCCCTTGATGTAAGGCAAAATTGCTCGTAATCATTCATCTCCAGCATGTTATTCAAAATGTGTCCGGAAGGGAGAAAGAGGGAAAGAACGTCCATAGTAAAACGTTTAAATATGAAAAGAATTAATTTGAAACGTGTTTGAAAGCATTGTGTGAAAAGGAGGAATTGCTCATTGTCAGCAATAGCTCCATTTTCAACAATATTTTTTAAATATTCGAACTGTTATAGTATCACGGAAAGGGTTCCGCTTCCATGGGAAGGATGTAACCATTTTCCGCCTACAGACGCTTACAGACGCATGTGCAGCAGAAGACAATCGAAAACATTGTGACAAAAGGGGAAATTGCTTTTCGTAGGCAATTTCTACTTTTGCCACAATGGTTTCAACTCCTTTCAATAATTGTATTTACAGTGCTTTGCACATTTCTCTATAAGTCGACTGTTGTAAACTAATGGGGTCACAGAACGGTCGACGTTACCTCACACTACTGACATTGAGGTCAACCATAGTTCAGAGTGAGTTTCATTCATAGAAACTATTTTGTCTCATAAATGTATGCAAGCGGAGGGTTTTGTGATTCGGTCGAACCAATGAAATCGTTGAAAAGGCAGATTATAACCAATCAAAACTCGATTTTGGTGTAGGTATACACATGTGGACTGCGGTTGCAGCTTTAATCCGACTTTTCGAAAGCAGCTTCGCTATGAGATAGTGGCGAAACGCCCCTATCCCAAAAATGATGTTCCCCTGATTCCAAGATATCTTCGTAGAATTGTGCAAGTCATATTGATAGGTTTTTAAACATGGCAGCCAGGCGGCATCAGAAAAGGGATCAAATGACAAAACTATAATTCTTTTTTTAATTAAATTCTTGTTTGATTGCAAAATAGTTTAGCAGAAATGTTCCAATGGTCACCCTAAATAATATTTGTTCAAGCCACATTGATCGGTAGAAAAAGGGGTAAAATGAACCTTTTTAGTTTCAATCAACATCCGCTCCTCAACAATAGGACCGATATCACACTTCACAGTAATGTTTCTTTCGTGGTCCACTTTCAAAATGTTATATGGTTTAATACAAGTTTTTCAAATGTCCTTTACTGATGAGCTATTTCATTCACAGTATCAACTCAATTGCAGTTTTATTCCCACTCTTGGTTACATTATGTGTTAGTATACAAGAGATGTTCAACTTATATTTGAACCGAACAACACATTCATTTTCATTGTGCTAGCAATATTCTTTTTAAGTTTCCGTACTCAACCGTATATAATGGTGAATCTTATATAATCGACATTCACTTTGTTTTGTTAATGCAATGATGTGGGGGGGGGGGGGGGGGGGGGGGGGGGGGGGTAGAACATGGGTATACGATATCTGTGGAGACTTTCACTCACATATGCAACAATTTGTCTTCTACCGATCAGTCAAAAATCGATAATCGGCTATATAGAAATAAGAAGGGCAGTGTAACAAATGTGGGCATAACTTTCTTAATGTTTATTATATTTTAAGTTCGCATTCATATTTGGGAAGAACAAAATCTCTCGATTTCAAATATGTAATTTGTTTTAATTAGAAATAAAATTTAGGTGGGGGAATTTATATAAACATTAGGTGACCCTATATTCCTATTGAATTACATATGATTTTTGATAATTACACAGAAATTGCAATCAAATTTCGTTGGTTAATTAGTTATAACTTGTTTTCCTTTAAACTTTTTATAAGTTCGCATTCACATTCGTAAAGTATATTCATTTGTGTAAAGAAGGATATCATTTTTTATGAAATTAAGAAAAATTTAGGCGGGGGAATTAATGCTTTTGTCAAACAACACGTAAGTATTTTTTGTGTTCGATGGAGTCCGTCAAACAGTAGCGGAAACTTACGAAGTTAATCGGATTTCACCGCTACTGGTTTTATGACTTCGATGTTTTATTGCAGGGCAATAAAATCTTACTCCTTCAGGGCAGGTTTTAAATATCTGGATAATTAAGAATTGAATTAAGAGTTAAATTTAAATCAAATATTCTTTATCCTCGCGCAATAACAATAGGAATATTATTAAATAATAGCCCGCCGTTGACATAAATATTATCTGTAAATTAAGGCCAATTATGTATTTGTCATATTTAAATGGGTTAAAAGAATAGGAATAATAATTCATTTTGAGTATAAGCGAAAAAAAAGTATACATGATACGTTGTCAATCTCACTAGGATTGATTATCCGATGTTGGTTATGGAAATAATACTGACCAAAAACTGTTAAATACATACATTTGATGCGTAATCAAAAAAAAATAAAAAAAAAAATCATGTAATCTACACAAATGTTATTAACTTTACTAAAATCATCTTAGATTAATACACTTTATTGTTCACAAAGTGTTAATGTATGTTGACAATATTTCTGTGCAAACGGAAATGCGATATATACACTATTCCTGATATTATAAAAACTGTTTTCATAATATACAAATAAAAACATTTTAATTGCTACCTTTTTGCAATAAAAATATGCCAGCTTCTTGTAATTTTTATATAAAATGTGAAAAGAATTAAGGAAACACAATTTGTGTTATTAAGATAACCCTTTTGTTTTTTAATACTGTTTATGACAACTCTTAATGGATACCGTTTTTGTAATTTTGATGCTGTTTTTCAAAACATCAACTCAATTTTAATGTATTATTATAAGTGTCAAATGTGTGTATTCAGGTTAATCTGTAATGTTCTAATAGACACTGCCTCGGGCGTTTTATAAGTTAATTGGGTCATAAACACCAGGATTGACATTTTCTGCCATTTAATTGTTATTATCAGCGTGACTTAATATAGATGTGCTTGTGTTAAATTAAAAGTTACGACATAATATTTATTATTATTGTTATCAGCTTCATGAAAATAATTAATATCATTTCTAAATAATTGATTTTCTGTATTGTTTATTTTGATACAGGTTGGATTGATTTTATTTTCAAAGCAAATCCAAATATAATATGAACTTATGAAGTATGGGTTCTGATCTTCGTATACAAAATAGCTAAAATTTGCATATTAAGCTGAGAAGTTAAAAATCTTACATTATCATTTTTGATTTTTTTTTTTGGTATATATATATATAGCGACTTTCAGTTTTATATTGGTGGTTGAAGTCAGCCCTAAGTGAATCTCTTTGTTTTTTAATGACCAGTAAATAATAAGTAAAACTAGTATTTGTTAAACAAGAGGGCCATGCTGGCCCTGTATCGCTCACCTTAATTATACAATGTACTGTTATGCAAAACACATCAAGACAATTATTCTGAATGCAACCTCCAGTGTTAACAAGATTTTCCTTCATTTGGCCTAGTGATCTATACATTATTTTTCCTGATATGACCCATATTCCAACATGGACTAGATATCATCAAAACAACATTCTGACAAATTTTCAACTTGCTCAAAGTAAAAATAGACACATATTCGAACTTGAACTAGATATCATTTAGACAAACATTCTGACCAAATTTCAAGATGCTTAAAGAAATCAAAGTACTGAAAGTACTAGTAACGAATTATTTTGAACATGTATTGTAAAATCTATTTTATGAATGCAATTGATCATGCTATTGCACAATTTAGTCTATTTTATTATTATTAATATTTTTGTCCAGAGATTTTTTTTATCAGTTGACAGTTTTAGTAAATGTAGCATTTCAACGGCGATGCGAGCGTTTAACATGCACACTAACTCTTTCACTGAGCTGCGTAAAGTCTGTCAAAACACCCATGGCATATTTGTGAGATTTACATTGTTAGTTCGATTTGTTTTCGTCACCAGGGGCGGATCCAGGATTTCGGCTTATATTATAACTATGTTTCATGTGAGGGAATTAATTATTATAAATCTATAATGTTTAACAAATCGCATAAAATAAGAATTAAAAAAAAAAGAAAAAGAACAGTTCCAATTGGGACTCGAACTCGCGTCCATAAATAGTCCATGATTAGTAGTTCTACACGCTATCCATTACACCACGGTATTTTGATACAACAATGAGCGTTACTTTCGTATATATATTAAGCTAACTGAATGCGCGCGTATGTAAACCATGATCTATAATTAGAAAGCCCCTTTGATCATCGTTATCATGTTGGAAAAAGGAGAAACAACGGCGATGCGAGCGTTTAAAATGCACACTGACTATTTCACTGAGCTCTGCGTAGTGGCATATTTGTGAGATTAACATTGTTCTATACAGCGTGGGGTCAACTTCTAGTGAATGGGCATACGACTAAAATTCATACTCGTGCCTTATACGTACCTACCGACAAATGAAATATATATGCGCGTACTGTTAATTTGATATTTTCTAGAAAATTGATTATCTATGATGATTCGATAGTATAATTATGACTTCACTGTATTGAAATAACACGTAGAAGTCATTTTAATTTCGAAAAAATACTAGGACTATTTAGGTGCAGCGAATGTGTATTCTAAGCGGAAGTGTAGTTTAACCGTGACTTCCGGAAATACACACGATCGCGTTAACTGTATTATTTTTTGAGAAAAAATAATTCGTTAAAAATGCGGCATCCAAAGTGTTAACAAGATTTTCCTTCAGTTTGCCCTAGTGACCTTGTTTTTGACCCAGCATGACCCGTATTCGAACTTGGCCTAGATATCATTCAGCTAAACATTCTGACCAAATTTCAAGCTGCTGTAGCAAAACATGCGGCTTCTACAGAGTTAACAAGATTTTAGAGCTTAGATAGTTGGTGTGTACCATTGTCTAGTGGTCCTCTACATGCACCTTGGTTCAAAATTGGCCACGCCCTGCTGGTGGTCACTTGTTTTACATGGAGATATATATGGAGAAACTTTGAATATCTTCTTGTCTAAAACAGAAAGGCCAAAGCTTAGATATTTGGTGTGTAGCATTATCTTGTGGTATTCTACAAAGATATATAAGGGAAAACTTATTCAAGATGTGTCAGTAGTAAAACAACACATTACCATAAAGGGAAGGGTTTAAACATATATTCTTATAGTGGAAATGTTTAAAATCTTCTTGAACAAAATAGGGACTCTTGTTGGAGCGTAAAAATAGCCACCTGTCCACCCCAAATGAGTCCCCAAATGAAAAGCTAAATACTCTCTAGTGTGGTTTTAACTTGAGTAGGATGCAATAATATAATGCTCACATGCAGTACTCGTCATCATCTTCATTATTGTCATTGTTAACTCGCCTCCATTTTTCTATCCGGTCCTATAAATGACCTCTTTGTGTTGCAGTGCTGTTAAAACTAACTAGTATAAATATTTTAAGTGAACGGGCCAGGGCCAGCGTGACCCTCTTGTTTCTTTAAATGACATATCCTCCTAAACGACTTTTTAGCTCACATGCTCACAAAGTGTGGGTAGAGCCATTGTGATAACTCTCCGTCCGGTGTCGATGTCGTTGTCTTCAGTCCGTTCACATTTTCCTACAAACAACGTCTCCTATAATGGACCGATTTCAAAATATGTCCACAGGAATCTTCCTCTTTCAATACTGTTCGGGGAAATGAATTCCATGCAGAAATATATATTTTTTTCAACTTTGACAAACCGTCTTTTCTGAAACCAAAAGGTCTAGAACGTATTTGTGGTGTAGCATTGTTTAGTGGTGCTTTCCAAGATAGTTCAAATTATGTCCATGGGCTCACCAGTTTTTGTGGCGATTGGTTTGACAATCGCCACAATGCTAACAGAAACAACAACAACGAAAAATATTTACATAGTCGGTTTTGAACAATCGGTTGATATTGTTTTTCCTTACTGCAAACTAATTTACTCACATCCGTTATAGTTCCATCATTGATGCAGAGACGTGATTAATAATAATTATGTCAGTGCTACTTTGGTACCGGATTGTTACTAATATTTGAGTGTTATCGAGACATTATCTACATAGAATTAAAATATGTAAATATTATCTTCGTCATGATTGGGCAGATAATAAATATCATTGCGCGTTCTATCTGACTTGCATCTAACTCTTGATGATACTCAAATCTGGAAATTCCAAAAGGTTCTATAAATAGCTCGCGAGACTCAATATTATAAACGCTTTATTGTGTAGTTGTTTAAATATATGAAAGCGTCTAGATGATAAGACTGGTTTACAAAGGTTTAAAGGACACACGATGTCAGTGTGTACACACGTTATGTATACACGTCTGCACGTTCTAGAGTCTATTAGCAATCAATGCTGAAAGTGTAGCCTAATTTAGTTTGGAGATCGAGCATTATAATATATGCCTATATTTTTATAAATTGAACAGTTTGGCAAATAGTGAAATTGTGCTTTTTGAGCATGTTTTGTGTTTGTTTTTGCACTCACATTATTCGAAGCAGTTTAACAACCTCAGAGACATATAAATAAACACTGTGTTTATATGTCTCTGACAACCCTCAATAATGCAATGTGAAGGGACTAAATTGAACAGACCTGTTTAATATCGGACATCATTGAAACAAACACCAAACTAATGGATACTGTTTTCTCTCCTTTCTTGATAATTTAGTCATTTCTAAATTGTAAAAAATATTTTATCTTAATATGGCCTAGCGACCTGGTGATGAACATGTGATTACCCGAACAATAGCCATTCTAATGAGCTAAAACGGTAGTCTATCGAATACCAACTAGATTTTTCATAACTTTGGAATGGACTAATTTTGAACACATCATGACCAATTTCAGAACGTAACTAAAAAATCAACAAGACATCATTCTGGCAAACTAACATTATTCTACTGTCAAAAGATGCAGGGTTGATACATTCTCAAATTTACCCGCACCAGAGTCATCGCAAGCCCGATATACTGCTTGTTACTTTGCAGGATTTTCCATACGATCGCCACTACAGTGCCATTGGCGCTTTGATTCATTGAGATATTTAGCGAAAAACTTTAAAAATCTTGTCTGAAACCGAAACTAGCGCTTAGATATTTTGTGGTCCAGTGCTGTTAAACCCAACTAATTCATTATTCAACAAAACGCATGGTTTAAAACTTTCACTTAGGTGAGCAATTTAGGGCAATATTGGCCCTCTTGGCTGACGCATATGTATAGAATTTGATAACATTTTGGCAAGAGGAGAATTGCTAGTAATGATTCAATAATTGTATGTTTTCATATTTTTTGCTAATTGTTTTGCTGCAGGTAGGGAATGGTTTGTAATTGTTCCTTGAGCATATACATTTTCTTTAACTCTTTCCCAATGCAGCAGACGACTTTGACCACATCGTGGCAAAAACATAAAAAATCTCCTTAAATGAAAGTTTATTTATAAAGTAGAGTTGAAAACATCGGGGCAAATGGAGAAATTACTCATAATGAGCAATTTCTCCATTTGCCACAATGTTTGCAAAAGTCGTCTGCTGCAGAGAGACGTCTTTATGTGGGAAAGTTGTTGTGTAACCTGTCAGTTAGGCAGGGAGACACTCGGGAATCACCTTGTCACGCTGTGCATTGACCATTCCCAACATGTGGATGCCCCATTTGAAAACATGACAAAAGAGAAATTGACCATACTGAGCGATTTCTCTTTTTATACTTTCATTTAAACAGTTTCCCTATTTTTGACAAACTGTTTTCATTGTTGTATGTGAGAAAGGTTTAAATGTCGTAACTATTCTGGTCACGGTTTGTCGTCCGTCCGTCGTTAATGCCTTCGTCACATTTTCCGCGGCGGCCGTGGGCTCTAAAATATATACGGCCAATAGCAATTATAGGGCCGCATCAGCATTCCCACGGTCACGTCACATACTGTAGCAATGATGAAGTGAGATGACAATCGGTCGCCTTAGGGCGTCCCTGAGGCGGCTGACAAATACCAAGGTAGACGCAAGGTATATACTCCACGCACGGCGCAGACTGCCGTGGAGGCCGTACGGATGGGTGTGCCACATACCACAAGCCCGTGTAATTTCTTCGACAGCCGCAATTATTGGGGCCCCGCAAAAGTCAATTGTAATTCATAAGATTCTAGGGCAGCCGCAAGGCCTATACATTTGCCCGACGTATGTTCGCCGTGGAACCGCTCTACGACATGGCTAATTGCTAAGGCGAACCTAGAAATGAAAATAGTTGTAACTCTGTGCTATAATCTCATGGCGACCCCATCGGCATGTAAAATATAGGGATACGCTCTAAGGTGACCCTGAGGTCACTGCAGATCCTTTGCGGCCGCCGGACGAATCTCTCGATTTTGGGGGCCTACGGCCGCCATAGAGTTAATGTGACGGAAGCATAAACTTAAGCTTAAAACAACATCTAAACCAGGAGAACAATTTCAACTAAACTTCTAAGGAATGTTCCTATTTCAAGTGTTAAAATATTAAATTCTATGTATAACTTTGGTTGCTGCATCATCAGGAGAAAAATACCAAGAATTTTACATTCTTCTCCTCTGCATCTGCTTGTCTTGATTTCAAGATATTTTGGTTCGTAGCTTGCGTGACACTATACAAAAAACAAGAGGCCCAGTATCGCTCCACTGCCAACTCAAAACATGACGGCAATGTTTTTCAACCAATCAACTTGGCTAGAAGAAATCTGATAGAGGGTCACCCAAGAAACATTTCTACAACATTATTTGAAAATCGGCCTAACACTTTTGGAAGAAATGATTGTTTAAGTGTTCACTATTTGTTTCTTTCGGTTGCCATGGAAACCAGAATTGTGCATGGATAAACAAAGAAAATGAAGGAATTTAGGAGAGAACATTGAGAGGATACTTCCCATGAAGTATTATCAAAATTGGCCAAGTGGTTAGGGAGGAGTAGTCGTTTGAAGCAAAGAGTTGACGCACACACGGCGGACAATTCGCCATGACATAAGCTTGACTGGCTTTCAGCCAGTAGGGCTAAAAATCAGGCAATTTTGATCACTAGTTGTTGAAAAACATGGTGGCCAGGTGATATCAGAAAAGTGGCAAAATGATAAAACTTTAAAAGTTCAATTCCTTAGAAAGCACACAATTTCAAGCTAGTTTAGGAGAAATGTGCCATGGTAGACCCATCTACAAAAACAAGAGGGCCATGATGGTATTACATCGTTCACCTGAATTATGCAATGTGATTTCGATTGCAAAACACACCAAGACAATTATTCTGACAAAGATTCAAAATGTAACCTCTCAGTGTTAACAAGATTTTCCTTCATTTTGCTAAGTGACCTTTTTTTTTTTTTTTTACCTGATATGACCCATATTCGAACATGGACTAGATATCATGAAGACAAACATTCTGACAGTGTTTTAACTTGCTCAAATTTAAAATACGACCTCCGGAGTTTTAACAATATTTTCCTTCAATTTGGCCTAGTGACCTAGTTTTTAACCCAATATTCAAACTTTGCCTACCGTATATATCATTAAGAGAGACATTATGACTAAATTTGAAGATGCTGAAGCACAAAATGTGGCTTCTACAGTGTTAACAAGATTTCCTTCAATTTGGCCTAGTGACCTAGTTTTGGAACGGACATGACCAAAATTCGAACTTGGCCTAAGACAAACATTCTGATAAAGGTTCAACATGCTCATGTTAAAAATTGTGACGTCTAGTGTTAACAAGATTTTCCTTCAATCTGACCTAGTGACTTAATTTTTGATTATTTTGATATTTGAACTTGACCTACATATCATCAAGTCAAACATTTTGATTAAGTTTCAACATGATCAAGTTAAAAATGTAGCCTCCAAGATTTCCCTTCAAATTGACCTAGTGACCTAGTCTTTGACCTCATATGGCCCAGTTCCGAACTTGTCCAAGATTTGATGGAGATGAATGTTCTGATAAACTTTCATATAGGTCAGATGCAACATTTAGCCTGTAGAGTGTTAACAAAGAAATTGTTGTTGACGCACGACAGAAGGACGAAATGTGATCACAATAGCTCACCTTGAGCACTTCTTGCACAGGCGAGCTAAATATTCAAGACATATTGATAAGTTGAAAAACTTGGCCATCAGAAAAGGCTTAAAATTACAAAACTTTCAAAATAATATTCTCTAAATCTACTGGTCTCATTCCAGAGTAATTTGACAGAAATGGTCTTTAGGTGAGTGTCTACAAAATAGTCCAAATTGGTTGTAAACACTGCATCAAAATAGGGGCAAGACTCAAAACTTTAAAATTCTTCTTTTCTGAAGGTGTTTTGTTTGATCTCAAGATAATTCAGTAGAAGTGTGTTCCTTAAGTGTCCCTCTACAAATAAGTTGATATATTGATAAGTAAAATAATGACTGCCCAGTGGCATCTGAAAAAGTGCTTAATCATAAAAATTCTGAGATAACTTGTAAGACATGTTCCTAAGGTCATCCTCTGCAAAAAATTGCCCAAGGGTGCCTAATTGCAAGAGTCCTTTACTGATTATGCTATTTAATTTAATTTCTGAGACAACAGTAACACATTTGCTACTATACCATAAATATAGGGCCATCTTGGCATTTTTTTCAGTTTGTTGCAAGTCCATTTACTCACTTATTATCAACATTTCTCAAAATCAATATAGAAATCTTTCGGATCAACAACACTAACAATAGAAAGCCAGAGTCAGTGCAGTCTGATAAGGCGTTTTTCTGTTGGCTGCCAACTAAAAGTTTTTATCTTGATATGCATAAAATTGCCTTTGGATTCTTTCAAATGCAAAGCTGAACAAGTCCATTTTAAAAGTTCAGCAAGTTTATCCCAACTTTAGCCAATTCGCAAACAAGTATACTTCCACGGTATCTGAAATTACGGATTTGGAAAAGGTTGTCCCGTGTTTGATCCCCACTTGCGGCCAAGATGGAGGCTGTTTCCTTTGGCATGGCACCTTTTCTAGCATAGTACATGTACTACTTTGTTTACCTTGGGAATAAGTGTTCTGTCGCCATTAAAATAACGTTGAAAAATTGCATGAAACCCAATTAAAACAACAAACTTCAGACAGCAAGATAAGTTAAGTTCAACCTTTATATGGCCAAATCTGTATGAAACTAGGATTCTGTTGGTCAGGGCAGTGGTATACAAGAACAGGATACATATATTTATAAAGCAATTTTATTTTTATATACTTGTATATATTCTTTAAATTATTGACAGTGACTTTTGATACCATGAAAATGGGAAAACACATGATGAAAGTGATACATTAACAATTTACTAATCACTAACAAAATTCTATTAAACCCATTCCCACATATAGATGCATTTTGTGACATCTGCAGCAGTCAACTTTGGAACACATTAACCCTTTCCCTCATATAGACGCTTTCTGACGCCTCTGCAGCAGACAGCTTTTTGAAAACATAGTGACAAAAGAAGAAATTGCACATAACGTGCAATTTCTCCTTTTGCCACAATGCTTTCCACTTTTTGTCATAGGTTTTCCATTCAATTTTGGAGATTGTCTATGTTTTGACAAAATACGTTCAAAGTCGTCTGCTGCAGAATTGTCGTATGAGGGAAAGGGTTAAGACACAAGCAAACTTGCTCTTAATGTATTCAACTATACAATAATTATACTTCATTTACAGGGATTTTCCATATTTTTTCAAAGTTGTCTGCTGTAGAATTTAATGTATGGTGGGGAAGGGTAAAGCTTTATTATCATGAACAACATGTGAAGTTCTTATTAGTCCAAACTTTGTATTGTGTGTCTCACCAAGTGAGTACCTACAGCACAGAGTTTGGTAGAGAAACAAATAAGTTATTTTCTGTGAAAAGACCAGTTTGATTCTCGTCCACAAATCTTATTCATACAGGATTCATAACATTATGAAGTGTTTCACTTAATGCTTGAGCCGCATCGGGAAGTGGGAGACTTTGCTGCAGTCTACAGCTTTGGCGTCGCATAAAAGAGTATTATATAGGACTGAAACCGATGGAGCTTCAATTAATTCCTCTCTGTAAGACGTTATCTCCATCAATTCTAACTGCAGGTGGACAGTTTAGGCTGTTTAGCCCGAGTATATACAAAGGCTTACCAGAGTCTTCACTGTTAGCATGTGCAACAAAAACCCACATCCCTTGACACTTCTCATTGTAGAAATCAAATAGAACAAAATCACATCTTTTTTTGATATATGAAATAAGTTTAGGCAATCTGTGCATTCAGTGTTGCAAAAGGTTTCACATATCGCTAGATCTACATGCGACAAGTGAAGTGTGGTAGCCCAGCTACCTTGAAGCAAAAGTATTTACATAATCAGGAAATAAAAAGTGATGTCTAAATTGACATGACTTTCATTAAAGACCAAACATAGGAAAACTGACCTTCACAGATATCCAAATTAGTGACAATTTCGCTCTAATTGAATACCTGCATGGCCTTTTTTACCTGTAGCTGTTCTACAAATGCTTATAAGATGTTTGTATGACTAGGTGGCAAACAGCAACGGTCCTTATCTGACCGCGTGAAGTACTCGCTGGTCGCATATTACTGAAGGTCAGTTTTCGCATCATGCTGGAATTAATACTTATCCTTTCCCAGGTACAACAAATTTGCAGCAGACAACTTTGAAAACATTGAGGCAAACTATTAAAATTCTACCTGATTGAATGTTTTATCTTTAATAGAGTCATTGCAGGATGAGTAGAAATTGCTCATCATTAGCATTTACTCCTTTTGCCACAGTGATTTCATAAGTCGCCTGCTTGACACACGTCAGAATGCATTGTCAAGTGGGGAAGGGTTATACATGTATACTTTGTATAATACAAAACCTTGAGCATTTATGTTGCATGCAATCAAAATAATTCTCATCTATACACAACCATTATCTCACATAAAATTGTTTGGATCAACCCATTTCCTGATGTGCGATAACTTAAGTCAAATTAAATATTTTAAACTGTTTGAAGGAAATAAAGTTGACATGAGACAGACAGGCGATGGAGAAGTAATCTGTCCATTGTTAAAATGCGGTGGGACATAATGGTGCTGGAAATTAAAACAAAATTCAGGAATCATTTTGAGACAATGAGAAAAAAAATGTGAAAAACTTCTGACAATGGTGTCTATATCAGGAAATGGGTGAACAGAATACACACTTCTCACACAAGCACTTTAACACAACACAACTTGTACCATTATAAACAAGTGTATACTGTGTTGGAATTAACCCTTTCCCCCATATAGACGCTTTCTGACGCCTCTATAGCAGACAGCTTTTTGAAAACATAGTGACAAAAGAAGAAATTGCACAAAACATGCAATTTCTCCTTTTGCCACAATGTTTTCCACTTTTTGTCATAGGTTATCCATTCAATTATGGAGATTTTCTATTTTTTGACAAAATACGTTCAAAGTCGTCTGCTGCAGAATTGTCGTATGAGGGAAAGGGTTAACCCCTACCTTCTTACACTCCTCTGCAGCTGAATGATTTTGGCCAAAATGTTTTTTCAAAGTCATCCGCTGCAGATTTGCTTTTATGTTGGAAGGGGTAAACAAAAGGTTACAAACATTTGAGATGGGACCCCAGGCAGCAACCTACAGATAGTGTTTTTAAAACGATTAACACTACATTTAGACACTTTCCAATGCCTCTGCAACAGACAACCTTTTAAAATATTGTGTGACAAAAGAAGAAATTGCTCAAAATGAACAATTTCTCCTTTTGCCACAATGTTTTCAGCTCTTTTCAATTATCAAATTTTCCCTTTAAGAGATTTTCCATATTTTGACCTAGATGTTTTCAAATTCGTCTGCTGCAAATTTGCTGTATGTGGGAAAGGGTTAAGATCTTCCTATGAAGCTATGCTATCCAATCCAAGTTTACCGTTTTATCTGTAAACCCTCTGGGACTTATTGTTGCACAGTCCAAATTCAGATCAGACTATACAGGTGATCTGAATCCAAACTGGTCACAAATCTCCTAACATGTATTTTCCACGAGTTCTGCTCATTCTGGTAACCGGCCATTTAAACAAATCTAAATGAGGCTAATTTTCAATAAAAAATGTTGATGGCCTATTTTTGTGTTAGTGTGTGTGTTTAATATATCTTCCTCATTTTACAAAAAAAGCTTCGAAGAGTAGTTTGCAGCAGACTTTAAAAATAAATTACATGAATATAACCATTAAACAGAACTACATTCATACTAAATCAATAAATAAATTTAAAAGAATCAAATAATCTCTGAGTGAGGCTCTTGTCCAAATGATCAAAGGTGCAGTGAATTAACATGTTTACCGCATACCAAATGTCATACAATATACCATGTCACAGGGAAAATGAGCTATGAATGTTTTAACTCTTTACCCGACACCATTTTAAAATTCTCTGTGATGTTTAAACATTTAAAGCAGAATTGTAACATCTGATATTTGCAAGGAAGATTTTATTACAGATTTGAAATACTGTGTGAAACGAAGAAACTGTTTCATGGACAATTTCCCCGTTACCTACAAAGTATTTGAATTTTTTTTTCTGCTGCTAAAAGGCATTTTAATTCATCTTAATCAAAATTCAATATAGATCCAATCATATTCCTGGACAGTCTCATTGCCATAATCCCTCTTCAGAAACTTCACGAACACTTGAATGACAGGATAGCTAACAAGAGATGACCCTGGTCTGATCCAGATCTTTACTTGTCAGAAAGTTCAAAGGTCATTTTGTCTATAACATGGTTACAATCCTATTTATTCTGTACATATTATGATGACTTTTTAACCCTGTCCCATCTACAACAAATTTGCAGCAGTCAACATTGAAAATGTCTACAAAAAAAAATTCTCTGTGTAAATAATAGTTGAACTATTTAATAAAGTTGGAAACATTGTGGCAAAAAGAGAAATTGGTCATTATGAGCAATTTCTCCTTTTCCCACATTGTTTTCAAAAGTTGTCTGCTGCAGAGGCAATTGAAAGGGAAAGGGTTAGTATGCAAAACATTTGTGACTGAATTTTGTCATATGATACAATTATACCAGGTTTCAAACCATTAAATTTGTGACAAGACACATACATATATCTGTACTTGAGTCGCTGACCTTGATTTTCTACCCCTTTAACCAATATATTTTAGGGTCGATTGCTGCAGACTGTTCATATTACACAGTATGTCCTATAGCTTTAATGTCCCTGTTTCTTTTATAAAGCTCAGGAGCAAATGAAACATAACTTTACAAGAAATGTTTTTAAGAGAAAAATGCAAAGGGGTACCAGTATCAATGGTTTACCTGGGAAATCTTATGACTACTATTTTAAAAGGTCACATATATGGTTTTGAAGATATGAAGTCCAAAACATTTGCATCCATGTCGAATATTTACCTATAAACAATTTACCAATCATATAAATAGGTAGGTTTGTTTTCCTTTCTAATTATTTGCATTCCTTTTACCTCCCCGGATAGTTTTAGAATCATCTTCTTTATTCAATTCTTGAGTGGAAGAAGGCTGTTTCTGGGTGGTGGTAGGTGGTTTCTGTGTGGTTGTTGTTGTTGGTGTAGTAGTAGTAGTGGTTGGCTTTGGTGTTGTAGTAGTGGTAGGTTTTGGTGTGGTAGTAGTGGTAGGTTTTGGGGTGGTAGTAGTGGTGGGTTTTGGGGTTGTTGTTGTTGTTGGAGGAGGAGGTGTTGTTGTAGTTGTGGTTGGTTTTGGGGTGGTAGTAGTGGTAGGTTTAGGGGTGGTAGTAGTGGTAGGTTTAGGGGTGGTAGTAGTAGTAGGTTTAGGGGTGGTAGTAGTGGTAGGTTTTGGGGTTGTTGTTGTTGTTGTTGGAGGAGGTGTTGTGGTAGTAGTGGTAGGTTTAGGGGTGGTAGTAGTGGTTGGTTTTGGTGTGGTTGTTGTTGTTGTTGGAGGAGGTGTTGTTGTAGTTGTGGTTGGTTTTGGTGTGGTAGTAGTGGTAGGTTTTGGGGTGGTAGTAGTGGTGGGTTTTGGTGTGGTAGTAGTGGTAGGTTTTGGGGTGGTAGTAGTGGTGGGTTTTGGTGTGGTAGTAGTGGTAGGTTTTGGGGTGGTTGTTGTAGTTGGAGGAGGAGGTGTTGTTGTAGTAGTGGTTGGTTTTGGGGTGGTAGTAGTGGAGGGTTTTGGTGTGGTAGTAGTTGTAGGTTTCTGGGTGGTTGTGGTTTTTGGAGAAGGTATAGTTTTAGTTTTCTCTTTAGGTGTTGCCTTCTTGCCAGCAGATGTATCTGTTTCACCAGTAAAAGATCTGTATTGTTCATTGAAATAATCCATGAACTTCCCTGAGTAAATAACAGATTTTTCCTTTACATATTTCCAGGTTTCTTTACAGTGAACAATAAATTTCCCTCCATTGACCTCTATCCATTCCGTGGCTCTGATTGAGTAAGCATGTCCATCTTCATATACCCTTACAGCAAATAGTTTACCTTGTTCAATATGAGGGACAGCATACAGCTGAACTAGAGGCACAACTCTGGATTCATACTGTACAACCTCACAGAAATTGTGTTTTGGGTTATTTTGACAAAACACCATTACACCTGTGAACGCTGATATCAGGAGTGCAAGTGTTAAAAATACCCAGAAAAATAATTTTAGACAGCACAATGTCCATCCACCTGAAAAACAAAACAAAAACAGATGCACAGAATTAGGGATGGTTGTGACAAATATATGTAATCTATATAGGATCTGACATTGAGTTCTCAGTTCATATAAAGTTTTATAAGCAAATTCAAGACATTTATTATTAAGCAAGCATTTGGTGAGCTTAATAACAAATTTCTTGGACGAGTTCAATAAAACTTTATGAAATGACAACGAATGTCAGATTCTATTTATCACATGACGAAACACAAAAAGAAAATCGTTTTTTTGCTGTCAGAAAAAAGTCCCAACATGTAACTTAATAAACTGTGTAACTAATAAAAAAACAAATATTTTTATGACCGATAATGGTCCCTTTACCTCGTCCATCTATCGTGACGTTTGTGTTTACCTGATACACGTTCTCAGCCATTTTGTAGGCATTTGCGGATGAATACAAAAATAGTGACTCGGTCATGTTATATTATGCATGTTACATATAAAGGAATACGTATTGGCAATGGGTATATTAGATGGGATACAAGCATTGTCATGTGATAAACACATTCTTCAATTGTGTTTTAGCACTAAACAGTGTTTGACCCTTTCCCACTTAACTCTTTGCACGCTAGCGGCAGGTTTTGTCAACCGTTGATGACATTTGCAAACAGTTTGGATCCAGATCAGTCCCCACAAAACGTGGGGACTGATCTGAGATCCAAACTGTTTGTCACTCCGATTCAATTTCAGTAAACATTTGGGGAAAATAAATATTTTTTAAAAAAAATTGCAGACGACAATAAAGTAGACGAAAATAATGTAGCATGCAAACAGATAAAACCAATCTGCAGCAGAGGAGGGAGGTTGAGAACATTTAGGCAAGAAAGTGCTAAATTTGTATAAATAAACAAGTAATTGAAAAAAGATGAATAAAAATTGTGGCAAAAGGGAACATTTTTCTTCATAGGTAATTTCTCCTTTTGCAACAATGATTTCCAAAGTTTTCTGCTGGGGATGCATCAATATGTGTCTGCAAGTGGGGAAGATTGAAGGTTCAATAAGCAATAGTACACAACAAGAGGGTCATGATGGCCCTGGATCGCTCATCTGAATAATGCAATATGATTTGTCATGCCTACCACAATAACTTTCTTTTTACCAACCAACATGCCTTGAGGTAATCTTGTTCAGGGTCACCGAGGGAAGATTTCTACAAAATTATTTGGATTGTGCTGATACTTTCGGAGAAGAAGATTTTCAATATAACCATATAAGGCAAAACAACCCCACTCTCTGAACGCCATGGATTTGGACTAATCAATGTGGCTTGAAGGAATCTGATCAAGGTTATTTTCTACAAAATTATTTAAAAAGTGGCCAACCAGTTTGGAAGGACACACGACGAACAAAAGGGCGATCACAATAACTCACCTTGAGTACTTTGTGCTCAGGTGAGCTAAAAACTGACCTTCAGGATTTTGCCTGCACCTTGGCACAGCCTGATCAAGATCTTCCAACAAACATAAAACTGGATTGCAATTGAGAATAAGAGAGAGAGAGGCGGCCACTTAATCAAATGAGTTATGTGTTCAAAATGTACAAGGCCATACAATAGATTATGAAAGAGAATAAAAAACACCTAAATAAACATTAAGAGACGATTCTGGCAAAATATCTTAACAAAACCAAAACCACTTACTTTTCTGTTTCACAGTCTGCTTGGATTCTTTTCCTGCTACTTGACTATGTCCTGTAATCATAGATGAAACATTTATTTTAGACATTTCTTTTAAACACATTTCTTTTAAACATTTCTTTTAAACACATTTATTTTAACCCTTTCCCTCATAAGACAATTCTGCATCAGATGAATTTGAACATATTTTGTCAAAAAATAGAAAATCTCTATAAAGTGGAAAACATTGTGGCAAAAGGAGAAATTGGTCGTTCTAAGCCATTTCTTCTTTTGTCACTATGTTTTCAAAAATCCGTCAGCTGCAGAAGCGTCAGAAAGCGTCTATATGTGGGAAAAGGTAGAACACATTTCTTTTAACCATTTCCCACTTGCAGACGCATTCTGACGCATAACCAGCAATTTCACCTTTTGCCACAAGGTTTTTTTGTTGTTTTTTTTTTTTCAGTAATTACACTGCATGATTGTTTTCAAAGTTGTCTGCTGCAGATTTGTTGTATGTGGGAAAGGGGGTTAAACATATCTCTTTAACATATTAAACATATTGTTGATCAATTTCGTACAACTTGTATAAATCAGTCTTGATATTTGTTTCCTGGATACTTTACTTGTACTCGCTCCGAGTGTATGAGGAGCTCCCAAAGTTTTACAGTACCCTCAAGGGAAAGGAAACCAGTGACCATTGATTCACAGTATCTCTCACACAATGAAGTCTCTTTCTAACATACAGACACGTTTTGACGTCATTTCCGCAGAAAACGTTTGAAAATATTGTGGTAAATGGAGAGATCATAACGAGCAATTTATCCATTTTGCCACTTCTTTTTTCAACTCTATCTAATAATTATGCTATTATTTAAATAGATTTTCCATATTTTTGCATTAACCCTTTCCCTCATACGACAATTCTGCAGCAGACGACTTTGAACATATTTTGTCAAAACATAGAAAATCTCCATAATTGAATGGATAACCTATGACAAAAAGTGGAAAACATTGTGGCAAAAGGAGAAATTATACGTGTTTTTTTGCAATTTCTTCTTTTGTCACTATGTTTTCAAAAAGCTGTCTGCTGCAGAGGCGTCGGAAAGCGTCTACATGAGGGAAAGGGTTAAGATTTTCAAAGTTGTTTGCTGCAGATGTGTTGTATGTGAGAAAGGGTTAAACATGTGATTGCAGAGACAAGCATAAGTTGTACTGTGGCAGTATAGTTTAACCCAACAATATTCTCACTTTATCAGCATTCAAAACAATAAATCAAGTGTATTCAAAAGAATCATATCTGATAGCAGATGACATCAAAAACGTATAGGCAAAAATATAGAACATGTCTAATCAACTTTTTATAATATTTTCAATTACTTAGATAATTGTATTCTTTTCATCTGACAGATAATTTGAATTTCAAGGATAGTAACTGATAATATCAGATAATTAACAAAACTCCTTACCCTTTTTAGAGTGTTGACTTGACGGACTCTTCTGTTTTGTATCTCCCTTTGCATGCTTTGGCTGTTGTGGTTGCAGCGGTGCTGGTTTTTTGTTCTTATTTCTAATCTTCCTTTCTTCATTTATTCTTTTTCTCTCTGCTTCTTCTGCCTCTTTCTGCTCTGTAAAATCAAGGAAAAGTTACAGGTCAAGATGATAATGGGGATGAATCCTTTCCAGCATACAATAAATTTAAAGCTGAAGACTTAAAAATATCAAGGTAAAAAATGGGAAATATTTTTTGAGTAAAAGTACCAACATTCTTTCGTGAAGAAGACAACTCTTCATGACCAGTCTTCCACCAATAGGAGATTTTAACCATCTCCCACATATGACAAATCTGCAGTAGACGACTTAGAAAACATCTAAACAAGACTACGAAACTCTGTATGAATGGTCAAGTTCAAAACATTTTGGCAAAAGGAGAAAAAGAGTATTTTCTTCTTTTGCCACAATGATTCTGAAAGTTGACTGCGGCAGATGCTTAAACATGAGTATTGAAGTGTGAAAGGGTTAAAGTCTGCATAGGAAAGTAGCATCAGCTATTTTGTGGCTGACAAGTGGCAAGAAATCCGGAGAACCCATGATGAGAGGGTGCACAGAGCACAGTGACATGACTGATGTACTGCTGGTTACTGCCTTAACCCTTTCCCACATATAGACACTATTTGACACCTCTGCAGCAGATGACTGTCGAAAAAAACATAGTGACAAAGGAAGAAATTGCTCATAATGAGCAATTTCTCCTTTTGTCACAATGTTTTCAACTTTATTCATTAATTGTTTTTTCTTAATTATAGTTTCCATATTTTTGACTAAATGTTTTTACAGTCGACTTCAGCAGATTTGTTGAATGTGGGAAAGGAATAATCCTTCCTCATGTGCAGATGCATCTGCAGCAGACGACTTTTGATGAACAATTTCTCCTTTTGACACGATGTTTTCAAATGTTTTCAATAATTAATATTTCATTCATGTAGATTTTCCAAACTGTTTCTTCAATTTGTTCAAGTAGTTTTGCAGTAGATTTGTTTGATGTGGCAAAGCATTAACTCCGATCATTTTATCATATTGTCCATATAAGTATAATTCACTGAACAAACAAGGTTGGAAAAACAAAATTCCACAACTTACTCTTTTCATGATCCCTTTTTTGCTGTTCTTTTTTTTGCTGCTCCTTTTCTATACGACTCTGCATAATTCTCATGTAACCAACAATCTGAAGAGAAATCAATTGTATTGTTTCCACCCTGTATATATTAATAACAGTTACTACTTTAGAACTGTTATCATTTCTTTAACATTTTCCCTCATTTTGATGCCTATGCAGTTGACCACATTTGAAAACATAACTAAAACAGAAATCGCTCATGATAAGCATTTCTCCTACTGACACGTTTTCACATCAATAGACCTTGTACCTTCATTTAAACAAAGATTTTTCATACTTTTGCCAATATGTTTTCAAATTGTCAGCTGCAGATTTGTTGTATGTGGGTAGTGTAGGCACTTTTACTGCCTCTAATGCAGGACTATATGTACATGTATTACCAAATTTAGTAGCTCTATATGACATAGAAGAGAAATTCCCACAGCTTTAGCCTTGAAATCAATAAACACTTTTCCACATACAACCAATTTGCAGCAGACGACTATGAAAGCATCTTGGCAAAAACACGGAAAAACATCAAACATGTTTGTATTATTGCTGGACAATTCCTTATTTTACCACAATTTTATCAAAAGTCATCTGCTGCAGGCGCATCAAAATGCGTCTACAAGTGGGAAAGGGTTTAACAACAAAGGCATCTGTAGGATTAATCAATGATACTTCAAAAATCTGTTGTCTTGCTAGTTTTATAGATGTTGGAAAGATTAACCTCTCTCTCATACAGATAATCATGCTTTTGCAGCAGACACATTTTGAAACTTTTTGGAAAATAGAGATATTGCTAAAATTAACAATTTCACAATGTTTTTTACTCTGTAGATGTATCAAAATTTTGAAATTTTAGGTTATATTTTTTTTTCATCAGATCTTTTCAAAGTAGATGAATCTTAACCCTTTCCCTCATATAAATGCTTTCTGACGCCTCTACAGCAGATGGCTTTTTGAAAACATAGTGACAAGATAAGAAATTTGTCAAAACAAGTAATTTCTCTTTTCCACAATGCTTTCCAATTTTAGTCATGAATTTTCTATTTTTTTACAAAATATGTTCAAAGTCGTCTGCTGCAGCAGAATTGTCGTATGAGGGAAAGGGTTAACCCTTACCCACATACACCAAATTTGCAGCAGCAGACTTTGAGAACATTTCGACAAAAGTATGGAATAACTCTTTTTTTGTCACACTGTTTTCAAAAGTCGTCTGCTGCAGAAGCAGCAGAAAGTGTCTATATTAGGGAAAGGGCTACACGATACATCAGGTAAATAACTAAACTAATCAACTGTCTTATATTATTCTCTTCTGACTATTCGAGGGCCTGAGGACAGGAATGTTAAATCAAGACAAATGATATCATAACTTGATCATCATGAGCAGTTTATCCCTTTACAACAAGAGCTGTGGGAGGATGGCAAAGCCTGCTGGATGACATGACTTAATCTTAACCCGTTCCCACAAACTACAAATCTGCAGCAGACAACTTTGAAAACATCAACTGTATGGAAACTCTCTTTAGATGAAATAAAGTTGAAAACCTTGTGACAAAAGGAGAAATTGTTCAATATAAGCAATTTCTCCTTTTGCCACAATCTTTTTCAAAAGTGAATAATATTGTAACACAGGTGTTAACACATCAACGTCGGGATGACAATATAAGACTTCATGGGAACAAATTTAACATGTTGCTTTTTTCCCTCATATGTTTTCTAAGCAACAGACCCAACTAGAACTATCATTGAAGATGATAAATACCCCCAAAACAGCACCTTGATTCAAAATATGGCTTCCGACCGAGCAACCAAAAGGGCCATAACTCTGTAAAATTACATGCAATTGTAAGACCTGTAGGGTATGCACATCTCCTCTTGGTATAGAAGCTTCATGTAAAATTTTATTGAATTCCACCCAGTGGTTTGTAAGAAATAGGTTGGACAAAATATGGCTTACTTAATAAGTAAAAGGGCCATAACTCTGTAAAATAACATTGTAACCCCTTTAGGATATGCACATCTCCTGTTGGTATAGAAGCTTCATGTAAAATGTTATTGAATTCCACCCAGTGGTTTGTATGAAATAGGCCAGACAAAATATGGCTTCCGACCGACCGACAGCCCGACACAGTAACTCCTATATACCCCCCCCAAAAAACTTTGTTTTTTGGGGGTATAAAAATGACATATCAGGTAAAACATTTCAGAGGTCAAGGTAGCCTTACATAAACAAACTAAATTTCTGAATCCAAATTTTGTGCCCCCCCCCCCCGAATATTGATGATTACACACAAAGAATCATATTATATAAGATATGTTTGTGCAAAACCAATGCCCAGGGGCATCAAAAATAATACCAAGAATATAACAATAAAGCAGTTCAGTACAATTTATTGAAACATACATGATATTTCGTTATCTGATTTTCTGTCACAGGTATATATCTTGATACACCTGAATTCACCCTATATGCTAAATGTCACCAATTTCATTAGCTGTAACATTCTTTCCAGTGTAACCCTTTCCCTACTACAGTGTTATATGATAAATAGAGCTGTCTTTAAAGCAACCGACTCTGAATCAAATCAGGGGATGGTTAGGCATTATGTTTGAATAGTGTTGTAAACAACGAGAGCTATTGATCAAGGGGTCATGGGGCTCAAATCCAAGCTCTTCCTTTCATTCTTTCTGATGATTGACATGAGCCATTGTGAGTTCTGGTGCAAGAAAGACATGTTAGGTGAACTGTGAACTGACTGCATGATAAAATGGAAACTGTTGAAAATGGTGTTAAACTGCAGTAATTCCAATAATAGTGCAGACCCTCAAGTCAAAGATCAATGCTCAACACTGAGTAACACCCAATATGAACCCTTATACATGTATTAATGCTTTCTGAAACCTTTGCAACAGATAACTTTTGAAAACATAATGGTAAAAGGAGAAATTATTCATAATGAGCAATTTCTCCATTTGCCTCAATAATTTCAACTTTACTCAATAATTATTGTTCTTTGATTTTTAGCTGGATTCTGAACTTTTGCCAAGATGTTTCAAAAGACGTCTACAACAAATTAGTTGTATGTTGGAAAGGGTTTACCTACTACAACCAGATTACTTTTCGACACATTCACAAAATGCTAGAAACTTCCTGATTGTAACAACTTGGATGTACACAGTTACTGAATGAGTGATAAAGGGTCAACGAGCCATTAGTAATCAAGACCTGAGCTTATTCAAACGGATAAATGAAAGTCCTTCAGTTGGCATATTGTAGGTCACACTCAGTTTAGGAAGGATGAGAGCCTTTATCTATCTCATTCTTCATTCATGCTTGTTGTGCCCATGCACTTAAATGGTGACCTTGTCATTTTAAGGAGTTATTTTACACTGAAAACATCTCTTACCATCCTTTAACATATCTGAGGCAGATGACAATGAAAACATCTAGGTAAAACTGTCAAAACATCTCTAAAATAAAGTGTTATTATTGAATAGAGTTGAAAACAATGTGTCAAAAGGAGAAATTTCTCATTATGAGCAATTTCTCCTTTTGCTACAATATTTTCAAGAGCCATCAGCTCCAGATGCATCAAATTGTTTCTGCAAGTTTGAAAGGCGTAATAAGTAGTGCCAGTATTACTTCATATATATATATATATGTATTTTACAAGATTCTAATCATTCTTCCAGTATCACCATTTAATCAAACACATTTCAAAATTGCATAAAAACCAAAATCTGACCAAATTATCAAGTAACTTCATTGTTAAACAGTTACCTTTTGTCAATGAATAGAAAGATATTTCCACACTGTAATGTAAATATGTCTGATGCAGTTTTTACCCCGCAATGGTAATACATCTTTGCACAAACAACATTTACACATGGCCATGTACTGTACAAACATAAATTATGTTAAACAGATAAAGATACGGATAACCCATACCACAAATCAACAGCTGACAATGTTAAAAACATCTAGCAGTAATAATGGAAAATCTCTACAAAGGAAAGTTTAATTACTGAAAAAGTTTAAAACATTGTGGCAAATGCAAAAAGTTCACAAAGATCAATTTTGTCTGCTGCAGAGGCATTTAAATGTGTCTACATGTGGGAAAGGGATGAACAGGGTTTACATTCAATATCAAATATCTAAATGCTTCTGCATTGTGGGAAACCACATACAGATGCTTTCTGACGCCTTTTGAAAACACTGTGACAAAAGGAGAAATTACAAGCATTTTCTTTTTATGCCACAATGTTTTCAACTCTATTTAATAGTTGAACCCTTTATTTATTAAGATTTTTCAGATTGTTATCAATATGTTTTCAGTCCAACGCTGCAGAATTGTTGCATGTGGGAAAGTGTTAACACAACGTTTTGCAAATGTTGTATGCTGCCATGTGTCGAAATGTGTCTGAATGTGACAACTGGTTAAGCAAGTGATTGGCTAAAAAGGTAAGAGTTTACCTAAAAATATATCTGAAGGTGCTACCTAGCATTTACAAAACAAGAGGGCCATGATGGCCTTAGATGGCTCACCTGAGAAATGCAATGTGATTTGTCATGCCAACCATAATAACTCATTTTTCCCAATCAACATGGCTTGTTATAATCTCGTTGATGGTCACCCAAAATTTTCCTTCAACTTGGCCGAGTGACCTAGTTTTTGACCGGACATGACCAATATTGGAACTTGGCCTAGAAACCATCAAGACAAACATTTCCGCAAGACAGCATGCTCAACTATTTGGTCATTTGTTACTATAGTCAACAGTTGCTACTGAGATAGTAGCTTGATAGTATAGTAATCAAGTTGGATAAGTCTTGTTTGAAAAGAATCTGCCGTTTGTGAGAAAAGGCCTTGCATGCAAAACTTTAACCCAAATTTCTAACTTCAACAAGAGCCATAATTCATAATACATTCAGTCAGGAGTTACCTTACCTGATTGTTTGATACCTTTAAAGACTATATTGAAGTTTTAAATCAATCCCTGAGTGGTTACTGAGATATGTGCATGATAGTACCATGCATGAAAAACTTTAACCAAATTCTCAAAGTTGAACAAGGGCCATAATTTGTACTAAATTAATGTTATCTAACTTGACTGTCTGACACCCCTTAAGACATGAATGAAGTTTCAAGTCAATATCATAAGTGGTTACTGAGATATGATTATATGTCCATGATAGTATCTTGCATGCAAAACTTTAACCAACATTTATTTCTAAGTCCAAAAAGGTGCATTATTGTGTCAAATTTTGTCCTGCAAGGTCATTTATGTCTGATAAGTGTGTGAATTTTCAAAGCAATAGCATCTGTGGTTTGTGAGAAAAAGCCTTGCATGCAAAACTTTCTCAGTCCAAAAAGGTGCATAATTGTGTCAAAATCTGATATAGAGTTTTGGGCCTTGTCCTGCAATGTCATTTGATGAAGTCTAATAAGTGTGTGAAGTTTCAAAGCAATAGCACCCATGGTTTGTGAGAAAAAGCTTTGCATGCAAAACTTTAACCAACATTTCTAAGTCCAAAGAGGGGCATAATTGTCTCAAAATCTGATATAGAGTTTCGGGAATAGCAATAGCATCTGTGTTTTGTGAGAAAAGGCCTTGCATGTGTAGCAGGGTAAATTTTGTTATGTATATGTGGGTACATTTTGTCATGTCTTCATGTCCATGTATTATATCGTACTCGTGTTTGTATATGTTCTGTAAATGCACATAATTGTCCAGCATTGTCGTGAGCAAGGTTCAGTGAGAAAATGAGTGAGCTTCTTCCTTTTCCCCGCCTATTTTATTAATCCGATCCTGTCCTTTTTCTAGTGTGATCATTTTCGGCTTGCCATGCAGCCAGTACACATCGTCTATACTTTACTCTATATTTCCTTACAGGAATGTATAATCTATATTTCCTTACAGAAATATAGAACTTTTATTTTATCTATTTCAAATTGCTATACTTGTTTTATCATAAGTAAATTACTATATTCTGTATTCGTATTCTGTTTTGTACTTGTATTGTTTTATTATATTTTACAGGTCCATTTGACCATTTGCATGTTAAATGTGCATGTCCTGCATATTTTATTAAAGACTTACAGAAAATTGATCGATAGTTTTAACTAAACCCCAGTCGAAACAACAGGATTGTTAAGGAATGGACCAGAGGATAAACCAGTGAGGAAACCACCGAAAAGGAACGACAACCAAGGAGAAAATCTCGACAAAAAAGAGCGCTCTGCGTTTATGTTACCATTTGCTGTGTTTGGCGCCTGATCAGATAATTTGCTAGCTAGCTATTGTGCTTTCACTGTGAAAAAAAAACTTGTGACGTGACGGAATACAAGAGGGCAAAGATGGCCCTAAATCGATCACCTAATTGATAGTAAATTAGTAGCAAATATTTAACTGCAAATATCTGGAAAATTTTATCAGGGAGTGCAAATGAAACTGAAAGGAGTGGACACTTCTCAAGAAACAGCTTATCAGTAAAGGCCATTTATATCTTGAAATCTAACAAGAACTTTAATAAGAATGGAATTATAAAGTTTTTGTCATTTTGCACCTTTCCTGATGCCGCCTTGCTGCCCTGTTTTTCAACGAAATCAATAAGGCTTCAACAGTTTATTTAGAGGGTCACTTAAGAAACATTTCTACCAAATTATCTTGCAATCGCACAAGTAGATTATGGAGGAAAAGGATTTTAAAATTTGGGTATTTTTCTCACTTTCTGATGCCGCAGCAACTCAATGGAAATTAAATCTTTGAACAATTTTGAAAGAGGACCACCAAAAGAACATTCTTGTGATGTTTTGTGGAAATTGGTCTATTGGAATGGTAGGAGTTGGTTGTCATTTGTAGCTAAAAGTTCAATTTACCCTTTTTGTGATGACGCCTGGTTGATATGATTGTGTAACCAATCAAAACAGCTTAAACAAATTAAATAGAGGATCATTACAGTAAGATTCGTATTATATTTTCTTAAAATCAGACAAACACTTTCATAACAAGAGGCCCAAGAGGGCCAGTATCGCTCCACGGCCATAAGGCAAAAATAAAATCTCCAAACAGCCCTGCCCCGTGGTGGCTATTTTTTTTACCAACCACCATGGCTTAAAGGAATCTTGTAGAGTGTCACCAAAGGAATGTTTCTGCAAAATTATTTGAAAATATGCCCGACACTTTCGGAGGAGAAGATTTTTTAAGTTTTCACTATGGTCATATAAGTCAAAATAGCCCCGCCCTCTGGCGGCCATGTTTTTCGACCAATCAACATGGCTTGAAGGAATCTGATAGAGGGTCACCCAATGAACATTTCTACAAAATTATTTGAAAATCGGCTGAACACTTTCGGAGAAGAAGATGTTTTAAGTTTTCACTATAGCTATATAACGCAAAAAAGCCCCGCCCCCTGGCGGCCATGTTTTTCGCCCAATCAACATTTCTTGAAGGAATCTAATTAAGGTTCACACAAGGAACATTTCTACAAAATTATTTGAAAATCGGCCTGACACTTTTGGAGGAGAAGATTTTTTAAGTTTGCTCTTTAGCCATATAGGCAAAATAGCCCCGCCCTGTGACGGCCATGTTTTTTTACCAATCAACATGGCTTGAAGGAATCTGATAGAGGGTCACCCACGGAACATTTCTACATAATTATTTGAAAATCTGCTGAACACTTTTTGAGAAGAAGATTATTTAAGTTTTCACTATAGCTATATAAGGCAAAAAAGCCCCGCCCCCTGGCGGCCATGTTTTTCGCCCAATCAAAATTTCTTGAAGGAATCTAATAAAGGGTCACCCAAGGAACATTTCTACAAAATTATTTGAAAATCGGCCTGACACTTTCGGAGAAGAAGATTTTTTAAGTTCTCACTATTTTTTTTCTTTCGGTTGCCATGGAAACCAGAATTTTGAATGGATCAAAAAAATTTGAAGGAATTTAGTAGAGGACATTGAGAGGATGCTTCCCATGAAGTTTCAACCAAATTGGCCAAGTGGTTAGGGAGAAGAAGTCGTTTAAAGGAAAAAGTTAACGCACGCACGCACGCACGACGGACAATTCGCCATGACATAAGCTCGACTGGCTTTCAGCCAGTGGAGCTAAAAATGGAATTTTCAAATTTTGTCCCTTTTCTGATGCCGCCTGACTGCCATGTTTTTCGACCAATCAGTATGGCTTGAAGAATTTTTATAGAGGGTCACCCAAGGAACATTTCTACCAAATTATATTTGAATCTGACAGGCAGATTCGGAGGAGAAGATTTTTAAAGTTTGGACATTTTGTCCCCTTTCTGATGCCGCAGCAACCAAAGTTCTCATTGGAATTTTAATCTTTGAACAATTTTGAAAGAGGACCACCAAAAGAACATTCCTGTGATGTTTTGTGGTAATTGGTTTATTGGAATGGTAGGAGATGGTTGTCATTTGTAGCTAAAAGTTCAATTTACCCCTTTTGTGATGACGCCTGGTTGCTATGATTGTGTAACCAATCAAAACAGCTTAAACAAATTAAATAGAGGATCATTACAGTAAGATTCGTATTATATTTTCTTAAAATCAGACAAGCATTTGCATAAAAATGGAATTTTCAAATTTTGTCATTTTGCACCTTTTTTGATGCCGCCTGACTGCCATGTTTTTCGACCAATCAGTATGGCTTGAACAATTTTTATAGAGGGTCACCCAATGAACATTTCTACCAAATTATATTTAGATTCGGAGGAGAAGATTTTTAAAGTTTGGACCTTTTGCCCCCTTTCTGATGCCGCAGCAACCAAAGTTCTGAATGGAATTTAAATCTTTGAACAACTTTGAAAGAGGCCAACCAAAGGCACAGTCCTGTGATGTTTCACGGAAATTGTCCTTGGAGTTTGGGAGGAGATGATGTTTAAAGCTAAAAGTTAACGCCGGACGGACGCCGGACAAAAAGTGATCAGAATAGCTCACCTTGAGCCTTCGGCTCAGGTGATCTAAAAATAGGCGGGAAAAGGAAGAAGCTCACGCATTTTCTCACTGAACCTTGCTCACGACAATGCTGGACAATCCATTCATTTACAGAATATATACAAACACAAGTAACATATAATACATGGACATGAAGACATGACAAAATGTACCGACATATACATAACAAAATGTAACCTGTTATACATGCAAAACTTTTAACAAAGTTGCAACATCGATGCACAAGTGACTGTAATAGCTCTACATATTCTTCGAATATATTCGAGCTAAAAATGCAGTCTCTAGAGTATTATCTGTAATTTCCTCAAATTTGGCCTAGTGACCTGACCAGAAAGATCTATATATTCAAACCTACCCTAGCTATCATCAAGACAATTATTCTGACAAGATTTCAACATGCTTAAAAATAAAAAGAGGGCCAAGATGGCCCTAAATCGATCACCTGAATATTTTTTAAGTGTTTACCTAAACGTGTCTATGTAAAACAAGTGATCCCCAGGGTGGGCCATTTTTGACACCAGGGTTATTATTTGACCAATCTTGGTAGAGGTCCACTAGATGAAGTTAGATTTCAAATATCAACTTTTAGACAAGATTTTTTTTATAGTTTTTCCCTATACGAGTATAATATTATGTAAAACAAGTAACCCAGGATGGGACCATTTTTACCCCAGGGCTATAATTTGAACAATCTTGATAGAGGTCAACTAGATGAAGCTACATACTAAATATCAAAAGCCTGGACATTCTACCTTCAGACAAGAAGTTTCTCCCTATAATTTGAACAAGATTGGTAGAGGTCCAATAGATGAACCTATATACCAAATATCAAAGGCCTGGGCCTTCTCCTTTTAGACAAGAAGATTTTTAAAACAAGAGGGCCATGATGGCCCTGGATCGCTCACCTGATTTTATTATTTTTCACTTTAGCCATATAAGCCCCACCCCCTGGCGGCCATTGTTTTCGACCAATCAACATGGCTTTAAGGAATCTGAGGAACATTTCTACAAAAAACTTTGAAAATCAGCCTGACACTTTCAGGAGAAGATCTTTTAAGTTTTCACTAAAGCCATATAAGGCAAAATAGCCCCACGCCCTGTGGTGGCCATGATTTTTCACCAATCAACATGGCTTGATGGAATCTGATAGAGGATCACCATAGGAACATTTCTACAAAATAATTTGAAAATCAGTTGAACACTTTGGAGAGGAAGATTTTTTAAGTTTTCACTATAGCCATATGAGGTAAAATAGGCTCGCTCCGTGCAGCCATGTTTTTCCACCAATCAACATGGCTTGAAGGAATCTGAAAGAGGGTCATCCAAGGAATATTTCTATAAAATTATTTGAACAAGAGGCCCATGAGGGCCTATGCTCTACTGGTATTGTTCTTTGCTCATTTTCAATCCAGAGAATGTATGTATGGTGAAGATCGGATAGTAAATGGAGGCTCTTTTGTGTTCACAAGCTGTATTAAAGCAATTTTTACAATTTCATGGGCCATAATCCAGTCTTACCGGATCTGGCTGGTTTTCAAAAGGAACCAAGCTCTCATCAATATTTAACTACTATCTAAGTTTGGTGAAGATCAGATAGTAAATAGAGCCTCTATTGTGTTCACATGCTCAATTATAGCAATTTGAAATTTCAAGGGCCATAATCCAGTCTTGCATGGGCATATCTGGCTGGTTTACGAAAGGAACCGAGCTCTCATAGATATCTAACTACTGTATAAGTTTGGTTGAGATACAATCAAAAGTGAAGACTGTATCGTGTTAACAAGCTCTTTTATAGCAATTTTGACCATTTCAAGGGCCATAATCCAGTCATGCATGGGCGGATCTGGCTGGTTTTCGAAAGGAACCGAGCTCTCATGGATATCTAACTACTGTATAAGTTTGGTTGAGATACAATCAAAAGTGAAGACTGTATCGTGTTAACAAGAAATTGTTTACGGACGGACGCACGGACGACGGACAAATCGCCATGACATAAGCCCTCCTGGCCTTTGGTCAGTAGAGCTAAAAACAGCCTGACACTTTCAGGGGAAGATTTTTTAAGTTTTCACTATAGCCATATAAGGCAAAATAACCCCACCCCCTGGCGGTCATGTTTTTTGACCAATCAACATGGCTTGGAGCAATCTGAAAGAGGGCCATCCAAGGAACATTTATGCAATTTTGATGTTTTTTCCGTTTTGTTGCAGAATTCTGCATGGATCCCAAAAATTTTAAGGAATTCTGGTGAGGTCATTGAGAGGATGTTTTCTTAAAGTTTCATCCCAATTGACCCACTGGTTACTGAGGAGAAGAAGTTGACGGATGACGCACAACGGACAAAAGGCGATCACAATAACACACCTTGAGCACTTTGTGCTCAGGTGAGCTAAAAAAAATCCATAGATGAGTCTATGTAAAACAAGTGACCCCCAGTTAGGAGTCATTTTTGACCACAGGGCTATAAATTAAAAAATCCTGGTAGAGATCCACTAGATGAAGCTACATACCAAATATCAAAGGTTAGGCCTTCTACTTTTAGACAAGAAGATTTTTAAAGTGTTTTCCCTATACAAGTCCATGTAAAACAAGTGACTCCCGGGAAGGGGCCATTTTTGCTCCCAGGGCTGTAATTTGAACAATCTTGGTAGAGGTTCACTAGATGAAGCTACATACCAAATATCAAAGGCCTGGGCCTTCTACTTTTAAACAAGAAGGTTTTTAAAGTTTTTTTCCCTATACAAGTCTATGTAAAACAAGTGACCCCAAGGGAAGGGCCATTTTTGAGCTATAATTTGTAGAATCTTGGTAGAGCTCCACTAGATGATGCTTCATACTAAATATCAAAGGCATGGGCCTTCTGCTTTCAGACTAGAAGATTTTTTAAGTTTTATGTTAATTTCCCCCTTTTTGTTGCCAAGGCAACCAGAGTTCTCATTGGAATTTAAATCTTTGAACAATTTTGAAAGAGGGCCACAACATTCCTGTGAAGTTTGGTTGAAATTGGCCCTGTATTTAAAGCTAAAATTTAATAATGGACAGAGAGTGATCAGAATAGCTCATCTAAAAAGGTGACCTCCAGAGAACGTATTTACAAGATTTTCCTCAAATTTGGCATTGTTTCCTATGATTGATTGAATTTAACGCCATTTTTAACAATTTCTCATTTATATCACGGCGGCCAGTTCACCTGCTCATGCATTTCCTGGTTTCCTCACACCAGTACTCCACACAACAATCTTCCCAAGCAACTGGCTGCTTTTCCACATAGACTTAGCCCATTGGTGGAAGACGAATGACGTACGTCGCATTGACTTTTGTCAATCGTCGGAAAGAAAGTTGGCCGAGCCGGGATTTGAACTCACAACCCCTCGATTGACAGCCCGCGTCGCTACCGACTGAGCTACCGGGGCCCGGCAGGCATTGTTTCCTAGTTTAGACTGTACATGACCCATATTCCATCTTGGCCTACAAATCATCAAGACAAACATTCTGACAAAGTTTCAATATTTTTAAGTTAAAAATGCAGCCTCCAGAGTGTTGACAAGATTTTCCTTCAAATTGACCCAGTAAACTAGTTTGTGACCCAATATGACCCATATTCGAACTTAACCTAGCTATCATTTAGACAAAATTTAATTAAGCAAAAATTGCGGCCTCTAGTGTTAACAAGATTTTCTATCAATTTGGCCTGGTGACCTTGTTTTTGACCCGACATGACCCATATTCAAACTTGGCCTACATAACATCAAGACATCTATTCTGACAAAGTTTAAACATTCTAAAGGTAAAAATGTGGCCCCTTGAGTGTAAACAAGATTTTCCTTCAATTTGACCTAGTGACCTAGTTTTTTACCTCATATGGCTCAGTTTCGAACTAGTCTAAGATTTGATGGAGATGAATGTGCTGATAAACTTTCATGAATATCGGAGGCAAAATGTAGCCTGTAGAGTGTTAAAAAGGCAATTATTGAAGACGCAAGACGGACAGAGGACAGACAAAATGTGATCACAGTAGCTCACCTTGAGCACTTAAAGCTCAGGTGAGCTAAAAAATAAAAGAAATTTAATAAATAAAGAGGGTAGATAAAGCAGACTGTCCAGTCCATATTTAAGTATTCAAATTAAATGGATGATATATGTGGTCAAAGTGTGATTTACTATTTCAAGTTTATCTGTGCAAGCAATCTAAATTAGGCGAACCCAGACCATAATTATAGACAGATAGTACAGATTACTAAATTTGCGAGTTCATGAAGAATTTGGACAAAATATTGTATCATGGTGCACTTATTTGATCCTAGGATTACAAATAAATGTCCTTTTAACAGACATTTCACAAAATTAACAAGAGCGCCAAATGTCACAAAATACGCCCGTCCTGTTTTTTTGAGACCAATTAAGTATAGTGATAATTGGTTGTACATCAGGCAAATTTAGAGAGCAGACACTGTCAGTACAGTTTTGGCCATTTCGAGGGACATAAGTGTGTAGTGACTAAGATAACGTGGTAAGATATCAAACTTATCCGAGATATTATGCCAATACACATTCTGACTAAATTTGGTGATGATTGGACAAAGGCTTCTAAAGTTATTGAGCTGACAAGACCAATTTTGGGTAATTTCTATAATTAAAGGACGATAACTCTCGATTGACTAAAGCGATATGGCTAGTTATCGAACTTGTCCGAGATATTATCCCAATACACATTCTGACCAAATTTGGTGATGATTGGACAAAGGCTTCTAAAGTTATTGAGCTTACCACATACTCGACGCCGCCCGCCGCAGGTAAAACTATAATACGATTCGTTTTTTCAAAACGGGCGTATAAAAAATATGTAGCTTATATAGTTTTGTTGTTATTTTAGTCTATTTGTTTTCATGAAACCAACTCCAGACTATGTGTATGTCAAGAATATACAGATCTGGCAGACTGCCTTATGCATCCATGTTATCTAATCCAAGACTTTCTTTTAAAAGTTTCATAAACTTAATGAGTGAACAGTACATCATATTCTGATCAAACTATGGGGATAACAAGAATGATCAGAATCTGTTTTTTGCAAAAGTTCTGCAATTCAATTTCCTGCGATAAAACAATTACAATTAACGGCAGTTCAATTAAGTAAACTCTGTCCTGCTTATAGAAGCTTTTTGACGCATCTACAGCAGGACTTTTGAAAAAATTGTGGCAAAAGAAGAAGTTGCTTATAATGAGCACTTACACCTCTTGACACAATATTTTCTACATGATTCAATATTCCATTTATAAAGAGTTTCCAGATTTCTACCTAAATTTTTCAAAAGCCACCTTCTTCAGCATTATTGAAAGTGGGAAAGAGTGAACCTGTTATTCGAATAAGTAGGCGTATTTCAGTATTATTGAAAGTGGGACAGAGTGAAACTGTTATTCAAATAAGAAGGCTTATTTCAGTATTATTGAAAGTGGGACAGAGTGAAACTGTTATTTGAATAAGTAGGCGTATTTCAGTATTATTGTTCCTGCCAATTCCTGGTACCTCAGGACTGTTATTCGAATAAGTAGGCGTATATCAGTATTATTGAAAGTGGGGAAGAGTGAAACTGTTATTCGAATAAGTAGGCGTATTTCAGTATTATTGAAAGTGGGACAGAGTGAAACTGTTATTCGAATAAGTAGGCGTATTTCAGTATTATTGTTCCTGCCGATTCCTGGTACCTCAGTTGGTCCAGCGTTTTGAGTTGACACCAACCGACCTCGGCACACATATTTCTGACATTTGAAAAAAGTTAATCATTTGTCCATAAATGGGCTGATGCTTTAAGTGGAAAAGCAGCTGGTTACTTGGAGATACTGTTATGTAGAGTTCTGGTGTAAAAAGCCAGGAAACACATGAGTTTTTTGTTGTTGGAAATGGCATTTAATCCCAAGCAATCAATCACCAAAAATTATAGAGACAACAGGTTATATATTAAACCCATCAGCATGAAAATGCCTTTCTTATAATGGGGTATATAAAGTATTTTCGAAATATTTCTTTTTCAGAAAGTTCAAATGGTTGCATGTGAGGTTTAAAATACTTACACCTGTTGCACATTGTTTACACTGCTTCTCATCCAGGCAATCTCCTGCCGCTGTCTTCAACTCTTGTTCTAAAGGATTGTCCTTCAAATCCAGCCAGCGCAACTTTGTCATCTGATACATACTGACTGGCAACATAGCAAGCTTATTGCCCAAGAGATCTAGATGCTGCAGTTTTACTAAATTCCCAAAATCTTCTGGAAGACTGGTAAGCAGGTTTTTGCTGAGGTCAATTTTGACAAGATGAGTCAAAGTACAAAAGGCAGCCTGAGATAAAAGAGTAAAACAAAAATGTATTATTTATTCCACATGTTATATTTTATGAAATTTTGAGATGAATATTCCAACTAAAACCCCCTCATTCCGACATACAACAAATCTAAGATAAACATGGAAATTCCCGGAAAATGAAGATATACATGTAATTACTGAACGGAAATGAAAGCATTGGCGCAAAAGGAGAAATACATTATGAAAACGTGGTAAAAGGAGAAATTGCTCACTGCACCATATTTTCATTTCTAGAAATTTCCAAATTGTTCTGTAGATATTTTCAGTCATCTACTATAGATTTATTGTATGTTGGAAAGGGTTAAATGCCATTAAACACTACTAGTAATGAATGTATATTGTTTTATGGCGCATCGACAGCTAAGGTCATTTAGCGCGCAATTAAATTTAATTATTCATGACCCTGGGTAAACAAACCAGTACTAGGCTAGAAAATGTGCCTTGCCCAAGGGCACTCCACCATGACTGTAGTGCCGCGACTGGGGATCGAACCCGGGACACCCGGTTTTGAAATCCCCGACGCTAACCACTCGACCACAGCGGATTCCTAAACACTACTAGGAGCTAAGCTAGTGATATTGTAACTTGTGATTCTTTAATCCTTTTTCTAACAGAATGCTCAGAGGCTCCTTAGTTGAAAAGTCATAAGCCACTCAGAGGTACTCATAATTAAAACATGGCCCAACAGGGCTTATTAACTATTTCCCACCTGCAGACGCATTTTGATGCACTTTTGAAAACATTGTGACCAAAGGTGTAATTGCTCATGATGAGCAATTTTGCCTTTGGCTGCAATGTTTTCAACTTTATTTAACAATTAAGCTATCTTTTATGGAAATTGATCAGGTTTTTGTCACTATGTTTCAAAGTCGTCTGCTGCAGATTTGTTGTATGTGGGATAGGGTTAATGCATGAGACTCTGTACTTTCTAAAGAGACTCAGTCAAAAGTCAATTTTTGAGACCCATAAAGGACTAAAACTATGAAATTTGTAAAGATATCACTGATCAATATTTATTGAAAACTTACAACAAATCTGTAGAAGACAGCTTTTGAAAATCATTAATATTGAGAATCTCTATATGAATGTGAAATCATTGGAAAAAGTTCAAAACATTGTGGCAATGTTAAATCTAAAATTTCTACTTACCGGAAGCTCTGCTAAAAGATTACAAGACAGATCTAGGTGGGTTGCTTTCGTGACATCTCTCTGTAAAACCAAATAGAAATAGATGACCAAAATCAGACGAGCTTAAAAGCAGACTGAGAGGTCTAGATAAGGAGGAGTATACAGCTCTTTTACCCACAATATCTCTCATATCATCCAACAAAACCCTATGATGTGGGTACTCAAAAGAATCACCTCAATTTTACTTAATTGTTAACAAAGATGTGATTATTGAGAAGGGTTCCAATGCAATGCATCTAGCAGTTACTATATACTAAGGTATGGACTCTTATTAATCATTAATGTAGCTAGCAAACTTTAACCAGAATTTCAAATAAGGGCAATAATTTGCATAATGTGCAGGATAGAGTTATATCTTACTTGGTTGTGTATATAGTTGTGAAATTGGGAAGTGTTGTATAAAGTTTCTAAACAATGCTTCCAGTAGTTGGACTCATAATGTAGTTGCATTCAAAACTTTAACCAGAATTTCTAAGTAAAAAATGTGCAATAATTTGCATTCAATTTGTTATCGTAATTGATTGTTTACATAGCTGTGATGGTTGGGAAAGGTTATATAACGTTTCAAGGCAATACATCAAGCAGTTACTAAGATATGGTCTCTTAATGTAGTTGCTCGCAAAACTTTAAACAGAATTTCTAAGTTAAAAAAGGGCCATAATTTGCATAAAATGCAGGATAGAGTTATCTTACTTGATAATCTACATAGGTTTGATAGTTGGGTAGGGTTGTATAAAGTTTCAATGCAATGCATCAAGTAAATACTGAGATATGAATTTAGTTGCACGCAAAACTTAAACCAGAATTTCTAAGTAAAAAAGGGTCTTAACCCTTTCCCTCATATAGACGCTTTCTGATGCCTCTGCAGCAGACGGCTTTTTGAAAACATAGTGACAAAAGAAGAAATTGCACAAAACGTGCAATTTCTCCTTTTGCCACAATGTTTTCCACTTTTTGTCATAGGTTATCCATTCAATTATGGAGATTTTCTAAGTTTTGACAAAATACGTTCAAAGACGTCTGCTGCAGAATTGCCGTATGAGGGAAAGGGTTAACTTGAATATAATGCAGGATAGAGTGTGGTGGTTGGGAAGCATTGTAGAAAGTTTCAATGCAATACATGTAGTATTTTCGAGTTACAGTGAATTCGTAACCTGTATATTTTGGTGAATTCGTAACCTGTTGAAAATTATTCCACATTTGATATATAGTGTAGAATTATTTTTTTAAAAAAGATGCGTTTGTTGGAAAAAAACTAATATGTGATAAATAACGATATATTTATTAATCTTACACATTGATCTTATTGCAATTAATAATATCCTATTTGATGTGTGAGGTGTGATAATCCTAGATAATTGAGATGACGAGCGACTTTTATCAATTAAAGTTGCCGAATTATATACCAACAGTTTGTGAAAAACAAGAATATTTAATCAGAATGTCTAACTATCTGTTTTAATTGCATTCATCAATTTATTTGATTAGCCGCGTTATTAATCACCTATATTATATTAATTAGAGTGATTCCTGAGTATTTTAGATGAGGAGAAAAATAACATTTTCATCAGTGCAATCTTAATCAATAATGAGTTTACAATATCTGTGTACATGTATCTTTTTTGGTATGCAACGAAACACTCAACCCAAACTTTAACACATGCTGAGAAATAATTAAACACCAATCTAGATAATATGTTGCATGTCAAGTAATTATCTTCGATACGTTCACACCTAATAAACAAGTGACACTTCGTTAATTATCACAAAACCGCCAGCTATATGGCCGTAATCTTTAACTTATTTATTAATAATACGGGTAAATGAATCAACAGCGAAGTTGGCGATGTTTCCCGTCAATAGGTAATGTGTATGAACTTTGCAAAACTTTCCTATACCGTCTTTCCAAAAATTGTGTCCAGAGTGGATTTTTCTATTTAATTATTTCCTCTAGAAGTTTTTTTGTTTCGATATTTTCTTTTCATCCAATCATAAGATTGGATGAAAAGAAAATATCGAAACAAAAAAACTTCTAGAGGAAATAATTAAATTTGATAATACATACTCAATAAAGGAACGAGCACAATTAATTTTATGTGTGATAATTTTCGTTTAATAACACTCGTCGTATATTTCTGAAACGAGTTCAAATAATAACTCATACTCATAGTCATAAGGGTTTTTTGACTTTCCGGAAGTTACAAATCCAAATTCCTGTAATATGACGTCATTCCATTAGCGTAACGCAAATTATGAATAAATAACCAAAAGGAAAACGACAGAAAGTATAGGAAACTATAGTTTGACTTGTCACAAATGAAGTTCCGTAAATTATGGAATCATTTTACTGAAGTACTTAATGAAGGGCAAGTAGATTATTTGTTGTACCTGTCATTAAAATGTCTTGGATTTAAAATCTTGGCTAAATTTTAAAGCTAAATTTTAAAGCTAAATTTTAAAGCTAAATTTTAAAGCTAAATATAAGCTTAACCTGATGATGATTTTTATTTTCTTTGCTTAGGTCGGTAGGACTCGTAATTGACGTAAATAACTGATCGTGCTGCAAGGGGCTAACTGCAGTTTGCAAGGAATTATTTACCGATCACAAAAGTTAATAAATGTTTACCCGAAATAGGTACTGCACCTATACTCTTATTATTACATCAAAATATAATAAAAAATATTTTGTAAACACAAATTCTGCAATATATATGTAGAAATTACAAAAGTTACATAAACATTTACGATAGGTTACGAATTCACCGAGTTTCTGCTAAGGACTGGTTTACCCCACCCACTTGTTTATCCTATTGCTAAAACTGAAAGTAGGCCTGTAACTACATAAAAATATTTAAGATTAAACTAACTCACCAAATCCCTGACGGGTATTGTTGTCAAGTTATTCAAACTTAAATCTAGCTCATTCCCGTCGATCTTGTCTCGTAAACTGTCTTTCGGCATTTTTGCAAGAAATTACAATATTTTATAAACCGGAAAGACGTTTCACTTCCGCTTTTATGGTCTGGTACCCAAATTTGTCGGGGTTTTTTGTATTAACTTCCGGCTGCTGGTACTTTGTTGACGGCTGCTACTCTACGGCATGATCACGAAGTTTCTTGATTACGAAATTAGAGGACAGTGAGAAAAATATGGTAATTTTTCATTTAGTGTGAAATCGTTGTGATTTCGTATCTATAAATTAAGAGATTTTGTTTATAGTCAGAACGAAGTTAATTCTTATTTTGTTTTCAAAGACACAATAACTTCAATTGTTCTAAAAAAATCTGATGAAATGTCATTAATTATTCATGGTCAATTATCATGATAATGATTTTTTGAATTATGCAATGAACATTGATGTATTTGTTGATAAAAGTGAGCTTTCCCACTGGCAGACGCATTCCAACGCATTTGCAGCAGACGACTTTTGGAAAAATTGTGGCAAAAGCAAAAATTGCTCATGATTAAACTCTCAATGGAGATATTTCACATTTTTGCCAAGATGTTTTCTAAGTCGTTTGCCACAATGTTTTCAACTTCTTTACGCAATTATACCTTCAATTATAGAGATTTTCTGTGTTTTTGCCTTAATGTTTCCAAAGTCGTCTGCTGCAGATTTCTTGTATGTGGCAAAGGGTTAATCAGGCCTTTTTCTAGGCATTTTCGGAGCAAGAATCTTGCCCTTTATTTGGGAAAATTAATCGCTTTTATTTTTATTTGGGAATAAAAAAAGAAGGGTTAACATGTTCACAATTGGGAACTCTACATGATTTTAAAAACTTTTGCCATTGGGAACTTTAGATAAGATGAATCAGAATTCATAGACATATAAATACAGAGATAGAATCATCACTGATCATCAGTCTTCACAAAGGACAAATCTCAGTAATATCTAGCTGGTATGGCGAGATGTGTTACTGTTAGTCATGGAACTAATTTATTAACTAGTCGTGTCCGATCCTACTAAAAGCCACTAAGAACTACAAAGAGCTACTTAGAACTACTAAGAATGTTAAAAATTAATCAATTGTATTATTTTAACATTTAACATTTAATATTAATTCCGAAGTTGAACTAGGTCGTATGTCGTTAGTTTGAATTTGTTTATATAAATCATGTAGTTGAACTGGCCGCCGTGATATAACTGAATTCATTTGACTTAATAAAAAAAAATGTCAGAACCTAAAAGGTTTATTTTTTTATTTTTCAGTTAAAACAGTTTGTTCAAGTTTTTGTGGCTGGGGGCCAGGTTGTTGGCCGCGCATTTGTGAGGGCAGTCAGACAAGAGTATAAGGCAAGTCAACAGGCTGCAGAAAGAATGAGCAATAACAAACAAGACACTTCCAAAATGGCAGCAGCTGATATGTCTGCTGGAATGACCATTCAGGTAAATTATTTTGTATGACTTGGTGTTTTACCCAATCATTTTGTTGTGATATAAGTTATCTTTACCCTGTTCTACATACAGCAAATAGGCAGCAGGCAACTTTGAACACATTCAGTCAACAAATTTGAAACTCTGTATAGATGAAAGAACAGCTATTGAATAAAATTGAAAATATTGTGGTAAAAGGGAAAATTGCTCATACTTTACAAACCACAAATTTTAACGGAGTTATGGCCCTCTTTCAACTTACATAAAACTTAATATACTGTCTCTGGATGATAACTCACGAAAGGGTCAATGGACTTCACCCTTTCCCATATATTGCTTTCTGACGCCTCTGCAGCAGACGACTTTTTAACTCCATTCTGTGATAATTTTCTTTTATGATTTTATTTCATATCAATGCCTAAGTGTTTTCAAGGTCGTCTGCTGCAAATTAGTTGTATGTGGGAAAGGGATTCTGACATTAGATACAGGAGACCAAGTTCTACTTTGGTAACAAACCACATGTATATGTGACAATCAATATTGTGTAGCTCTAAGCAGGGTCTTTCAAATAGTATGGTCCGGAAACGAGCGTAGTTCTTGAAATAAGCTGCCCCGCATCATGTGACCAACATCCGGGGAACCCGCCATTTTTGAAAACGGAAGAAAATTATCAAGTTTTAAAACTGCGTATATCAAGATTTTAACCAACAATTTGACCATCAAAGTGATCCTTATAAATGCAATGAAAGTATTCCATTTTCTTTACATGAAAGTATTTTGTCACGATGTTTCTTTTTAGGTGGATTTTCGTATTGGAAAGTTGACTTCATACGAACGACTTTGTTTACAAATGGCCGAAAGCTGAAATCTCTTTTTGTCGTTACTTTCCATGATGTTCATGGGGCTAATATAGTGGCTTTTTCTCTTTGATTTAAGCCTAATTCACTTATGTTATGTCTTAGATTTTCATATTTCACCCATATTTTCGTTTTCTTAGACAGGTAGTTCAAAATCTCAAAAGTCTAAAAACATGGCGTTTTATATGCACGATACGTTGATATTTGAAAACAGTTTTTCAATGTGTTTTAAGAGTCAAATGATGGAAAATTGGTAATTGAAATGTAAATTAAGGGTTGTTTTTCATATGTTATGAATAAATTTGTGTTTTTTTAGTTTATATAATCATTTCTTAGATATCAATTATTGGTAAAAATGCTCTTCCAAAATACCGGTTAATTCTCTAAGCGTGATAAACAGGTAAAAATCGATAACCGATACGAGATATCCAGTACAATAAGACGTTTATATAGGGCGTTTCTAGACCATACTATTTGAAAGACCCTGCTCTAAGTTCTAACTGTTCATGTTTTATTTCAGGAGGCCAAAGATATTTTAAATCTTTCTGACATTCATGTTGCAGCTGATTTAGAGAAAAACTATACACATCTTTTCGAAGTAAATGATAAATCAAAAGGTGGATCGCTTTATATACAGTCAAAGGTTAGTTTTGTTTGTTTGTTTTTAGTAACCTTAACTTTCTTCTGTAACAGACAACATTTTGGTTGGGGGGAGGGGAGAGAAAGAAGATTTTTTATAACTTATACTTCCAATATTTCCAGATATTTCCTCCTTTCTCAGATGTTCTCATAATAAAAACTCCCCATCATAGAAAGAGTTTATCAAATAGTAATTGAATATTTGTAATTTATTTCCTTTTTATTTCGCCCATCTTAATTGTTTCTTTATTGTTGGAAGTGTAACGATTATTTACCATTGTTATGCATCCTTTTTTAAAAAAGGGTTTGGTTCGGTTATAAGAGAGATAAACCAGAAATATTTTGGGAGAAAGACTGGTTTCCTTAACCATATGTAGACCTGGTAATATCACCACGGTATAGTCATAGGATATCTCACCAATTTAGGCAGCAGGACACTTATGAAAAAAAAATAATCCTTTCACACATTCATGTTCATGAATGTTCCTTTTTAACACATCTGTTTTAAGCTATTTTGAAAACAATGTGACAAAAGGAGATTTGCTCATACATTTGCCACCATATTTTCAACTCCATTCAATAATTTTACTTGCATTTACAGACATTTTCCTCATTTCTGCCTTATACGTCTTCAAAGTTGCCTGCTGCAGATTTGTTGTATGTGGAAAAGGATTATTTCCTAGTATTTTTAAAAAACTATTTGATTATGAATTTCTGGCAGTTTTATTTCAAAATCAAATTACTTTTTAACTCATCTGAGCACTTTGTACTCAAGGCGAGTTATTCTGATCGCCCTTTGTCCAGCGTACACCTTCTCCTCTGTGATCAGTTGGTCAATTGGGATGAAAGCATCCTTTCAATGTCCTCACTAATATTCCTTCAATTTTGTTAATCAATGCATTATTCTGTTTTCCATGACATCAGAAAGAAACTTTGAAAGATTTCTCTCTCAAACCAGATGGCTGAATTCTAATAATGTTGTAGAAATGTTCCTTGGGTGACCCTCTAAGAGATTTCTTTGAGTCATGCTGATTGTTAATTAATTTGATTGATCATATTTTTATGAAACTTCACAGGGATGTTCCTTGAGTGGTGCCCATTCAAAATTGTTCAAAGAAATTAGGACAGCTTTTTGAAAACATAGCGACAAAAGAAGAAATTGCTCAAAACGAGCAATTTCTCCTTTTGCCACAATGTTTTCCACTTTTAGTCATAGGTTATCCATTCAATTATAGAGATTTTCTATATTTGACAAAATATGTTTCAAGTCGTCTGCTGCAGAATTGTCGTATGAGGTAAAGGGCTAGAGCTTAGATATTTGGTCTCACGGTCCTCTAGCAAGATTGTTCAAATTTTGGTCTGTCCCTGGGGTCACCTGTTTTACATAGAGATAAATAGGGAATAACTTGTTCTAGCCTTGTCAGTTGGTAAAAAACAACACATTACCATAAAGGGAAGGAGGATTAGTTTTCACTATATGATATACCCATCAGTGAAATTCTTTTAAATCTTCTTGAAGAAAAGAAGATCTCTTGGCGGAGTGCGCACTCAACGTAAGACTCCATGTAATTTGACCACACACATTTTGACGACTGGTTATTTGACCACATGGTAAGTTGACCACAGTAAGTTAATCACAGGAAGTTTACAAGGGTCTACTTCAGACAAGTTTACAAAAGTTAAATAAACTAAGACATAATATATTATAGTGGTAAAATTGTGGTCCGACAATGGTTCAATATAGAATTAGTCGAAGTTATTGGACAAAGCTAAGGAAGTTAACCCTTTCCCTCTCATATAAACGCTTTTGGACGCCTCTGCAGCAAACGGCTTTTAGAAAACATGCAATTTCTCCTTTTGCCACAATGTTTTCCACTTTTCGTCATAGGTTATCCATTCAATTATGGAGACTTTCTATGTTTTGAACAAATACGTTCAAAGTCGTCTGCTGCAGAATTGTCGTATGAGGAAAAGGGTTAAAGGACTTATTTGAAAACAATATCGAAAATACATAATATCATTCAAGTAAATATCAAAATATTTTGTATTGCGTTGTTTTCACTAGTACTTTTCATGAACAATGAACAACAACAGTCCGTACATTTCACTTTCACGTTTGTGCGGGGGGGGGGCGGGGGTAGTTACCACAATTATGTATTTTCGATATTAGTTTTCAAATAAGTCCTTTGACATTTGGTCCAGAATTTTACCACTATAACATTATGTCTCTTTGTATTTATCTGTTGTAAACTAGACCCTGTACACTTTATGTGGTCAACTTGCTGTGGTCAACTTACTGTGGTCAAGTTACCGAGTACCCAAAGTAGACGGTAAATGTCCTCTTTGAACGGCTAAAAAGTAACAAGCGTGGTTTTGACTTAAGTAGGATGCAAGAATATAATATTCCTTTCCAGTATTCATCATCATCTTCATTATTGTCATTTTTTGCTCACCTTCATTTCTCACTCTGGTCCTAATTGTCCTCTTTGTGTTGCAGTGCAATACAACCCAACTCATTCATTCTCTAACAAAATCAAAATTACACTCAGGTTAGCGATTTAGGTACACCATTACCCTGTTTCAAAATTATCCAATAACAATTCTTTCTATTATAGAGATTTTTAGTTGACATATTTTCAATGTCTTCTGCTGCAAATTTGTTGTATGTGAGAAAGACTTGGATAATGTTGGACGACCAAAATACAAGATGTTTTCAAAATTCATGGAGGAAGGAATGTTTGGTGTTCTCAACTCTGTATTTAACCCTTTCCCTCATACGACAATTCTGCAGCAGACGACTTTGAACATGTTTTGTCAAAAGATGGAAAATCTCTATAATTAAATGGATAACATATGACTAAATGTGAAAACATTGTGGTAAAAGGAGAACTATGTTTTCAAAACGCCGTCTACTGCATAGGCGTCAAAAAGCGTCTATATGAGGGAAAGGGTTAATCTCATGCTTTCAATTTTGAAGATATTTTTCAAACACATCTCTCTGAAAATAGACCAAATATAATTGTAATTACCAGGTAAATTGTCTGTATAATATCTGTGATTATTTCAGGTTTTTAGAGCAAAAGAAAGAATAGATGTGGAAATTCAAAGTACAGAGACAGGTTCAGGGACAGAAGGTTCCAGTGTTGATCCAGATAAAAAGACTTCATCAGAAACCTGAGATTTCTAGACAATTTAGTTGTTTGAAACATAAATATCATCTGGTACAGATGGGTCTTAGGACCAGTACAATCTGTGATTATGGCTTTGTATTTGTCGTCTGGAAGCCCCTTGGGCCACATCAGGCAAAATGGGCTCATGTAGCATCTCAGTATGGGCTTAACTTCCAGTATGTTTGAGCTTTTTGTAAAATGGTACATTATTGGCTCTTTTGAGATAAAGTGGTAAAGGAAGACTCCCGCGGGCTCACTTGAGGCTTCACTGATCATGAGATCAACAAGTCCCCATTTCATTTGTTGCAGCTCCCATTACATTTTTCTTCCATTCTTCAATTTACATGTTGTTAACCCTTTCCATCATAGCACAAAATAATCTGCAGCAGACAAATTTAAAAACATTGGAAAAATCATGAAAAATCTCCATAAATGAAATTTATTTATTAGATAGAGTTGAAAACATTGTGGCAAAAGGAGAAATTGCTCAGGACTTTTGCGACATTATTTTCAACCTTATGTTGTCTGCTGCAGAGTTGCCAAAATGTCTCTGTATGAGGGAAAGGGTTAATGCATTTATATGATTAGAGAACTTTAGTCGGATGAATCTTATGAGTGCCCATTACATTTGAGTATTAGAATGAAAACTTTATTTTGTAAAATGTTTCTGATCATACAGCTCTTTAACCCTTTCCCACATGTAGAGGCATCTACAGCAGATGCCTTTTGAAAACATTGTGGGAAAAGCAGAAATTTCTTAATTATTTCACCTATATACTCTATTAAAAATTTATAATATTTGTTGTGTGTAGGAAAGGGTTACTTGATTATAAATACATTTTAAAAAAACCTTAAAAAAAGTTATATCAAATAATAAATTTATTCACTTGGTGAGCCATACACCATGTCAACTGGAATGAAGAATTGTTTACAATTTTGATGTATATACCAGTATAAACATTAATGTAAATGGAAGCTTCACAGTAGCTATATTCCCATTAGAATGCACTAGTACAAGACTAATAAAGACATTTGTGTGCGTAAAGGGAAATATCAACATGTTTTGTGTTTCTTTTCTACAATGTCAACTTCTGCATTTCATTTACAAAATTCCCTTTAATCATTTTCCTCAGATGTAAGTAATCTAAATAGATCTTATCAGGTTATTGGTTACCCTTTTCCACATGGAAACACATTTTTACATTTCTACAGCAAAATTCTTTTATTTGTATTAGAGAGTTGTTGCTCTGTTTGCCCAAGAACAATAATAACCAATTCATCATTCCTCTGCAGATACTTTCAGTAATGACTAATCAGTATCTGAAAATATATTGGGCTTTGTTTTTAGCAATATGTAACAGATTTTGTTATAATGACATATGAAAACAGGAAATTGGACTATATTGTTAATGATAGATTGATGTTATTATATATAATGATTAAATCATATTGTACTTACTGTATTGCTTTTTAGTTTTCTATTCTGAAAGATCCCCTTCCAAAATGATGTAGCAGTGAGAGAATATTACATTGCATTCAATTAATTACTCGACATAGTTTAATTAAATTTAACCTTTCTGTTAAAAAGTATGAGCTTTTTTTGGCAATTTGGTGTCCCTTTGCCTCTCAAATTTAGAATCATTTAAACTAGACCGGCACTCTTCTGGTTTTTAGCTCATCAGTGCTCAAGGGATACTTTGTCAGCATAATCGTCTTGATGATATCTAGGTCAAGTTTGAATCAAGGTCATGTACAGTCAGAAACTAGGTCGCTAGACTAAATTGTAGGAAAATCTTGTTCGCACTCAAGAGCTCCAGCAGCTTAAAATTTCGTCAGAATGTTTGTCTTGATGATATATAGGCAAAAGCTTAAAACTTGAGTCATGTGAGCTAAAAAACTAGGTCACAATGTCAAATTGAAGAAAAATCTTGGCCGCAATTTTAGCTCACCTGTGCACAGACTGCATGAAATTGAAATGCGTAGAGATTATATATTTGGTGGGTGGCATTGTCTAGTGATCCTCTACCAAATTATTCAAATAATGCTTCTAGGGTCAAAATTGGGCCCAATCCGGGGTCACCCGTTTCATTTAGAGATATATAGAGAAAACTTTGAAAATATTCTTGTCTGAAACTGGTAGGCCTAAAGCTTACATATGTGGTGAGTACAATAGTATAGTGGTCATCTACGAAGACTGTTCAAATTATACCCCTGGAGTCAAAATTGGCTCTATCCTGGTGTTCACCTGTTTTACTTTAAGATATACATGTATAAGGAAAAACTTAAATCCCCACTGTATTTTTTGCTTCAGCAGCTTGAAAGCTTTCTCAGAATAATTGTCCTGATGATATCTAGGCCTAGATCAATATCGGTCATGTTGGGTCAAAAATTAGGTCACTAGGCCAAATTAAAGGAAAAATCTTGTTAACCCTAGAAGACATAATTTGTGTGACTATGTGGTTGGCATAACTCAGGGCGAGCCATGTGTGGCCCTCTTGTTTTGTCAAATCATGAACGTAGGTCTATTATAAGCAGACAATGAAGGCTATTGTTAAGACTTTGTATAATTTTATATAGACTCGTCCGAGGCTTCACTGCTTATAAGGCTCCATTTCTTTATAGACACTGCCGATTTATATTATTACAATGTCTGATCATTAATGTTATTTGAATTATGAAAATAATATTATTGAAAAATCAATGAAATATTTATGTATCCAACTTATTAAGACATAATTGTTTTTGCCCCATCCCTCTTAGTTTCTGCTTAATTACAGTATTTCCATAAAACCTGTTCTTCAAACTTCAATGGCCCCAATTGTCTTTTGGGTCAATGGTCAAGGTTACAGGGGTCATAACGGTCAAGGATGTCTGTCTGATTGGTCTAATTATACCCCCTTTGAAGAAGAGGGGGTATATAGGTGTGTCGACTGTCTGTCTGACGGCCGGAAGCCATATTTTGTCCCGCTTATTTCTTACAAACCACTGGGTGGAATTCAATAAAATTTACATGAAGCTTCTATACCCAGAGGATATGCGCATATCCTAAAGGGGTTACAATTGCGTGTTTTACAGAGTTATGGCCCTTTTACTTATTAAGTTGTGGTGTAGGTAAAGGTGCTGTTTAGGGGGTATTTATCATCTTCAGTGATATTTCTAGTTATTTTTGGGTTCACTAGTTCAAAGGTCAGAGCTTTTAAATAAGCTTAATTCTTTCTGCTCGATCCTGTTTATATATTATGTTTAAAATGAATTGGAATAAGATGTACATGTAAATTAGAATATAAATAATAGGTCAGTTCATATAATTATTACTCTCTAGAACTCTTTCACCCTGAGTCTTCAAACTTCATAAAAGATTGGTCTAATTGAGTAGATGATCCCTTACGTTTTTGGGGTCACTGGATCAAAGCTCAAATTCACAGGGGCCATAAAGGTTAAATCTGTTTCCACCGGGTAGTCTAAAAACGTGGCCATTATATGGCTATAGTAAAAACATAAAAAATATTCTTCTCCAAAGGTATATTTTTTACGTTTTCCAAATAATTTTGTAGAAATGTTCTTTGGGCAACCTTTTAACAGATTAGCCACCAGGATTTGGGCTGTTTTTCCTTATATGGTTATATTTAAAATAAAAACAATATATGAAACTATAATTATTGGAAAAAAATGAAAACATTGCGGCAAAAGGATAAATCTTTGAGCAATTATTGTTTTTGCCACAATGTTTTCCAATTGTTGTCTACTTGGCTTTTTTTCCAGATAATGTTATGTTTCAAAGTTAATTTTGTTCTTTTAATTTTCTCCTGATATGCTTCCAAAGCAAACTTAGTGGGAAAGGTAGAAAAATACTCAAAATAAAACTTTCAATTCGTCCCTCGTCAACCTAACGAACCCGATTTTTAACAGTAAAAGCCTCTCCACATCTTTGTTCTCGTTATCATCATCATAAGAAAATACTTTACAACAAACGACTTGGATAATTACCAGAATGTAAATGTAGTTCGACATGATTGTAAACTCACTTTCACTATGACGATTTCATGTATAAAAATAGCATAGCTCGATGCCGATATAAAAGAAAACGTAGTTTAACAGATGCTACTTTTCTGTGATTTTTGTATAAATATATCACATCTTTATACCGATATAAGTTTGCATGTGGATCCAATATCTTGATAACATGGTCAACTACTATAAAAAAAAACCTTCACTTCACACACTGGCTTGTTGGCCAATATAGCATTATTCACATGTATATACGCCCTTGCCCATTTATGGATGCATCTACAGCAATGACTTTGTAAACATTGTGGCAAAAGATATTCTTAACCCTTTCCCTCATATAGACGCTTTCTGATGCCTCTGCAGCAGGCAGCTTTTTGAAAACATAGTGACAACAGAAGAAATTGCACAAAACGTGCAATTTCTCCTTTTGCCACAATGTTTTCCACTTTTTGTCATAGGTTATCCATTCAATTATAGAGATTTTCTATTTTTTGACAAAATACGTTCAAAGTCGTCTGCTGCAGAATTGTCATAGGGCAAAGGTTAACTGTATTTAAGGATTATACTCCAATTTATAGAGATCTTCCTTACAAGTCTTCTGCTGCAGATCTTGCCTGGAAGAAATGGAGCTGTGAAAGCCAGGAGCACTATCAATCACTTTTCTACTTCCTAGAGTACTGGCACCATTTGATTGGAAGGACAACCCGCTCATCACAGGATTCAAACCTGGGACATTTGGAATGAGATGCCGACGCTCTATAAATGAAAGTATATAATAACTGATTTTTTTTAAAACGGGCAAAAGGCGAAATTGCTTGTTTTGAACATTTTTTTCGTTTGTCAGTTTTCTGCTGCAGATATGTCAGAACGTGTTCAAGCACAGGCATCCGAATTTCTATTACAGCAAAAAATGCGGAAAATCACAATAACTCGCGTAAATAATATATTTGTCATTTATGTACCAGTCTCTACCTGGGACCAGGTCGTTGACATTTTTCTGCAGAAATAATTGCCCGAATCAAGCAAGGGGGGTGAAATGCAGTTCACACCTTTAGGTCATTATTATTACACTATATGGACGTAAAGAGGGGCTAGTAACACGCGAGAGATTCCGAATTACCATTACGATCCTTTTTAGCATAGCGTATAGACAATATAGAGACAGAGTATTTTAACGAGGTATTGTGCGATTTTTCGCTGTAATAGAAATTCGGACGCCTGTGGTTCAAGGACAGACCATATAAGGAACTTCCTGTAAAAAAAAAAAATTAAAATTGTTCATTGGATTGGAAGTTTTGTAGCAATATATGAACAGGCGAGCGATGGCCTTGCAATTTCTGCAGTTAAGTTTTTCATGCAATAGGAGATATACTAGAAATTCAGTTTAGACCTATTCATCCACGTAGGTCACTGGTTTATACAGCAACTCAAATGGGGTGTATACAAAACCAAGACCCTGGTCGATGTTTTCATTCGACTTTCTTTTCATAATATCATTACTCTGGCATGCACGATATAATTTCAAAAGTGTATTCGGGGGGGGGGGTCTGATGCCTAACTTTGGATGGATCAAATGTGTCCCATCTCGAGATAGCTCTACTGAATAATTATCAAAGGATTGTAGGTTGGTGGTTCCGACTAGGCCGTTTCAAACCAACGTCCTTATGACACAGCCCTTTGGACAAGTATGCTGCCGGTCAGGTGTTTGTTATAGAGAAAAAAAGAAAAAAAATTGTATCTTGACAAACCAACGTCCTTATGATACTTTGGACAAGTATGCTGAGGGTCAGATGTTTGATAGAGAAAAAAACACAAATGTTGTATCTTAACAATTCTTCTGGTATTGAAATTTTACCAGGGTCTCAGTTCTGTACCTTTGCCCAGGAAGACGTACAAAACTAAGACCCTGGTAAAATTTCAATACCAGAAGAATTGTCAAGATACAAATTTGGTGTTTTTTTCTCTATAACAAACACCCGACCTGCAGCATACTTGTCCAAAGTGTCAGGACATTGGTTTGAAACCGCATGTGTGAACCACCAACCTACAATCCTTTGATAATTATTCAGTAGAGCTATAACCGAGGTTAGGCATCAGATGGTCGGTTAGGTTTTGGTGCCCCTCTACCTTGCATGCAAGTGCAAATAAATTTACCCATCTAATTCATAGCAGTATGTTCAGGGTTCTACCATTTTTAACATATCACAGCAACAGTTTACTTATTCATGTAAACAAACCAGTACTAGGATAGAGAATGTGCCCATCAAATATACAATGGCATCGACATCTCGGGATATATATTGTCCACGCCCCTCGTATTAAAATAGTAAATCAGTTATTGCTACTCATAGACATTGTAATGATTGGTCTCATGTTACAGGGAAAAATGATTGAAGTTTTCAACAATTGTTCCGTCACATCACTTATTCATGCGTTTCCACAAATAAATTGATTAGCCCGCCATTTGAATGAAATAGGCCGGGCGGCTGCACATAGACTTGGCCCTTTGGTGGAAGACTAATGACGTTGGTCACATCAACGTCTTTAAGAATGTTGGCCGAGCTTGGGTTCATACTCGCGATCCCTTGATTGACAGCCCACGTCACAACTGGGGCTCGGCCCACAAGACAATACGAACATTGAAAGTATATCTACTTATCTTGTAGTCTATTTATGTATTCAGTTGTTTGTGGTAAATTTCCTTTTTTCAACACTAGTCTCCTTCCGTGGAAGTTCAATATATACACTAGACAACTTTCAAGGCCCATATGTACATAAGTATCAATATTTCATAAATGAAAATGATACTTAATATACCAAATACACTGCAATTTGACATAGAGTATCACATAACTATTCTGTAACAGAATGAAAAACAAACAAAAAGCCAGGAGTGGCATAACATTCCCAGTAACTGTGAAGAAGGTTTAACCGTGGTGAATGCTGCTGGTGGTCACACCCGCTACAGACTTATCCTGTAAACTTTAAAAATGCACCATTCAATCAATTAATGCATTTTATTGTAATCTGTGGTATTTTGTTAAGTTTGTTATACATTCCGTTTCAGGATAGTTATGTGATACTCTTGAAACTGATACTTCTGTACATATGGGCGTTGGAAGTTTTGTCTAGTATATAAAAAATATTTAGGCATTAAGAGAAATTCATTTTTTTTATACCCCAATGTTCGATTGAGTAACACAACATTTGAATAGTTACTTATTACAACTGCAATTTGATTAAATAGGTATAAGGCTAAGAATAGAACAATTTAAGTCATTAATTATTACATAAAATTTATTATAAATAAGTTAAAAATAAAAATGACATCACAAATTATCATCTCTACCAACATAACGGACACAATAGGAAATAAATCTTTAAAAAACTAAAATGTTTAAAAGAATAACACGGTTTCAATATCGACTTGTAAAATTGGTGTTCATCTTGTTTTTACTGCTTTTTCTACAGAAATTTTTAAAATTCAAAAAAATCATGATTTTTTTGTTTTTGAAAAGTTTAAGGGTAGATCGAAAGCAATTTCTGCCATGCTTTCAATAACTGGCAAACGGTAAGAGATGATAAGATATACAAACAGGAATTATACACTGTACATGACAAAACAGACACACACTAGAGATAAAGAATCAACATGCACTGATTGGTTCAATAAAATGTAGTAATGTCAATGAAATTCATGATTAAAACCATTCTAACTCAACAGCAAGCTTTCATTTACACCATATATACACACAACCATATATTACACTTAAAACTCCAACCTTGTTAGAATATTTTTTGTCTATTTTTAGCGTTAGGGTTTTCTTTAAAAATGTCATGTACATAGCTTGTAGTTCATTCAATCAGCCTTCTTAATGTCACATTCAAACTTATGATGAAGAAGCCACCAAAATGAATTGCTTTAACTACAAATGTTGTCTTTAAGAATGCCTGCCAATTCCTATTGATATAGAACCCTGCATTCAAATGTTATAGCATTTTTGTTCACTTTAATAGACTCCTTTGCTGCCTTTTTATTGCACTAATGTATTATACTCTGAATCTTGTCTGTTTAAAATCACTCGAAGCATAAAAATTGTCTATGCTAAAATCAACTTCTTGATTATGCAAGTATAAATCCCATAAGACACTAGGAATTGATATGCACAAGCACTGCTACTTTCTTGTAAAATGTCTAAACCTTGTCCCAGTTATAAATAGCCGCCTACAGAATATCACTTACTCTTTGATATAAGGTTATCTTATCCAAGTTAATTATGATGTTATATTTCAGCCGAAAGACATAAAATAAGTCAAATAGTGAGGGACATTCTGTAGGCGGCCAATTACAAGGACACCTGTCTATCATTGAAAGATCTCTGGTATAACTAAACACAACACATCTTGATAAGACTGCAGTCATGGTTACAAGTTCAGCAAGGTCAGGTTATGTGGTGGTGGGAATTTCGTGAAATCCGACACATGACTAAACCTGAAATACAAATTTAGCCATACTAAACCATCCCTGGGAAAATATATTTAATCTATGCAAGGTTACAGCAATCATTATAAAAAATCTGAATTTCTTTAATTTCATTTGATTCATGAACTATGAAAAACATTACAATTAACTATTTTTTTTATTTACTTTTCACGCCATTCAACTAGTTCTGATTAAAATAATTGCAACCAGCTTATTAGCCATTCATGACAGACAACGGAGAACTAATCTTTCAAGTTTGACAGTGCCAAGGTAGACCACAAATGGAAAATAACCCTTATAAGGGAATACATTACAAATGGATAATACAGTGTAGTGTCAGTGCTGTGAATGTACAAAATGAATTATTTTTTGTCGATACATGTATAATGCCAATTTCAATTAATTAATCACGATGGACATGCCAATCAATACCCTTTCCAACATAGCAAAAGGAGAACTGCATCATAATAAGCAATGTTTTCATCTCTATTCAATAATGATAATTTAATCCATGGAAATGTTCAATTTGTTGTATATGGAAAGGCAGGGTTAAGGTCGAGGTGCCAAAAACCATATAGACTGGTACTCATATTAAACCAATTTGGCAAAGAGAATTTGCCAGTATTTGACTGGTATACAAACTTTCATGTTTTTCATATAATATAATTAAAGGCGTTTAAAACTGAAGTTTACTTACTTGGAAACTTTGTACTTCTCAACAACTGCTTGTTGTGGAATACTTTCAATAGCTGTATAACTTTTATGAAGTTCTTTCAAACAATCAACAAAATGTCCTATTTCATAACCGGTTTTCTTGACCATTGTTTGTGGCTGTAAAACATTAAGAAACAAGATGTGAGGGTCAAAAATCAAATGATTCAGGCCAAAGGTAAAGTTATTCCGATTGTTAGTGCCAGGGCTTACAGACAGCCAAACAACATCGCAAGAGACATGGGTCAGATTTCTCATAAAACTTTACCCAAGTAATCCATACTTATCAAGGAACAAGCTTATAAATTTCGGGATTCATGTCAAGTCATTTTAAAATAAACATCTACCAAGGTCAAACAAAAAAGGTGACATCATAGGTGACACATGAAATGGACATGAAACATGCAACGCAGTAAAAGAGGCGAAATTTATGACTTGCAGCCATGCGCAATCACTCAAACAAAACCGTACATCATTTTTACATTACAAATTTTATAGATGAAATATTTTCAAATTTCCGTTTTTTTTCCCATTATTACTTGATGTCAATTACTAGAGAACTTTTCACAATAATTATATCCAGTAATTTACTCATGTGTATCAAACAAGTACATAAGTTAGTTTTTTGCCAGTTAAATCATGCAATTTGAAATCTTGTATTCAATGTGCACAAATGTAGATATATTGTACATTACATAAAAATTTATGAAAAATGCTGTTATATTAAGTTAATGTGTTTATATTGCCTTTACGACTATATGCATTGTACACTAGGCAGCAACTTCATTGAAAAGAATCCAGACGCAAAATAAAATCAAATGAGAAAAATATCACATAGAAATTGATTTTTAAAAATCAATAAATCTTTTACAGTTTGCAGTCTGCAATATAAACAAATAATATAATTTACCCATGGTTCCATTCCTAATGAGTATCTAGCTAGACACAAAGAGGCAGCTGCGATATTACTAGGGAGATAATGTAAGTAGGTATCCATGTCTATTAAAGTCATCTCTGCCAGGAACTGCAAAGTGAAATCATGAAATTGTCAAACAATGTAGTCTGCTATATGAGTCTGGGAAAGAGACTACTTTTCTCTAAAATGTTTGATTTTTGTTGATGAATTTTAAAGGAAAGAAGTGTTCCTAATCTTTATTTTCACATGCACAAGTTAATTAAACAGGCAGGTCACAAAATAAGTAACTTAAACCGTAACACAACTAGAAATATCACTGAAGATGATGAATACCTGACAATATAGTCAATAGGCTGGTGCCCGACGATATATACTAGACAAAACTTCCAACGCACATGTACATAAATATCAATATTTCATTTAATATTATACCAAATACACTGCAATTTGAAAAGAGTATCACATAACTATCCTGTAACAGAATGATAAACAAACTTAATAAAATACCAGAGTACATTACAATAAAATGCATTGATTGAAGGGTGCATTTTTAAAGTTCGCAGGATAAGTCGGTAGCGGGTGTGACCACCAGCAGCATTCACCACAAGCGCAACTCCTATACATATACTATGTATCTAGGGGTATAATAAGAGCAATTTACTTTTTCTAACCACCACTTGAGGAATGTGTTGTGTGTACATTAGAAGATTTCTATTTACCATGGTTAAGGCTTTCAATTTATCATCAGCATCACAGGAATTTAGGAAATCCTCACAGAACCAATTAGTTGTGGGCACAGCTACATCAAAAGCCAAAACCTTCAAGATGAGGTGTTCCATTCGGAGTACTTGCTGTTTTGTGTATGTGTCATCAGTTATATAAGCAAATTCAGTCACATCTGGAGGGTAGATTTCCTCATATTTTCTGCAATATATAAAAAGCAAATTTTGTCCCTGCATTAGAAAGGCTAGCCCATTAGAAACAAATTAAATTCAGCTATTTTGCTGTGTTACAAATTATTTTACCAATTTCTGCATTCATGTTTCTATGGCAATTAAATGCAAGTGAAACTACAGTAACAACTCGGTCCAGCATTATTAAGGCACAAAGAGATATTACTAGGGAGATAATATTCGTGTGCAAATACGCAGTTATAAAAATTCAAAATCTCAGGGGATATTATTACTATACATGTGTGAAAGAATGTAGTGATTTGTACTTGTATATACATGTTCTACGTGGAAAATCGTGCAAAGTCAAAATTTGGGCCATTACTGTAAACCGTTATACATTATAACTTGGCATAGTTTCACCAATATTTCATTGTGGCTATGACCCAGTGTCCGACAAATCCATTGCCCGGAGCCCGCGGGCTACCACAATAATTGCCCGGGCTACTGTCATTTTCAAATGAAAGCCCGGTGGGCTACTGTTTATTCCTGTGTCTGGTAGCCCGGCTTAATTACTTACACACATGTCGTGTATAAACAGTGACTGTATGTTACATGCGAAAACCACTCGCTGTGACCATAAACAAATCAATATCAGTAGGCGGAGTTACCAACCTGTCAGATCGAGTGGTTTCAGCCAACCGAATCGCTTCAGTAATAGTCAATTAACGTGATATATATACCCATTACGGCGGTCCAATCATTAGTGACCATTGTTCCCTGGTGTTAATCCATGAATGATTGCGAATAACCAATGAAATTCAAATATTCCCTTAAACGTATTTTGATCCATATTTCTACTTTCGGTATGCGATGTTTGCAAACTGGTGCAGACCGGTTCAGAAAGACGGAGAAGAAAATTGTCACCATGCAGAAGTTAATAAAATAAATTCGATCCAAATATTAAAGACAATACAATACGACCACTTCTAGATATTATCTTGTCGTTAATCAAATATGAAACATAGTATGCGATATGTCAAAGAAAATGTTTGGGATGAAATCTATAATGAATAATAAATGCCCAATCACGGCTTTGTTTACCAAAATTAATTAGCATAACCGGCGGGAAAAAAATCATATGACTTAATAATTGCGATTTCATTGGAAGAAATGAGAAATTGGGTCAATGACGTTAACGACCCGACGACCCCGATCAAGAGTGGACCCCGATGTTTACATTCAACGCTGTTTACCGATTTCAAATTCTCAGTAGGGAACCATGATTAACATTGCGCAATTATCAAAATGGCGGCTATGTTGTGAATAATACCGTAACACATGAAACAAATTTAACGTGTTACATGTGTTACAGTATTATTCGTGTCATTGTTTTTGACAATATTTTATGATTTAACCCTTTCCCTCATACAACAATTCTGCAGCAGACGACTTTGAACATATTTTGTCAAAAAATAAAAAATATAATGGATAACCTATGACTAAGTGGAAAACATTGTGGTAAAAGGAGATATTGCTTGTTTTGATCAATTTCTTCTGTTGTCACTTTGTTTTCAAAAAGCTGTCTGCTGCAGAGACGTCAGAGAGCGTCTATATGAGGGAAAGGGTTAATAACTTCATTGGACCTGATAAATTTGACTTTTTGTTAATAAAATTGAATCTTATTTAATATGGCGTTCTTTGTAAAACTGACACTTGTATCGTATGCCCTGTTTCGGTGAGGGACCTAAATCGGTGACCTCCAATTTAAAGAGTTTATACTACATCATTTGATTTTTTGGTCTCAAGTTTAAACATTTCTGTCACTAGCTTTTAAATCTTTTGTAAATATGGATAAAATACATACATTTTATGCAGAATATTTCAAATAACCTAGTGAAAAGTAATTTCTCCTATCTGTTAAGCTCTACCAAAAAGTCTTTTTTCCAAATTTCATTTTTTTTTAACTGAATGCTGCACTTCAGGTCTTTTGCAACACAGTCATGTTATTTGAAATGGTCATTACCCTTAAATCATGTACATGGTGTGCTCTTAATATTATGTTTGTACAGAAGTAGAAAACAAAAATAATCATAAAACACTCATTGGCATCCGCGATATTTCGGGCTACCAGCTTCCAAATCTGGTAGCCCAGTGGGCTACCAAACAATTCTGAAATTTGTCGGACACTGTGACCCATAAAACCACTATAATAATTATATACGGGTTCTGCATGGTACTCAATTCTTTGAAAAATATTGAAAGGATTATTCCTGTAAATTTTAATCCCATTAAACTTTAGCTTTATAGAAGTACAAGACAAAGACCACCTGCAATACCGCACCTTTGAGCTAAAGATTTTATACTATAATTTGAGCGCAATTTTGTTTCTTTCCACATAACTAAGGACTAATTGGTACAGCAGCTTAAGCACATCATTCAATTTCTTCTCTGGACTTACGATGCAAGAAACATGCTAGCTGCTCCAACAAGCTGTAATTTTCCCCTAAGAACAGAAATCTTGGAAAGGAATCTGTCAATATAGTTAACTGCTAGGAAGAGTGTTTCCCTGTGGAGTTTATATTCTTCTGAAACTTCAACAAGCCAATCAATCAAGATACTTCTCATCGATACTGTGATGTCCTGTTGACGTTTCATGTAACCTGGCTTTGGTCTGTGTTTCATCTGTTAAAATGCAAAGTTTACACTATTAAAATATCGAAGGAGAGATAACTTTGCAACAATGTGGCCCAGAGTTATAATTATTGCAAGGTGCACAACTTCACATTGCCATCTATCTGTTCCAAGTTCCAATAAATTCCTTTAAGTAGTTTCCGAGTTACTAGTCGAGTTGTTTTCGAGCACAGCGTCGAAAACGGATGTCTCCCCTAAAACTGTTTATATTGAACAAGGGTAGATAACTTTGCAACAAAGTGGCCCAGAGTTATAATTCTTGCAAGGTGCACAACTTCACATTGCCATCTATCTATATTCCAAGTTTCAATAAGTTCCTTCAAGTATTTTCCAAGTTCTGCTCTGGACAAAGTTTACACTATTAAAATATTGAACAAGGGGAGATAACTTTGCAACAAAGTGGCACAGAGTTGGAATTCTTGCAAGGTGCACAACTTCACATTGCCATCTATCTATATTCCAAGTTTCAATAAGTTCCTTCAAGTATTTTCCAAGTTTTGCTCTGGACAAAGTTTACACTATTAAAATATTGAACAAGGGGAGATAACTTTGCAACAAAGTGGCCCAGAGTTAGAATTCTTGCAAGGTGCACAACTTCACATTGCCATCTACGTTCCAAGTTTCAGAGTTCTGCTCCGGACAAACAAAGGTTAACAAGAAGAAGAATAATAACAAATACAGTATGTCCCTTTCAGATAAGGGTAGACAGAATAACAAATACAGCATGTCTCGCTTTCAAAAGGCCTTTCAGAGAAGGAGTCATAATTCATATATTAATGTTTGCATAAAGTTTAGACTTCAAACCATATTGGCATCTTAAGTTAAGTCCTTATACATAAAAATATTTATTTCCAAGTTGTTTGATGTTTTTGTGTGATAAGAATTTGTTAAATGCAATTTTTATGTATTTTACATGTCCTCAAATCACTTTTAAGGAACTTTGTAATTTATCAATATAAATCATAAATACCTCTGCTTGTCTTAGGTATTGGTAAATATCTTCTTCATATTCTGGAACAGTAAGTATCACAGCCTCTCTATCAATAGGTTTCTTTTCTTCAACTGATACATCTAATATCATAGGAGATTCTGGAAAAAGTAAAACAGAAATTAAAATTCCTCCATTTACAGTGCTAAACGCAAGTATCGGAAATAATTTTATAAAGCGGGCTAGAAGTACAATCATTTCACAAGCACAATCTTATGAAAGCTGAGCATCATGTAATGAAAACAAGTTGGATTATCCTGCATTAAAATCCATTACTTTCTTCTTGTTTTGAGTACAAATTTGGCAATATAATAAAATAAACACCTGAATTAAGCAGTAGAACTATTCTTGAAACTTTTGACGAACATTAAAGACACTTATTTTTTAGTAACCCAATATAAAGCTATTTAAAAAATAATTACAACAGTAACATTGGGACAACCATTTACTTTCACTTATGTTAACTAACCCTTAAGGCTTTCCAAAATAAAGATGCTACCTGAAGCCTCTGGAGAAGGCGACTTTTTAAAAAATATTGTGGCTCACAATGGAAAATCAAATATTGCCATGTATTCAACTTCCATAATTTTTCAAAGTAGAATGTTGCAGACTGTATAAACTACTTTAATATGAAAAGGGTAAAGTCTCAAACACAACATGCATTTAGGTCAATATGTTTAATCTTAATTTAAGTCCTACTTCAATGCAGACACTTGTTTAAAATTGATCACTACCGCATCAACTAAAATGATTAACAGACTTATTAGAGCTCTGTTATGTAATGTATAAACCAATCCCCTTGACTTTCGTTTCTTTGAAGAAATCGATAAGAGTTTGCAATTAAACTCGATTACATGCATATAGGAACAGCAATATCAAGCGGGGGGAAAAATTGGCCAATTTTTCATGAACCAACTTTTTACAGGCAGCGAGTTCCCATTTTAAGATGCAAATTTGCTACTGCTAATTTCAAACCCCGAGATGTCTGGCTTACAAGCAAAGTTGTAAACATGAATTATGAAATGATGAGTTAGCAATTAGTGACTTACAGTGCAATAACGGTTTGGTTTGTGTACATACCTGCACTGTCGTCTAGGCATGTAACATCTGGACTTGAAGGAATGAGTGGAAGTTTGCTTTCCGCAGGTAGAGAAGTGACAGATTGTACCAACTTAGCATTTGTGTTCAGGGTCTTAAGTGGCTGTCGTGCTGCTGGCTTGGTTTGTTTCACAGATTCATCAACAAATACCGAGAACGTGCCGCCTTGTGGAACAAAGTCTTTTCCTTGTTTCTTTGAAAAAGCATTCTCATCTTGTAAGCCATCCGTTGTCTAAATGCAGAAATATACTTAACTTGAAACAATGCTCATGAATAAAACAATTGTATACATTATAGGTAACAAGGGTAAAGCAAGCATCACTTTACATTTTAAGTCATTTATATAAACATTAATTGGTTCCTTTCAAAGGAAATTCGAGATTATTAGACTATCTTAAGTGCTGCTGGCTTGGTTCGTTTCACAGATTCATCAACAAACTGAGAACGTGCCGCCTTGTGGAACAAAGTCTTTTCCTTGTTTCTTTGAAAAAGGATTCTCATCTTGTAAGCCATCCGTTGTCTAAATGCAGAAATATACTTTACTTGAAACAATGCTCATGAATAAAACAATTGTATACAATATAGGTAACAATGAGAGTAAAGCAAGCCTCACTTTACATTTTCAGTCATTTATATAAACATTGGTTCCTTTCAAAGGAAATTCGAGATTATTTGACTAATTTAGAGCGGAAGAAAGTGAAATAATATATTTCTCAAGGTTAAATTGTAAATTTAGAAAATATGAACCGATATCAAGTTCATTATTTGTTTTAATGCGGATGGCAACAATACTTTAAATATTCGTTAAAGGACTTAAAAAATTGAAATGTTGCCGATAGCGTGGGTCAAAATAACGGCGGATTTCAAAAATATATAACAATGATACCTTTGGTTTTGCTGCTCTCGTAGGTTGAACCCGAACTTGATTGACTTGGTTAGTAATAGCACCGAGAACAGTTCTCTTTGGTCCAGCATGAACACTGCTTCTTGTGTTCATGGCCTTTCCACGCCGTCCAACTTGGTTTTCAGCATCCTGTGCGATTCCAAATGCGAAGGACATTTTCCGTTTCAAGCGGTTTCCTTTCAGTTGAAATTCAAATACAGATATCTCGAATAATATCCTCTTTTAAGAGGGAATGTTCAACGTATAACTTAATCACATGTGCATTCACAAATTTCAATTCTTTAGCTTGTGTCTAATTCTTTATAATCGTGCTTTCACAGAAAAACTTTTTGAATGAACTGAATGTCAAGATCTCAGCTGTGTCAATCGTTGAAATACCCGCGACCCTCAAACGGACCAATCAAAATCTTGTTTGGACGGTCACATGATATACAAGCTAATGTAACGTCATTCGTTTTCATTCGGGAATTTCCGTCTACAGGAAGTAGTTAAACGGATTTGAGAAATAGACATTTTCAAAAATTATCATAAATAAATGGTTTTATATTGTAACGAGTTAACGAATTTCTGGTAAAATTACTGGGTTCGTGTTTTCTTTAGTACGTTAATTCATATATTAATAAGAAAACATTTTTGCTCTAGATCTACGTTTGTTTTGTAATCTCTAAAGCGTATATTAAAGTTTAACCCTTAGCCTGTTCAGTCTCTGGCCATGGCAATTTATAATAACATCAAATGATATATGTATCTATTTGATGATGGAACACACAGTCTCCCTTTTTAATGATTGCAGTGTGTGTATGATATAAGGGTATGTTTGTGTTCAATTCCATTATAATGGGCTGGGGATTTTCCTGTACATACTGTTTAGCGAGTTATATTTGAAAATGGTTGAAAGGGTTGCACACAAGTTTAGAACAATATATAAACAATCCATGTCGCAGAAAAGGTGTTTGTTTTTTAAACTTAATTGGTGATTTGTCCTGTAAATGTTTTACATTCTTTAATTTGTATGTACAATTGAATTCCTATTTGTTCATATTTTCTCTTATGTTGAGCTACGGGTTGAAGTTATTTAATTCCTCTCTCACTCTTATTTGTCGACTCGTTTGCATACATACCGGGGGCGTAGCTTGCAATAATCAATGTGTAGGCCGTCTCGTGAAAAAATCAATATTGTGGACTCTGCGTAAATATCGACCCGGATCAGCATAAGCATGCCACATAGGCCTACCCGGATAGATACTTTTCGCCTCCTGTGGATTTTCTGTTTCAGGAATAGCTACTCTATACATCTATCCCCCTAAGACGGAATGTGTCGGCCGGATCAGTCTGCGCGGATAGCGCAGGCTGATCTGGTCGATACATTACGCAGATGTCTCTCGCCGTAGCTGCATTTTGGGGCATTTTGAGAAAAAATGTGTAGGCACGTTCCTACAATGCCTAAAGGGAGCTACGACCCTGCAGACAAGTTACACAGTAACAGCTTTTGAATTCATTATGGCAAAGGAAGGAATTGTTCTTTATGAGCAATTTATACTTATAAGACAAAAGCTAATGTTTTCATCTGCTTTCATTTAGAGACTCTTTCCAATTTGTTGCGCACATGGTTTCAAAGTCGTCTGCTGGGTTTGTTTTGTACCTGCTTCTTATGGATATTCTGAAGGTTATTTATATGTTTCACCCCAGAAGCACATAAACAAACAAGAACATTAGGCCTACAATCAGTCGAGAACATTTTAGAGTGCCATCAATGTGTTTGAATGGTGTATACACAGAGAATTAATTCGTATCAGAGAATATCATGGGATTAACCAATTAGAAAACATTGTGGCAAAAGAAGAAATCGCTAAGACTTATCTGAGTTTACAAAAGTTGGCGGAAGTTCGAAGTTTATGTTCAAGTAATATTTAAACAGTTTAGCTATTGATCAGAATGTGCCTATGCACACTCAATCTGCATCTTCACTGATTTCAGAAGTCAGTTCGTGAATTTTTCCATGGGCAGGCTCATATTGACAACTTGCAATGGCCTACATACATCTAACATAAGCCTGAGTGTAAGGTAATCATAATCTCTTGCCCCATATATATCTGAAGCAGACGGTTTTTGATTTGTTTATCTCTTCTTTTTCTTCAGATACGGGACCTGATTAATCATAACAATTAGTCGTGCACTTAAACTTTCAACATGCAATATATTTATATTTTTCCCTACACAGATATGGTTGAAGCAAAGTTTAAAACTAGCATACCAGGTAAAAATGTTAGGGGATAGATAGAGTAAGCTTTACCCGGCTTAGTCTGATACTTTGTTAATTTAACAGCTTCGGAAGAATTTTATCGCGGGCACCAATCAACACCTTCTTTGTGTCGGCCAATTTTACCACCAATAGCATTTTCACAGTGTATTAACCAAAGTTAAACTCAATTAACCGAAACATAGTTCTGGAAGATTTATTCATCCCCATTTCTCACTTACAATGCATTTTGTATTCCATGCAACGGATTGTAACAGAAAAGCAGCCATTCGTCCGTATCACACATACACAATACAAGAGGTGTGCAATATGTTACCTTTTCACCTTCGGAAGTATGTTATTACGATCACCAATCAACGCCTTAAGTTCTTTGTCGGCCAATTTTAGCACAAATGGCATTATCATGCACAAATATCTTCAGCGGATACTTTGAAATCGTATCTGCAAAATTTATCTGGAAAATCTCTCAAACAAAAGTTTAATTACTGAATATAATTTGTTTACATACTGTCTTCTAGAAATGCGTATGACCATGGGATAAGGTTAAAGACAATATATGTTACCCTTTTTATGAACGAAACGGTAACACTTATATGATGAATTTTACATTATTTATAAGCGGATATGAAGAAATAAATATCAAACTTAAAACAATTATGAACCCAACTTTAAACAACAACTGCGACTAAACTAGACTGATATCAGCCGACTTTTTGCAGACAAATTTTAGTCAGTGAAGCAAACCTACTCCGTGCATAAGAGATCAAAGACATTTGACATCAACTACTTAAAATGTTGTCGTCTGCTTTATATTCACCTGACGAACAATTTAAATATTTGGGAAATAGTTGAGATTAAATTTAAAAAACACACACACTTATAAACATTGTGGGGAAAGATATGTGGTTTTGTTATGGTGGGCAACTTTTCCTTTACTCACTAAGTTATCGAACTACGTCTGCTAAAGAGGCGTGTAAAGTCCTGTTTATCCGGATAAGGGTTAGTCACCCTTTCACATGTATACGCTTTCTGACGCCTCTGAAGCAGACATATTTTGAAAACATTGTGACAAAGGTAGAAATTGCTGATTTTTAACTCTATTCAATAGTTATACAATTTATAGAGATCCCCCCCCCCCCCCCCCCCGCCCCTTTTTTTCAAAGACGTCTGCTGCAGATTTGTTGTATGTGGGAAAGGGATACCAGGCGTAATATTGTGTAACAGTAAGGGTGTTATATTGATCTGTTGTAAGATTAATCTTAACTCTTGTAAAAATTGTTTTTAGAAGATGATCATTATATAGATATTATTTACAACCGTGATAACATATTACGTCATAGCGTAAAGAGTCACGTGACAACATAGTATTTTCTGATCGCCGAATTTGGCCGTATTGCCGAGTGCGAGGGCAAACAAACCCAGGACAGCAGTATTCGAATGGTCGTCGATTCGATATTCGTATAGCACGGTTTCACGAATCCGTCCCAGTCCCTCCTTAGTGATTAACCATTTTCCACATACAACAAATCTGCAGCAGACTTTGAGAATATCTAGGGCAAAGATATGGAAAATCTCTTTAACCCTTTCCCTCATACGACAATTCTGCAGCAGACGACTTTGAACGTATACTGTCAAAATATAGAAAATCTCCATAATTGAAAGGATAACCTATGACAAAAAGTGGAAAACATTGTGGCAAAAGGAGAAATTGCACGTTTTTTTTTTTAAATAATGTGGCAAAAGGAGAAATTGCTCGTTTTGATAATGATAATGTGTTCATAGGTCGCCTGCTGCAGAGGCGTCAAAAATATTCTGTGTGTGTAGCATCAATAACGAAGCTCTTTTACTTTACTGGTTTTCAATTTTATCATATATATTGAAATTTATATGGATGTATACAAACGTTTGTACCTTGTACCCTACCTGAGTGAGTGTATTCAATGTAATACACTCACCCTGACCCTACGTAATGATTATAAGCTTTTTTTTCTGATGCATTGACATCAAAATGCCGGTTTTTAATTAATAAGGAATATAGGTACGTTTATGGGTATAAAGAAACACAATCTCTTGCATATTTGTTTTTAAAGTCAATGAGATATAGTTTATAAGTGTATAAGAGTGGTCTTGGGATTAGGTGGTGAAAATTTGCTATCTTTGAAATATTTATACTGCAAACACTCGTGAAAATATGCGGTATGTGACATTAATCCTTTCCCGCATAGTGACGCTTTCTGTCGCGTCTGCAGCAGACTGCTTTTCTGAAAACATGGCGACAAAAGAAGAAATTGCACGAGCAATTTTTCCTTTTGTCACGATGGTTTCAACTCTATTCCATTTGTTTTCGGGTATGTTTTCCAAGTCGTCTGCTGCTGTCGATGTGTTTGTTGTATGTGGGAAAGGGGGGGGGGGGGGGGGGGGGGGGGGTACACTTTCTCTAGTCCGTCCGACATTGACATTGAAAGGTTAACCCTTTCTCGCATACCCCCCTATAAATGAAGATATAATTACCGAAAGAACTTGAAACGAGCCATTTCTCCTTTTGCTACAATGTTTTTCAAAAGTCGTCTGCTGCAGAGGCGTCAGAAAGTGCCTGTATGTGGGAAACGGTTAATGTTTGTTTGCCTTTAAGCAAATACTCGTGGAAACCGGAAGGGGACCTGTCAAATTCGAATTGATACTGAAAAGGACATTAAAACGGTTTAAAAATAGGGATAAGTGTCTATTTTCACATCAGCGTCACGGTTTAGCACCCGATAATTGCAATGCCTAATTCAAAACTGACGTAACTAATATTGTAACAGGATGCAGTTACTCGTCTTTAGAAATAAATTTAGTATAGATTAATATGAAACAGGTAAAAATTAAGGTGACCATTTCTTTATTTAAGTGCTTCCTTTTTTTATAAAATTGCACTTGCATACAAACCGTGAAAGGAGAACAAACGCAGACAGTGAAGTATCACACGAGTCTATGTGCACGCAAGCTCTCATCGCGTACAGATAACAAAACACAAATATATAAATGCATAGGCCTATATAAAAGTAAATAGCATTTTCAAAATGTGGGATCGAGAAGACTCCCTTGGTCCCAGGCAGGGATTAGTCGACACATTACATGTAAATTTGTCCGACATTAAATCATTGTGATAAAAGGAGAAACTGTTCATAATGCTTCTCTCCTATTGCTACAATGATTTAAACTTTTTTCAATGATCAAACTTTAATTATAAATTCATGTTTGTCGAAATGTTTTCGAGGGCGTCTGCTGCAGATTTGTTGTATGTTTGAAAGGGTTAATCTTACACACCTTTTTGCAAATACAACAAGTCTGCAGCAGACGACATTGAGAATATATTATCAAATATGGAAAATTTATATAAATGAAAATACAAAAGCAATAGAGATGAAACAGTGTGCGCAAAGGGACAAATTGCTCATTATAAGTAATTTCTCCTTTTCATGATTGTCTGCGGTAATTGCGCCTGTTTGTGCGAAAGAATTAAAATATAGACTGTTTAGATATATGAATACAATACAAAGTATAATTGATACAATTCTTACATAATAATGATTAAATCAAACACATTGACCATAAATAAAATGTGTCAATTAAAGGACAACAGAGTTGTTCGGCTAACCATTCAGTAATGGAGAAGGCATATTTGAATGTCCAAGCTGATAAAGAGGGCCTGGCGCCAAAAACTGTCTGTTTATTTTGCTGCATTGTCACTATTTACCCTTTACCACATCCAGTGAATCTGCAGCAGACGAATTCGAAAAGATTTGGCAAAAATATGGAAAGTTTTTATAAATGAGAGTACAATTGAATAGAGTTTAAAAAAAATTGGGACAAAATTCGACTGCTGCAGATACGTCTGTGCGTGGAAAAGAGTTAACATCGCAATAGAAATTATCATATAAACAGTCAATGTGTGTATATTGAACAAAGATTATAGAAAATGTGAAAAGCGGTCACGAACTTGATAAATGCAGACTTCTCTCGTATAAGTTTTTCAGTCTAATTACTAATCATATTATGTGAAATTGACAACTTTTGACAGAATGATTGAAGAACAGTCGATGGTTGACAAATACGGAATACTTTCACTACTTATTGCGACTTTTGACTCCAATTCAAACAATGATCTTGAAAAGAATATTTTATGGACAAACAGAGCAGTTCCTCAAAACGAGCGATTTCTCACCTTGTTCGTATCACAATTATATATTTTTCTATGGGCGTGTTAAGTGCAAACTACCCTAAAGTTATCTTATAGGATAAACTTATTTTGCTGTCAATGTCTTATAAAGCATGAACAACCAGTCACTAAGCCATTTAACACGTGCAGTCTGACGTGTATGCAGCAGACGACTTTTGAAAAACGTAATGAGAAGTCTCTCCATTTGTCACGATGTTTTTAACTCTTCTCAATATTAACACTTCCAGTAAGCGAGATTTTTGACATTATTAATTAGATGTTTTCTCGGACGTTTGCTGCAGTTTTGTTGTATGCGGGAAATTATTAACCATTTTCCCCCATACAGACGCTTTCTGACGCCTCTGTAGCTTTTGAGAACATTGTGGCAAAAAGAGAAATTGCTCATAATGAAAAATAGTTTCAACTTTATTCAATAATAAATTTGTCTGTTGCATATTTGCTGTATGCAGGAAATGATTAAAGATTTTCTTTAATATTTTATACTCGTCCAAACGCAGTCCCTCAATATATTGTGTTGTGAAACAGCTGTCAGTCATTTAAACAATAACCGAAGTTTAGCCATTCCTCCTTTCCGAGGATTGACAAGTCATTCTGACTTGCGTTAGGGCTAATAGCTATTCTATGGTCGAATAAAATTGTACGTAGTGCTGTGCGAGAAATCAAGGTAACACACTAATCTCAATTAAACCAGACATAAAATCGCACGCTACGTTCATAGAAGTTTTTTGGTCTGATTTTAATAAAATTGGGTAACAACTCAACCAAACTCAATTTTATTCAGACAAGTCGGCACATAAAAGTATATACACGTAAAGAATATGGCTTAACCCTTTACCTCATATAAACGCTTTCTGACGCAGACGGCTTTTTGAAAACATAGTGACAAAAGAAGAAATTGCACAAAACGTGCAATTTCTCCTTTTGCCACAATGTTTTCCACTTTTTGTCATAGGTTATCCATACAATTATGGAGATTTTCTATGTTTTGACAAAATACGTTCAAAGTCGTCTGCTGCAGAAGTGTCGTATGAGGGAAAGGGTTAAACATACGTAAGGTGAACTGGCCGCCGTGATATAACTGAAATTGCATTGAACTCCAATGTTTATGTCCAATCAATGAAGATAAGAAAGGTTTGCTGAATATTAAATATACGAGCCAGTGCATAAGAGCGATACAAGGTGTTGTCATTTCTGAACAGCGTAGGTTTAGATCATATTGTCCATTTGCTCAGTCTTATCATGATTTACACACGTGGAAAGAGCTTTCTAACAAGCATGAATGAGTATTATGCGACCAGTGTTTATCTTAATCAGACTGTTCGGATACACAGGCTAATATGGATCTATACTGTTAACAGTTAACAATAGACAATTTTACTTTTTCCCATACACAGTGAAAATGAAGTCAATCTGAATTGAATTCAATGTAAACAGGAAAGAATTGCAAAAAATATATTATGTTTGAGCTTCAGCTGGAGAGAAATTGGTCTTGTAACACCTCGGTGACGTAATAACATAACGGTTTATATGGCACAGACAATTAATGTGACCACCCATCTAGTGTTTGTCAGAAGGTAACCCTTACCCAGAAACAGCAAATCTGCAGCAGACGACTTTTAAAAATCCAGACAAAACGATAGAAATTCTACTTAGATGATATATCAATATTTGAATATAGTTTACATCACTGTGGCAAAAGGATGAATTTATGAATTTATCCATTTGCTACAATGCTTTCAAAGTCGTCTGCTGCGAAGACGTAAACATGCGTCTACATTGTAAATGTAAGCGCTGCTCGCGGATGCAACAAGACGGTTTTGGCAACGAAACTCTTGCGTTCCGTCAGATTTAGTCAAAATCATGGCTCTATAAAATGTTGGTAGACATGGGAAACTCGGATGACATTGTGTGTATGTACATACGTACCCGAGTCTTCACTGTTCGCATAAGTATGCGTTAGACATACATTCTCTAATTCTATCATATCTATGTTAATGACTTGAATTTTACAACCCGAGTGTTTATGGACTGTTTACCTGATAGGCTATTTTTAAAGTCGTCTGCTTTATGAATAACTGAGACGAAAATCGTAATATTTGGAATAACGGAATAATTCTTTCGAAACCAAATTAAAAATTGCATGGGAAACTGAGGTGACAATTGCATATTTGAGCAATTTCATCACTCTTCACATTGTTTTAAATGTCGTCTGCTGCAATTGCTTCTAATGTGGTCTGTATCAGGTAAAGGGTTTATTAGGTATGTGGTCTGCACTGTTCTGATAGGAAACATATGGTAGTAATAAAGGTGAAAGACCATTTGGTGATGTCGATAACGAACTGCCCCACGCAAAAACATGCTAACGTACAAGATGACGGTGAAATTGCCGTATGGTCCGAGTTTTCTCTTCACCCTTTCCCTCATATAGACGCCTTTTACACGCCTCTGCAACAGACGGCTTTTTAAAAACATGGAGAAAAAAGAAGAAATCGCTCAAAACGAGCAATTTCTCCTTTCGTCACCATGTTACAATTCTAATCAACTATTGTTCTTTTATTTAAAGGGAATTTCTGTGCTTTTGCCTAGACGTTTTCAAAGTCGTCTGCAGTAGATTTGTTGTAAGTGGGAAAGGGTTACGAAAAGTGTAACAACAAAGCTTGGGGCAAACATCTAGAGTTGTGTCCCCAATAATGTTTCCGCCGGAAGTTTAGAAGATACTGCTGTAAGTGACCGGTTCCTTACACTTACCCTTATTTTCTTCTTCTACAATACCATGTCTGTGAGAATATTCTCATAATTCCTTACATATGGTTTAACGCTGAAATAACATTTGAAAAAACAAAACTCACTAATCAATCCGATTCGAATGTGAACTGACAGCTCAGTGTTTAGCACAGTTATAGCACATGAAAACTTCTTCTCGTACACCGTCACATATATAATGCGGAATCACAGGGACGTGCTTCTCTAAAAATGAATATGATATATGCATAGGGTCCTATTTATTTTTTGAGGAGCACGTCCCTGTGGCACAATCAAGTAATTTATTTCATTCATATGGACTCATTTTTGTTTGAACTGGCAGACTTATTTATAAGCCCGCACGCATGTTAATTGCATACTCCCTTGAGACAGACCAGAATGCACAGAAGCGTGATTCTGAAGTCATATTCAGGGACCTTTTATCGAAAATACACGTATAAACAGAATTTGACCTGTGAGCCATGTCCTTTTCAAATAAATCTTCATAAATTTATTTTTTAAAATTCAACACATTATATATAAATGGTGATTTAACCCATTCTCACATGCAACAAATCTGCAGCAGATGACTTGAGAAACCTATTGGCAAATACATAAAGGAGAAATTACTCGTTTTAAGCAATTTTCCCTTCTGTTACATTGTTTTCAAAAGTTTCAAAACCATTACACCAACTCAACAATCTTCCCTTTTGGTAGTTAACAATCTGTAAGAATAAAGGTGTATTCACTGGGAAAAGATGAACACATTTAACAAAAGGAAAATTTTCTCGTTTTCAGCAATTTTCCCTTATGTAACAATGTTTTCAAAAGTTTCAAAACCATTACCCCAACTCAACAATCTTCAAGGGCAACTATCTTCCCTTTTGGTAGTTAACCAATATTAAAGGACCATGCTTACGACGTCCTGTAGGAATTGTCATGTGATGAAAAATAATAATTGAGAATTGGGAACAGTTCACGTAATTTTTAACAGTATTTCAGTTATATACATGATAATCAGAACTTAATGTTACGTAAAAAATACAATCGAACATTCTTTTCATTCGAATAGACCTACATCGGCTGAACGGAAATGTAAATGCGGGTAAGATATCTTTACAGCAAATATCGAATTTATAAACTCGTTTTGGCAAAGCATGCACAATAGGTCGAAAATCCGAATACTTTGTGATCGAATACTAATTTTGGTATTCGTTGCCATCCCTAATAATAAATAAAATAATGAAGCCATACTCGTACAAGAATAGCGACACACTATATATATACCATAACGTTATGTTAACCAAATATAAGACATTTCCATTTTCAACAAATCTGCAGCAGAGGACTTTGAAAACATCTAGAAATCTCTAAAAATCAGGGCCGTAGATAAGAGGGATAGACAACTCCTGTTATCTGGTTAAAATATCACACGTAGAAATAAAATTGTCAAAATTTACACATTTTGTAGCAAAAAACCCTTTAAAGTCACAATTGCCACATAAACAAAACATACATATTCTGAAAGCTTAATATTTCAACTAAGGTTAGAGATACAATGAATAAATTGAATTTCTTTCTATTTTGAACAATGACTGGTTTAAAAGACACAGATATTGGGATTTCTGAATTATATTATTATTTTCCAAAAATTAATAGACTGACATTTTTCATACGGATAACATATTATCAAAACATGTAAACTATTAAAATAGTTTTATCTACTTCAATAGAAGAATGTTTAAACTTCCAGAAAATATTTTTTTTAGTTTCATGTCTTGAATAGTTATTGAGTTTTACGTGCTACAAATGTCGGCACGGGTGATATTTTAGTATATAATTTAGTTACGTCCCTGTAAAAATGAAAGAACAAGTAATACATCTGAAAACATTGTAACAGGAGAAGAACTTGTTGTTTATAAGCAATGCGTTCAAGCCTCCTGATTCACTCAATGTGTCTGTACGTGAGGAAGAGTTATGACACCATACAAGTGTTGCATCTAGCCAGCCATCTTAACTAGTTTATAGAGCAATTTTAAGAAAATATGTTCAGTGATCTTTAAAAATGTTACCAAATCATGAAGGACATGACTTTATTAAAATTCAGTCTTATAATGAGGTTTGAAAGAGAAAGATTTTTTTTTTGGGGGGGGGGGGGGGGGGGGGGGGAGTTATGCCGTTTTCAAAAGTAGTTTATGTATATCACAAGGGATGTCCCTGATATCACGGCGACATAAGAGATAGATCATCTTTGTGAAAAATCAATTTTAGTGTCCTTGAGTACTCATCAAAACTATTTTGTGGATAGAACTTGCATTTTGGTTCTCTTTTCTTCATGCCTTTACCCCAGTCAAAATCACATTCCATTTCACAAGAGTTCCAAAATACCAGCTTCAGTTCAAAGATTTTACTGGCAAACACTTTTCAACATAGTTCTGTTGCATAAGTTGATAGTTTAAATGTTTATCGTCGAGCCACGATAGCTACTTCGCTTATGATGAGGGATGTCAATCCAGGCAGGGACACTATATTACATGGGGGTTGAGATCGGCCGTTCATTCTTTCTTATAATTGAAAAGTAATTTTAACTAGCTTATTCGTTTTCATCTAATTGGCTTAATAGTCTATATGCCAATTGCCGGGAAGAATGTTCTGACGTGAGGTAATCAGTAATCCTATGTTGCATTGTTAAGATATGGTCCGGACAAAATATGGCTTCCGACCGACCGACCGACCGACACAGTGACTCCTATATACCCCCCGAAAACTTTGTTTTACTCAACATTTTGCATATCTATAAAGAGACATCATTTTGCCTTATCTATATGTCATATATTCTCGCCTTATGACACTCACTGTAAAGTTTCAATAGAAAATCTCGGACGCTCACTGTAAAGTTTCAATAGAATATCTCGATGGATGGATGTTGGTCACATGAAATATCTCTCTGAGCTGATGGTTAATCTCTTATTCATGTAGACCAAGTCTGCAGCAGAAGAGTTTGAAAAGATTGCCGGAAATACATGCAAACTCTATAAATGAAAGTATAAATTTTGAATATTGTATAAAACGATATGGGAAAAGGAGAAACTACCAACTTTGAGCAATTCCTTCTTTTAACCACAATGTTTGGAATAGTTTTCTGGTGTAGATGAGCGTAAATATGGAAAAGGAAATAAACTCACTAACCTAGATTGAGAGCACTTGTCATAACTGACAACAGTTACTGTAGTAACATTTTGGATGGATGAATTGATAATACAGTATTTCATTTTATAAACAATTTATTCATAATTTCATCAAGTATCATTGAACAGTTTAATAAACGACAATTCAATAACAATTTTACTCTTTCCGTGATAGACTAAAATTTGTAGTAGATGAAAACTAGAAATACTGTTAGCAAAGCTCACTGAAGAATACCCTCCGCTCCCCTCCCAAAGCATCGGATACAATGGTAAAGTTTTTACTTTGCTGTTGAAATTCCAAATGTCTTTCTGATCAAATAAATATCGAATGTTACATCATATTGATTAAATTTTTAATTGTGTTCTTGGTTAGACATGTTTGTTTACCATTTGTGTTTAAATTTAAATCCAGACACTCAAATAGAAAAATATCATGTCACAATGGTATCTACATATGATGTGTAACCTTCATGTAATGTTTGAACCAAATCCATTGAGCCGTTTAGGAGGAGTAGTGCTTACAAGAAATGTGGAGGTATGTGCACAGGAGTCCCTCGCAGGTAACCTCTAAGTTGAATTATTTCCCCTTGGAAGAATCCGAGGCGTATGATCTTTCTTCATGCATATCTACATATGATGTGTAACCTTCATGTAAAGTTTGAACCAAATCCATTGAGCCGTTTTGGAGGAGTAGTGCTTACAAGAAATGTGGAGGTATGTGCATAGGAGTCCCTCGCAGGTAACCTCTAAGTTGAATTATCTCCCCTTGGAAGAATTAGAGGCGTATGATCTTCCATCATGCATATCTACATATGATGTGTAACCTTCATGTAAAGTTTGAACCAAATCCATTGAGCCGTTTTGAAGGAGTAGTGCTTACAAGAAATGTGGAGGTATGTGCACAGGAGTCCCTCGCAGGTAACCTCTAAGTTGAATTATCTCCTTCCTTCATGCGGCCATGTTTTTTCGACCAATCAATATGGCTTGGAGGAATCTGAAAGAGGGTATTCTAAGGAATATTTCTACAAAATTATTTGATTTTTTTTCCGGTATGTTGACATTGAAACCAGAATTCTGCATGGGTCCCAAGGATTTGAAGGAATTATGGTGAGGTCATTGGGGGATGCTTTCTGTGAAGTTTAATCCCAATTGAACCACTGGTTGACGGACGATGCACTACGAACGACGGACAAAAGGCGATCACAATAACTCAACTTGAGCACTTTGTGCTCAGGTGAGCTAAATTTTTTTAGAGAAGGTCAAATAGCCCATGAGTAAATTCTGCTTTTTTTATCTAATTGTTATCAACATTGTATAATAAATGTTATACTACCAATATTCAACAACATTATATATATTTGCCGATTCATTAAAAAAATAATCTTTCATGTATAGGACCATCATCTCTGACTTTTTTACCCTCGCAATTGGCGAGCAGAACTTATACTGTTAAGTTCATTGAAATCGTAAATATGCATAAAAATAAAAGTATATATTTTTTTAATCCCATTGCTTGTAGTTGTGTTGACAACATACACCTATTATATTCCTTGCACAATTTAACCATCTTATTGCTATCATATGGCATTTGATGTCAATATGGCCAATGAAAAAAAGTGACATCTGTGAAATTTGATGTTAAAAAAATGTTAAAAAAGAGGTTTGTGAAAATTACTTATTGTCCAAAATGGATTTAGGGCAAGGGTTGATACTTTAGGATATAACCAAATAAATAAAATGCATTCAGTACAATGTATGAAAATGTGAAATTTTGTCTTTTCCAACAGTGATTTTTAGTCTGTTTGAAAAGTATCCTATATGTCTAAAGTTTCTCTCCCCTTTTTCAGTTCACATTTTTTTTCAATTTTGGAGTATCTCAACAGTTCATAAACATTTATAATTTTAGCACTTCATCAATTCTTGTAATACCCTCTCTTTGCAAGTGAGTTTCTCCATAGACTCCTAGCTTTGATCAGCTATGAAGGTTTTGTACTTTGCTTGCTGTGATCTGGGAGTATCCACTAAAAAGGGAAAGTAATTTGTTAATGATTGAAATGATAAGAGTGAACAAAGATTAGACTGCATATATGTAAGTTTTTCCTGATCTACAGTGTCTCAAAACACTGAATAAAGAAAATTATACCATCTGTATAAGGTGCATTAACCCTTTATCAAATACACACCCTTTCTGAAACTTCTCAATCAAACAGTAAACATTGCAGCAAAAGGAGAAATTACTCATAATGAGCTATTTCCCCTTTTGCCACATTATCTTCAAATCTATTCTAAAATAATCCTTGCATTTATAAAGATCTTTCTTTTTTTGTTTATATATTTTCAAGGGTTAACACAGACTCCTATTTTTCACCACATATATGCTTTTCAATTCAATTGTTTAACAATTAAAAGAATGTCCAACAGGTTTTGGTACTTGATAATTTAAACAAGAGGCCCTAGAGACCCAGTATCACTCCACGGCCATAAGGCAAAAATCAAATCTCCAAACAGCCCTGCCCCCTAGTAGCCATGTTTTTTACCAACCACCATGGCTTAAAGGAATCTTGTAGAGTGTCACCCAAGGAATGTTTCTGCAAAATTATTTGAAAATCAGCCTGTCACTTTCGGAGGAGAGGATATTTTAAGTTTTCACTATAGCCATATAAGGCAAAATAGCCCCTCCCTCTGGCGGCCATGTTTTTCAACCAATCAACATGGCTTGAAGGAATCTGATAGAGGGTCACCCAATGAACATTTCTACAAAATTATTTGAAAATCGGCTGAACACTTTCGGAGAAGAAGATTTTTTAAGTTTTCACTATAGCTGCTGCTATATAGTGCAAAATTGCCCCGCCCCCTGGCGGCCATGTTTTTCGACCAATCAACATTTCTTGAAGGAATCTAATAAAGGGTCACCCAAGGAACATTTCTACAAAATTATTTGAAAATCGGATTGACACTTTCGGAGGAGAGTATATTTTAAGTTTTCACTATAGCCATATAAGGCAAAATAGCCCCGCCCTCTGGCGGCCATGTTTTTCGACCAATCAACATGGCTTGAAGGAATCTGATAGAGGGTCACCCAATGAACATTTCTACAAAATTATTTGAAAATCGGCTGAACACTTTCGGAGAAGAAGATTTTTTAAGTTTTCACTATAGCTATATAATGCAAAATTGCCCCGCCCCCTGGCGGCCATGTTTTTCGACCAATCAACATTTCTTGAAGGAATCTAATAAAGGGTCACCCAAGAAACATTTCTACAAAATTATTTGAAAATCGAATTGACACTTTCGGAGAAGAAGATTTTTTAAGTTTTCACTATTTTTTTCTTTCGGTTGCCATGGAAACCAGAATTATGGATGGATAAAAAAAATTGAAGGAATTTAAGAGAGGACATTAGAGAGGATGCTTCCTATGAAGTTTCAACCAAATTGGCCAAGTGGTTAGGAGGAAGAAGTTGTTTAAAGGAAAAAGTTAACGCACACACTGACGCACGCACGACGGACAATTCGCCATGACATAAGCTCGACTGGCTTTCAGCCAGTGGAGCTAAAAAACCATTTCCTACATGAAAGGTCTTGTCAAAAAGAATAAACATGGCACACATGAAAGCCTTATCATCACAAAATAAAACATTATTGCCAATGTTAAAAGTTTTAGACATCAAGGTCTCAACACCAAACGTTTTGGTATAACTAGAAAGTATTTGTCACAAGTCATACACTTGCCTTAAACTTGAGAGCACTATCTCTGACAGGTAAAATATTATAGCTAATTTTAACCCTTTTCCCCCCCATAGATGCTTTCTGACACCTCTGCAGCTGATGACTTTTGAAAACATTATGACAAAAGGAGAAATTGCTCAAACCAACCAATTATTCCCAATGCCAAAAAGGGTTCAACTCTTATCAGTAATTATACCTTCATTTTCAGAGATTTTCCAGAATTTTTTCTAGATGTTTTCAAAGTCGTCTGCTGCATTTATGTCATATGTGGGAAAGGGTTAAGGTATCAGACAAACATTATATGCCACTGAAACTTACGATTCCAAGAGGCATAGTAAAATTTGGAAAAGATTATTTATGATACTTTTACTTACTCTTGATTCTTGCTTACTTTATAGAACTCATCAACAAACTCTGAACGTCCAAGTAATTCAACAAAATCTTCATCGTGAGTAATCACAACGAGCTGAAAATTACGTTGATGGCTCCTAGCTTTTATAATGCTGAAAAATAACACAATTCATAATTAATTTAAGGCTTTTTGATATACAATAATTCTGCAGCGGACACCTTTGAAAACATCATGATAAAAATATGGAAAATCTCTGAAAATTAGTATAACTTCAGTCATCTGTTGCAGATGCATCAAAATGTGACTGCATGTGTGAAAGGGTTAATTATGAATTTAAAGTGTAAACAGATACCAAAGAAGGCAGTATATTAATAACAAGAGCTGTCAGAGGACAGCGTGCTCGACTTTATGCCCCTAATTCAGATAAAGCACTATTTCATTATATTGCACTTAAGTACTTTTAAATCATATATACTCTATAGCAACTGAATAAATACATACATTTAAATATATATAATTTAAAAAATCTAATTTCCTAAGTCAATCAAGGGCAATAACTCCATATTTAAGATACAATGGAGTTATCTAACCTAATTGTGTGATGGTCCTTAACAAATGTGTGAAGTATGAAGTGATTTGAATGAAGGGTAATGAATGATCACAATTAAAAAGGAACGTAACCAAAAAAGATGAATTTATCTTAAATTCGAACAAAAGTCATGTTTTTTACCCTAAAAAGTCACACTCAGCATTTTCAACATACCATGTGAAGAAAGGTATTATGTAATTATATTCCAAGTATGAAAGCCCTAACACAAGTACATTATTGAGAAAAAAATAAATGAAGATGCCAACTTGCCCTAAAACTTTTACCACTCCAAATCATGTCTTTTACCCCAAAAAGAAGGTCACACTCAGCATCTTCAGCATACAATATGAAGAAAGGTATTAGATGTAATTATATTCCAAATATGAAAGTCCTAACACCAGTACTTATTGAGAAAAATAAAATAAAAATTCCAACTTGCCCTAAAACTTTAACCATCCAAAATCATGTTTTTGACCTTCAAAAGAAGGTCACACTCAGTAACAACTGTTGACTAAAGTATCAAATGACCAAATAGTCAAGCATGCTGTATTTAATTAATAATTTTTCATTCATTCCCACCATCTTTTTCTAATTAATTAACTTATTAAATATGTTATTGAAATTCAAAGTTAAACAAGATGTGTTTGTGAAACACTGATGCCCCCCAAATGGCAACATCGAGGTCAAAGGTGAAGGTCGGAAGGTCAAAAAATTTGGTACTGACAGAAAGGTCATGTCACAAGGAATACACATGTGAAATATGGTAGCCGTACCTGTTATGGTTCAAAAGTAGTGGTCAAGGTTAAAGTGTTTTTTTTCGACAGATGGGGGCATCTAGGTCAAAGGTCAAGGTCGCAAGGTCAAAAATTTTAGTACTGACAGAAAGGTCATGTCACAAGGAATACACATGTGAAATATGGTAGCTGTACCTGTTATGGTTCAAAAGAAGTGGTCAAGGTTAAACAAAAAATCGACAGATGGGGGCATCTAGGTCAAAGGTCAAAAATTTTGGTACTGTCAGAAAGGTCATGTCACAAGGAATACACATGTGAAATATGGTAGCCGTACCTGTTATGGTTTAAAAGAAGTGGTCAAGGTTAAAGTTTTTTTCGACAGATGGGGGCATCTAGGTCAAAGGTCAAAGTCGCAAGGTCAAACATTTTGGTACTGACAGAAAGGTCATGTCACAAGGAATACACATGTGAAATATGGTAGCCGTACCTGTTATGGTTCAAAAGAAGTGGTCAAGGTTAAAAAAAAAATCGACAGACAGACAGGCCAAAAACTAGATGCCCACTGAATCGGTGATTCCGGGGGCATAAAAAGGGCCATAATGTGCATAATATGCTGAAAAGAGTTATCAAACTTGATTGTTTATATAGGTGTGATGGTTGGGAAGGGTTGTTTAACGTTTCAATGCAATGCATCAAGTAGTAACCAGGATATGGACTCTTAATGTACTTGCACGCAAAACTTTTACCAGAATATCTAGGTTAAAAGGGCTATAACTTGTATTAAATGCAGGATCGAGTTACCTAACTTAATAATCTACATAGTTGTGATAGTTGGGAAGGGTTGTATAAAGTTTCAATGTAATGCATGAAGTAAATACTGAAATCTGGACTCTTAATGTAGTTGCACGCAAAACTTAGCTTAAATTTATAAGTAAAAACAGGTCCATAATTTGCATTATATGCTGGATAGAGTTATCATACTTGATTGTTTACATAGTTGTGATGGTTGGGAAGGGTTGTATAAAGATTCAATGCAATGCATCAAGTAGTTACTAAGATATGGACTCTTAATGTAGTTGCAAAACTTTAACCAGAATTTCTAAGTAAAAAAAGGGGCATAATTGTGTTAAAATCTGATATAGAGTTGTCCTGATGATGTCCAATAACTTTAACCAAAGTTGCAACGCCGACGCACACATGACTGTAAAAGCTCTCATATTCTTCGAATAGTAGAGCTAAAAACATGTAAATATCATTTTAACAAAGTAAACAAGATGTGTTTGTGAAACACTGATGCCCCCGAATGGCAACATCTAGGTCAAAGGTCAAGGTCGCCAGGTCAAAAATGTTGGTAATGACAGAAAGGTCATGTCACAAGGAATACACATGTGAAATATGGTAGTCGTACCTGTTATGGTTCAAAAGTAGTGGTCAAGGTTAAAGTTTTTTTCGAGAATGGGAACATCTAGGTCAAAGGTCAAGGCCGCAAGGTGAACAATTTTGGTACAGACAGAAAGGTCATGTCACAAGATATACACATGTGAAATATGGTAGCCGTACCTGTTATGGTTCAAAAGTAGTGGTCAAGGTTAAAGGTTTTTTTCGAGAATGGCAACATCTAGGTCAAATGTCAAGGTCGCAAGGTGAAAATTTTGGTACTGACAGAAAGGTCATGTCACAAGGTATACACATGTGAAATATGGTAGCAGTACCTGTTATGGTTCAAAAGAAGTCGTCAAGGTTAAAAGTTTTTATCGAGAATGGCAACATCTAGGTCAAAGGTCAAGGTCGCAAGGTGAAAAATTTTGGTACTGACAGAAAGGTCATGTCACAAGGTATACACATGTGAAATATGGTAGCCTTACCTGTTATGGTTCAAAAGTAGTGGTGAAGGTTAAAGTTTGTTTTTAGAATGGCAACATCTAGGTCATAGGTCAAGGTCGCAAGGTCAAAAATGTTAGTACTGACAGAAAGTTCATGTCACAAGGAATACACATGTGAAATATGGTAGTCGTACCTGTTATGGTTCAGAAGTCATGGCCAAGGTTAAAGTTTTTTTTCGAGAATGGCAACATCTAGGTCAAAGGTCAAGGTCGCAAGGTCAAAAATGTTGGTACTGACAGAAAGGTCATGTCACAAGGAATACACATGTGAAATAATGTAGCTGTACCTGTTATGGTTCAATAGTAATGGCCAAGGTTAAAGTTTTTTTTCGAGAATGGCAACATCTAGGTCAAAGGTCAAGGAAATATGGTAGCCGTACCTGTTATGGTTCAAAAGTAGTGGTCAAGGTTAAAGTTTTTTTTGTGCAGACAGGCCAAAAACTAGATCCCCACCGAATCGGAGATTCCGGAGGCATAATAAAATGTCCATACAACACTTACTCTACGAGTCCGAAAGCCAGACTCTCTATGTTTTCCCTATCCAGGTTAGTTGTAGGTTCATCCAGGGCTAGAATACCACAGTTCAAACAAAATGTTTCAGCAAGGGCAAGTCTTATGATCAGTGAGGCCAGTACCTGTTAAGAAGTTGATCCAGTTAATCACAGAGCTCTAGATAAGGGAAGTTTTGCATGTTCTTAAATTATTATTTGACCCTCAAACCCTATGTTGTAGGTACTCAAACAAATCGTCTCAGTGAGACAATTCTTTTGGGGACACACAACATAGGATTTTGTTAAGTAATAAGAGAAATATGGAGGGGAATAGACCTGCTCACTCCCTCTTATCTAGTCCTCTGTAATCACATTGTAATTACATATATATAACATTATCTTTCTCTTTTGCAGCAGATAACTTTGAAAACATCTCAACAAAATTATTTAAAGTATATCATTGAGAAGTGTTAAAAACATTGGGACTAAAGGAGAAATCACTCATTATGAACATTTTCTCTATTTGCCACAAAGTTTCGAAAGTCCTCTGCTGCAGAAGCGTCTGCAAGTGGCAATAGCTTAAAAAAAGACATTTCACTCTCCTCCAAAATATAACAAAATGCAACAGATGACTTTGAAAACATCTCAATAAAATTATTGAAAGTATATTATTGAGAAAAACATTAGGACTAAAGGAGAAATCACTCATTATGAACATTTTCTATATTTGCCACAAAGTTTTCAAAAGTCCTCTGCTGTAGATGTGTCTGCAAGTGGCAATAGCTTAAAACAAGACATTTCACTCTCCTCCAAAATGTACAGATAAGCTTTCGGGCAAAAAACATAATATTAGTACACTTTATTTATAAGATTGTTTCCTCTGCAAGAGATACTAAAAACAAATTTCTGGTAAGTTTTATACAGATATTTCCAAGTCATAAAACCGCACCTTTTGGCCAGCACTACAGCGATTCCTCATGTCGATCTTAATTTCGCCCCCTGGTTTGACCATCACAACACGATAATTGTACACTTTACGAGTTTTCATTGTGTCTGCATCATCTTCGTCCGATCTAATCTCTATTGTCTCTATATCTATGATTTTTAATTTAGAAAAACAACAATAGTAAAACTGTGTCAGCTGATCGGAATTTAACCTTTCTCTTTTGCACTTTGACACATATATAGCAGTTGACTTTTGAAAACATTATGGCAGAAAGGAGATATTGCTCACGATGAGCATTATCTCATTTTGGCAGAATGTTTTCATTTCTATTCAATAATTATACTTTTATAATACTTTTCATTTTGTTACTACAAAGTCGTTTGCTGTAGATTTGTCATTATTTGGAAATGGTTTAACCCTTTCAATGAATTATCTTCCATGACTACGAAAAACATTGTGGTAAAGAATAAAAGAGATTTTTGTCCTTTTCCTCAATTGTTTTACTACATGCCTCTTTTTCATTTCACACTTTAAACTTTGAAGATATGAAAGTGTATCAGGTATTAAGTTTACTTAACCAAAGTTTGTGCCAATGGAAAAGTCTCAAAGACAAGAGGACTAAGATGGCCATAAATTGATCACCTGAGGGATATTATAGTAGCAAATGCTACTGCTAATAAAAGGGAAAATTTGATCAACAGTGGGAATAATCTGCAAATGAAACAGCTTATCAGTAAAGGACATTTGCATTAAGGCATTATATCTTTAAACATTTGAAAGAGGACCACCACAGGAAAAATCCTGTGAAGATTGGTTTATATAACAACCAATCAATATGGCTAAATTTTTTCTTGTAGGGGTCGCTTTAACCCTTTCCCTCATACAACAATTCTGCAGCAGACGTATTTTGTCAAAAAATAGAAAATCTCCATAATTTAATGGATAACCTATGACTAAAAGTGGAAAACATTGTGTCAAAAGGAGAAATTGCACGTTCTGTGCAATTTCTTCTTTTGTCACTATGTTTTCAAATAGCCGTCTGCTGCAGAGGCGTTAGAAAGCGTCTATATGAGGGAAAGGGTTAAGGACCATTTCTATTAAATTATCTTCGAATTATACTAGCGGATTCAGAGAAGAAGAATTTAAAAGTTATAGCACTTTTCCTTCTTTCTGATGCCACAGCAACCAAAGTTCTGTAGAGAAATTTACATCTTTGAACAATTTTGAAAGAGGACCCCAAAGTAACATTCCTATTAAGTTTGGTTGAAATTGGCCCACTAGATAAGGAGTTTTCATTTGAGGCTTAAAGCCACCTGTATGCCTTTCAACCAATCACTTTTGTTGGGTCACCTAAGAAATATTTCAATCAAAATATATTGGAATCCGACAAGCAGATATAAAGGAGAAGAATTTTAAAGATCGGCTATTTCCCCCCTTTTCTGATGCTGCAGCAACCAAAGATCTTCGTAAAATTTAAATCTTTGAATACTTCTGAAAAAGGTTTACCAAAGCATAATTCCTGTGAAGTTTGGTTGAAATTGGTCTAGTGGTTTAGAAGGAGATGTTGTTTAAAGCTAAAAGTTAATGACGGACTGATGACGGACAGAGAGCGATCAGAATAGGTTACCTAGAGCCTTTGGCTCAGTTGATCTAATCAAAATCATCAAGTTTCCACTAAACATATTATGAACAGGTTATTAAACTTTGTTAGAATCTTGGGAATAAGCAAGTTCATCACCTACCATTTCCCTTATATGTATTTCTCCAGAGTTCACAGATAATTTTGTTGATTTCCTCCATTTTTGAGTTATGATAATTCATAATGGCTCTGAAAAAGACATAGTGTCAAACTGTCAATTAAAATTCACAAGCTACCTGATAGGATTAACCCTATCCCACATAAAACTATTCTACGAAAGACAGCTTTGAAAACATCCCATTCAAAATGTTGAAAATCCCTTACCCATATGCAGACACATTTTGACTCACAATTATAAATTTTTACTTTCATCATTTATACAGGTTTTCCACTTTTTAACTATATGGTGTATTTTCTTAATCTGTATACTGCAGATTTGTTGTTTTTGAGAAAAGGTAAATGGATGATTGGAAAACGACAAATTACGTTTTAGGTGTCTGTTAGTGGAAAAAGCTTTGAATTTTGTTTGTTTGTTTGTTTGGAGTTTAACGCCGCTTTCAACAGCTTTGGTCATATCACGGCGGTCAGTGCACCTACCCATGTTTTCCTGGCTTTCCCACACCAGTACTTACACAACGAAAAAGCTTTGAAACAGAGGCATGTAAATTAAAGTTAGAGGTAATATTATTGTTAAACATTTTAAAAGCATAATTTTCGTTAGAAGTTTTACATGAAACAGGAAAGATATTATAGCAGGTAAGTGTTGAGAAAAGCAAAACAAGAGGACCATGATGGTCCTATATTGCTCACTTGATTTAATCAAACTTAAAAAGTTTTCATTGTTCTTTGTCTTCACTAGATCATGCTACATATATACGGAAAACAAGCAACACCTCCTGGTGGCCATGTTTATCATCCTATCAAAATAATTTGAAGTCTTAGTAGAGGGGCACCCGAGGAACATTCATGGCAAATGGAAAAGAATATTTTTAAAGTGTTTACCTTAACAAGTCTATGTAAAACAAGTGATCCCCCAGGGAGGAGCCATGTTTGACACCACGGCTATAATAATTTGACCAATCTTGGTAAAAGTCCACTAGATGAAGTTAGATTTCAAATATTAAACTTTTAAACAAGTTTTTCCCTATACAAGTATATGCAAAACAAGTGACCCGCGGGGGAGGGGGGGGGGGGGGGGGGCATTTTTGACCCAAGGGCTATTATTTGAACAATCTTGGTAGGGGTCCACTAGATGATGCTACATACCAAATATCAAAGGCCTGGGCCTTCTACTTTTAGACAAGATGATTTTTTAATTTTTTTCCCTTTATGAGTCTATGTAAAACAAGTGACCCCCAGTACGGGTAATTTTGACCAAAGGTCTATAATTTAAACAATCTTGGTAGAGGTCCACCAGATGATGCTACATACCCAATATCAAAGGCCTGGGCCCTCTACTTTTAGACAGGAAGATTTTTTAAGTTTTTCCCCTATACAAGTCTATGTGAAAATAGTGACCCCCAGGGGAGGGGTTATTTTTTACCCCATGGCTATAATTTGAACAATCTTGGTAGAGGTCCACTAGATGATGCTACATACCAAATATCAAAGGCCTGGGCCCTCTATTTTTAGACAAGAAGATTTTTTAAGTTTTTCCCCTATATGAGTATATGTAAAACAAGTGACCCCCGGGATGGGGTCATTTTTTACCCCAGGGTTATAATTTGAACAATCTTGGTAGAGCTACATACCAAATATCAAAGGCCTGATCCTCTACTTTCAGAAAGGATTTTTTTTTTAAAAATTCTCTATATGAGTCTATGTAAAACAATAGACCCCAGGAGAGGGGTCATTTTTTGACCCCAGGGCTATAATTTGGTAGAGGTCCACTAGATGATGCTACATACCAAATATTAAAGGCCTGGGCCCTCTACTCCAGTGTGTATATACCACATGACTTTTGACGTCGTATTTGCATGGTGAGACAGCAATAATTCTTGATAAAAATGTTTAAACAATGGTAACTTTTTTATTTCTTCACCCTTTTAATGAAACATGGGGCATTCTACGCCGCTTACAATGTCCTATCTCCGGTTTTTTATAGGAGTTTGAATGGTGGCCTAGTTTTTTCAAACACTTCGACGAACCTGTTCTCAAAATCCAGTTTTTATAATGCTCCGGCTGTCGATAATATCAATCAATTATGAGAAAAAGTTCATCGAAGCGTTTGAAGAAACTAAACCACTAATCAAACTTCATTGAAAAACCGGAGATAGGGCTCTGTAAGCGGCGTAGACTGCGCCATGTTTCATTAACAAGAGGGCAAAGATCGCCCTAAATCGATCACCTAAATGATAGTTAATTAGAAGCAAATATTTAACTGCAAATATATGTGAAAATTTGATCAGGAGTTCAAATTAAAATGCAAGGAGTGGACACTCAGTTAAAGAAATAGTTTATCAGTAAAAGCCATTTGTATCTTGAAATCTAACAAAAACCTTGCTAAGAATGGAATTATAAAGTTTTGTCATTTTGCACCTTTCCTGATGCCGCTTTGCTGCCCTGTTTGTCAACGAAATCAATATATCTTGAACAGTTTTTGTAGAGTCACCCAAAGAACATTTCTGCTAAATTATCTTGGAATCTGACAAATGTATTATGGAGATGGAGGTTTTTAGAAGTTTGGGTATTTTTCTCAATTTCTGATGCCGCAGCAACAAAAGTTCTAATGAAGAATGCAAATCTTTGAACAATTTTGAAAGAGGACCATCAAAGGAACATTCCTGTGAAGTAACATGGAAATTGGTCAGTTGTCATTTGTAGCTAAAAGTTCAATTTACCCCTTTTGTGATGACTCGAGGTTGCTATGATTTTGTAACCAATCAATACGGCTTGAACAAATTAAGTAGGTGATCACTGAAGTAAAATTCCTATTCCTTTTCCTTAATATCAGACAAGAACTTAAAACAAGACATGGAAATTCCATGAAACCAGGTTTTCTATAATGGAAGGTGTTTGATTAAGAATTAACAGATCTGTCAAATCTTTCTGTTAATAGTTAATGAAAGGTAGTAATTCAAGTAACAGGGAATATTTCTTTGATGAATAATCATAATTACTTTGTCAATTAAATATATCACAATTTTATCTAACAAATATCAGTTCAATACAGTCAATCGTGTGTTGATGGCCTCATTTATTAAGAACATATAATAGATAACAGATATTAAGCAACCTTTTGTTGTAAGCAGCCACATTTTAGGATCCCTAATGCCAGGTTGATAATCAGTGATCTGCCTTAACCCTTTACTTGATAGTAACGCGTTTATGCCTTTGCAAACAGACTAGATCCAGGGCCCGAGGTTATGAGGTTTACCTTCTTGATTCTCTTCATGTGTATTTGCAGAATCAGTTCACAACTGCAAAATCCCGCGAAAATTTGGATATCTATGCTATATTCTTTTAAATTGCCAAGTTATTTAATATGGAGCATATTTGCGCGAAGTTATTTGAAAATATCTATATGCATGGTAAAGTTATGGTCTGAACAAAAAAAGTTCAAGTAAAGTATATTTTCTGTCACTGTGACCTTGACCTGGAAGCTAAACACATAAATTGTGCATATGACATAGCGTCTTGATATGGTGTATATCTGTTCCAAGCTATTTGAAAATATCTCTATGGATGAAAAAGTTATTGTCCGGACAAGAAAAGTTCAACTGATGTCTATTTGTTGTCACTGTGACCTTGACTTTGAAGCTACAAACAAAAGTTTTGCATGTGACACATCATATTGATATAGTTCATATTTGGATATCTATGCTATATTCTTTTAAATTGCCAAGTTATTTAATATGGAGCATATTTGCGCAAAGTTATTTGAAAATATCTCTATGCATGACACAGTTATGGTCCGGACAAGAAAAGTTCAAATAAAGTCTATTTCTTATCACTTGTCCTTGAATCTACAGATTTTTTTTTTTTGCATTTGGCACATCGTCTTGATATGGTGCATGTTTGTGCAAAGTTATTTGAAAATATCTCAATGCATGACAAAGTTATGGTCCGGACAAGAAAAGTTAAATTAAAGTCTTTTTCTTATCACTGTGACCTTGACCTTGAATCTACAGAATTTAGTTTTGCATTTGGCACATCGTCTTGATATGCTGCATGTTTGTGCCAAGTTATTTGAAATTATCTCTATGCATGACAAAGTAATGGTCCGGACAAGAAAAGTTCAATTAAAGTCTATTTCTTATCACTGTGACCTTGACCTTGAATCTACAGATTTTTTTTTGCATTTGGCACATCGTCTTGATATGGTGCATGTTTGTGCCAAGTTATTTGAAAATATCTCTATGCATGGCAAAGTTATGGTCCGGACAAGGAAAGTTGACGCCCGCCCGCCGACTTTGCCAAACTAATAACCAGATGTTGTCATTTTGCCCCTTTTCTGATGCCTCCTGAATGCCATGTTTTTCAACCAAACAGTTGCCTTGAACAATCTTTGTAGAGGCTCACCCAAGGAACATTTCTACCAAACTATATTGGAATCTGACATGCAGATTCAGAGGAGAAGATTTTTAAAGTTTGGACATTTTGCCCCCTTTCTGATGCCGCAGCAACCCTGGCGGCCATGTTTTTCAACGGATCAGACATATTTGAACAATCTTGGTACAGTGTGCCCCAGGTAACATTTGTGCAAAATAATTTTCAAGTCGGGCTAATACTTTTGGACAAGAAGATTTTTAAAGTTTTAACAATGCACTTATAAGGAAAACAAGCTCCGCCCCCTTACAGCCATGTTTTTCAACGGATCGGAAATATTTGAACAGTCTTGGTAAAGGGTGCCCCAAGGAACATTTGTGCTAAATAATTTTCAAATCGGGCCAGTACTTTTAGACAAGAAGATTTTTTAAGTTTTTATTAATTTCCCCTTTTTTGTTGCCGTGGCAGCCAAAGTTCTGCATTGAATAGAATTCTTTGAACAAGTTTGAAAGAGATTCACCCAAGGAACAATCCTGTAAAATTATTTTGAATTTGGTTAATTGGATTAGGAGGAGAAGTCGTTTGTAGGAAAATGTGAACGGTCGGACGACGACGATGACGTACGACGGACGGCGAGCGATCACAAAAGCTCACCTTGCACTTCTTGCATAGGCGAGCTAAAAATAACACTATACGATACATGCAATTAACCCATTTGTTGTTTGATTTTGACGAATCTGCAGCAGATGACTTTTGAAAACATTGTGGCAAAAGAAGAAATTGCTTTGTAATTCAATAATAATATTTTTATTTTCCATACTTTTGCCAAGATGTTTTCAAGGAAGTTTGCTGCAGATTTCATTAGTGGGAAAAAGTTAAAAAAAAAAAATCCATATTCACTTGTCAAGGGCTTTGTAGTATTTCTGCAGATCACCAATGACTAATTCTGTTGTCTGCAAGTAAAAATCATCATATACTATATATGTTACATGTATGGACAGTATGAAAGCGCGTGAAGCTGTTGTGCGTGAAACACATGTAGTTGGGTTTACCTTTTGTTGAAAAACTATTGTTACTATTACTATGACATCATATCACATAATGTATATGTGCGATTCGTCCACTTTTAAGTTACTGAGATTATGGACTGTAATGTAGTTGCATGCAATTTCCAAGTCAAATAATAAAGGGCCATAATCTGCATCTGTCAACATGACTAAGGTTGCCTAGCTGGTCAATTGACTTTTTGAACATCGCAAGTAACTTGCTTTGAGACATTTCAACAATTTATAGAAAGACATTCTGCCTTATATATACGCGATGAAACTCTTGAGTAATTAAACATAGAACTCTAATTTTCGACTTCAAAAACATTTCCATTTATAAGCACCTTTAATGTTGCATAATGGTTTGATACAGCTTAGATCGTTTGTAACAGTTTGAAAATTACAAACGGTCCGAAACGAAAGTCAAAATAACATATCAATTAGCCGTTTAGACCAGACTGGGACCTATTAAACAAGAGGGCCATGATGGCCCTATATCGCTCACCTGATTAAGAACTTCAATAGTTTTCAAAGTTTTATACTCTATACATATAAGGAAAACAAGCAACCCTCCCTGGTGGCCATGTTTTTCAACGGATCGGGTTTATTTGAACATCCTTGGTAGAAAGTCACCCAAGGAACATTTGTGCCAAATAATTTTTAAATCAGGCAGGTGCTTTTGGACAAGAAGATTTTTAAAAATATTACAATGCACATATTAGGAAAACAAGCCCCACCCCTGGCGGCCAAGTTTTTCAATGGATCAGATTAATTTGAACAATCTTGGTAGAAGGTCCCCCAAGGAACATTTGTGCAAAATTATCTTTAAATCGGGCCAATACTTTTGGACAAGAAGATTTTTAAAGATTTTACAATGCACTTATAAGGACAAGCTCCGCCCCCTGGCGGCCATGTTTTTCAATGGATCGGAAATATTTGAACAGTCTTTGTAAAGGGTGCCCCAAGGAACATTTTTGCAAAATAATTTTTATTTGTTTGGAACAAACAAATTTAGTAGCTGCAATTCTGAAGCCGTTCGTCTTATTTAAAATTCCATGAATTTCATACGCGTGAAAGTAGTACTCAATACTTGTTCTTACTTTTCAAATGTATCACGATTTTTGAAATAATGATATATTTATATCGTCTTTGTTTTCTTATGTGGTTCTTATATTCAAAGAGAATTACGAAATAAAATGAAACATTGTATTTTAAAACATGAATGCGGAGAGATTTATAAATCTCAATGAGTGAACTGCTACAGGGAGAACTATTTCCGATTTAAGCTCCAGATACGGTATTTGAATTTTCAATCACGCATTGAAAATGTAGATAAAAACAGAATTGAAAATATTTTCTTTGTGCCTTGTCGGCCATATAAATATAGTATAAAGAATTAAAAAAACAAATATGTGCGTCATAAAATGCATTTAAAATGAGAGTAACACATTTGCAGAGAAATCGTGATCGTCGAATTCTATTTATAAATAATACAACGGTATGGGGGGAGGGTCTAAAGTGCGGACGCGATCTGCGGACAAATACATTATAGAGGGAAAATGCGGACAAATGCAATATAGAGGGAAAATGCCGACGCAATAGAATATAGAGCAAATCTGCGGACGCTATGATTTGTTGTAAAAAATGTTTAATTAAAGATGGGCAACTGTGTATAATTTGTTACATATGATCATATCCGGGGTTTTCTTTGTAAATATATCATGTGTTTGATTGCTTTTATCAGTGATATAGAATAAACCAAAAATCGAGATCATGCTGAAATGGAATCTCTTTGTAAAGTGTTTTAACGACTTTCCTCTTTATATCATATCTATAGATATCAATAAAGAGAATTGATGGATTGATTTTCCGACAAGTAAATGTCTTTTGACGCATCTGCAGCGGACGAAATTTGAAAACATTGCAAGAATAGAATAGGTTGCTAGTAACTAGCCATAGGTTTTGCTTCAATTATATCCTCTCCTTTACACTCGATTGAAGGGTCATGAGTTCTAGTTATTGTTGGGCCTCTTCATTTTCTACTTTGTAACTTTCAACAGTTTTCCATGTGCCATACTACGAGGCAAATGATCCATGCAACATTCTATTCTGTAGGGTACTTGGAAGGGGCAGAACAATTTAAATAACAAATAAACAATAAGTATATATATATATACAACACTTTAAATCTTAATTTATTTCTAGTAATTATATATATATGCAACTATAATACTAATCTATAACAAATAAGTTAAATGGTTTTTTCTTGCTGTGTAAACAGTAAAAAGCAACATATATTGAAAACATTGTGGGAAAAGGAAAATTTGCTTATTTAAACAATTTCTTAATTCCAATAACCTTTCTTTACCGTCGTATAAACCAAATTTGTATTTGAAGGCTGTTATAAGTAAACAAGAGGGGCCCTGGAATCGCTCACCTGATTTTTTTTTTCACTTTAGCTATATAAGCCCTGCCATCTGGCGGACATAGTTTCCGACCAATCGACTTGGCTTGAAGGAATCTGATAGAGGGTCACCCTAGGAACATTTCTACAAAATTATTTGAAAATCGGCCTGACACTTTTGGAGGAGAAGATTTTTTAAGTTTTCACTATAGCCATAAAAGGCAAAATAGCCCCGACCCCTTGTGGCCATGTTTTTTGACCAATCAACATGGCTTGAAGGAATCTGATAGAGGGTTACCCAAGGAACATTTCTACAAAATTATTTGAAAATCGGCCTGACACTTTTGGAGGAGAAGATTTTTTAAGTTTGCACTATAGCCATATACGGCAAAATAGCCCCCCCCCCCCCCCCCCCTGGCGGCCATGTTTTTCGACCAATCAACATGGCTTGAAGGAATCTGATAGAGGGTCACCCAAGGATCATTTCTACAAAATAATTTGAAAATCGGCCTGACACTTTCGGAGGAGAAGATTTTTTAAGAATTTTGAAGTTTTTTTCATTTTGTTGCCATGGAAACCAGAATTCTGCATGGATCCTAAAAATTTTAAGGAATTCTGGTGAGGCCATTGAGAGGATGCTTTCTGTGAAGTTTCATCCCAGTTGACCCACCGGTTACAGAGGAGAAAATGTTGACGGACGACGGACAACGGACGCCGGACATAGGGCGATCACAATAACTCACCCTGAGCACTTCGTGCACAGGTGAGCTAAAAACTTAAATGTTGCCAATTTAATCACATATCTTATCATTATAATAGCCAAATAATTAACAAAAGTTACAATTAAAGTCCGCATCTGTTGTCGTAATATCCACAGGTGCATTAACACAAGATTTGTGAAACCAATTTGTGCATATATCACATTGTACCATGACGGTATCGACACATCCCGGCAAGTTACAAATACATACATGTATATGATAGGTTTATTGGGAAAAGGGGTTACATTTATAATTTGTTTGGAATGACACTCGTAAACAATGGTAATTAACAGTGTATGGTCACGCATCCTTAATTGATTTGGCAAGCTTAAACACCCTTTAAAGGAAACAGCGGCCAGCTTAGGTGTATACTGTAGAGTAAAATTCGGACGGCACAGGTATTGGTTTTCTCTGGAGCATTTAATCCTTTTATAATGCATGATTTCAATTACTCTTTCATTTGGATAGATGTTTCTTTTTTAGCTCACCTGAGCACGAAGTAAATAACCAACGCTAAATGTCGCGAAATCTTCTAACGTTATATGTCGCATCTGTAACGCCAAATGTCGCAAAAAATTGTACTGCCGCTATATGTCGCAACATCAACGCTAAATGTCGCACTCTTTTATAAGCACTCTTTTGTAGTATTACTGTTTCACAATGTACATATTACAATGTTTCATCTGACTCTGTCCCTTCTTTTTTTAGTTATGGCTCCTGAGGTAGTCATTTTTTGCGACAATTAGCGTCAGCCTTGCGACATATAACGTCAAGTGTGACATATAGTCAAAATATATATGCACTCTCGTACTATCGATATGGATTCGCACTCTTACGATAAGGACTCTCACACAAGCGATATGCACTCTTGTACTACTGATATGGATTCGCTCACTTACGATATTGATTTATACACTAACGATATGGACTCTCACAAAAACTATATGCACTCTCGTTCTAACGATAATGACTCGCACACTAACGATATGGACTCTAGTAATAGTGGTTCATTAGAATAACAGATTGTGAGAAATGATACATTTAAAACGGAAACCGAAACACGTTCATCAAAAGCACCATGTAGAACTACCACAGTTGATTTGGTATATTATTGTTAACCTTGGTTCGAAACAAAATCCTTCGTCGCGATACTCCCTTCAACGGGTGAATAGATTGTTCAAAGACATTGTGAGCAAGACACAACCGCCTCGGTTGTATCTCAACCCTTGCCGGTTCTGTGATATATCTGTGTCGCCTTTTAGTGTTAGAAGAATTATATGAATAGCAGGACCTGGCTGTTGGTTAGTGCAGGCAATCCGTGATGTGTTAACACATTCCTCGCGGGCCAATGCCTGGCTCTACTCTATCTGCGGATAGCCACATTTGGTGGCTAGTATACAATAGATGGAATATGGTATAAACGTTCAAGGTATCAGTTACGGGATGTTAAAGTGCTACATTTATAAACTTTTTTATAAGTAGGTTAAGGAATGGCAACAAAAAGCATGTTACTTATTCCGTGTCAGTTTTTATTCCAGTATTAGCTTATACAGTTTGTGACAAGAGAGACAATTGTATACCAGTTACAATATGTGGCTATCCATAGAACGCATTAACATTTTGAAAACACATGTACACGGACATACACTGTTACATTACGTTATAACATGTACAATTTTCTTTAATTTTACAGTTTTAAAAAACTTAAGAAAATTGTACATGTTATAACGTTATGTCACAGTGTATGTCCGTGTACATGTGTTTACAAAAAAAATGTCTTGGACGTTTATACCATATTCCATCTATTGTATACCAGCCACAAAATGTGGCTATCCGCAGAAAGAGCCAGTCATTGGCCCGCAAGGAATGTATAAACACAAAGCGCAATCTGTTATTCTGATGAACCACTATTACTAGAGTCCATATCGTTAGTGTGCGAGTCATTATCGTTAGTACGAGAGTGCATACAGCTTTTGTGAGAGTCTATATCGTAAGTGTATGAATCAATATCGTTAGTGAGCGAATCCATATCGTTAGTACAAGAGTGCATATCGCTTGTGTGAGAGTCCTTATCGTAAGTGTGCGAATCCATATCGATAGTACGAGAGTGCATATATATCTTGTATATATGTCGTACTTGACGTTATATGTCGCAAGGCTGACGCTAAATGTCGCAAAAAAATGACTACTTCAGGAGCTATAACTAAAAAAAGAAGGGACAGAGTGAGATGAAACATTGTAATTTGTACATTGTGAAACAGTAATACTACAAAAGAGTGCTTATAAAGGAGTGAGACATTTAGCGTTGATGTTGCGACATATAGCGGCAGTACCTTGTTTTGCGACATTTGGCGTTACAGATGCGACATATAACGTCAGAAGGTTTTGCGACATTTAGCGTTGGTTGCGACGTTTAGCGTCAGCCTTGTGACATAAAACGTCAAGTGTGACATTTAGCGTTGGTGCGACATTTAACGTTGCTACAGTGTTCCTTGGCCGCCAGGGAGCGGGGCTTTTTTGCCTTATATGGCTATAGTGTAAACTCAAAACAAGAGGGCCATGATGGCCCTGGATCGCTCACCTTAATTATACAATGTACTGCAATGCAAAACACATCAAGACAATTATTCTGAATGCAACCTCTACAGTGTTAACAATCTTTTCCTTCATTTGGTCTAGTGATCTATATTTTTTTACCTGATATGACCCATATTCCAACATGGACTAGATATCATCAAGACAACATTCTGACAAAGTTTCAACTTGCTCAAAACATTCTGACTAAATTCCAAGCTGCTGAAGCAAAAAATATGGCATCCAAAGTGTTCACAAGATTGTCCTTCAATTTGGTCTAGTGACCTAGTTTTTGACCCAGCATGACCCATATTCAAACTTGGCCTACATATTATCAAGAAAAACATTCTGATTAAGTTTCATCATGCTGAAATTAAAAATGCAGTATCCAGAGTGTTAACAAGATTACCTTTCAATTTGGCTTAGTGACCTAGTTTTTAACCCGGCATGACCCATATCCGAACTTGGCCTAGATATCATTCAGCTCAACATTCTGAACAAATTTCAAGCCGCTGAAGCAAAACATGCAGCTTCTACAGAGTTAACAAGATTTTCCATCGATTTGGCCTAATGACCTAGTTTCTGATCCAATATGACCCATATTTGAACTTGACCTAAATATCTTTAAGACAAACATTCTGACAAAATTTCAAGCTGCTAAAGCAAAACATGCGTCATCCAAAGTGATAACTAGATTTTCCTTCAATTTGGCCTAGTGACCTAGTTTTTGACCCGGCATAACCCATATTCGAACTTGACCTAGATATTTTTAAGACAAACATTCTGACAAAATTTCAAACTGCTGAAGCAAAAATTGCGGCCTCTGGAGTGTTAACAAGATTTTCCTTCAATTTGACCTAGTGACCTTCTTTTTGACCTGACGTGACCCATGTTCGAACTTGACCTACATATCATCAAGACAAACATTCTGATAAAGTTTCAACATGCTCAAGTTGAAAACGTGGCCTCAAGAGTGTTAACAAGATTTCCCTTCAATTTGACCTAGTGACCTAGTTTTTGACCTCATATGGCCCAGTTTCGAACTTGTCCAAGATTTTATGGAGATGAACGTTCTGATAAACTTTCATGAAGATTGGATGCAAAATGTAGCCCGTAGAGTGTTAACAAGCTCAAATGTTGACGACGCACGACGCACGACGGACGACGCACGACGCACGACGGACGACGCACGACGGACGGACGCCGGACAAAATGTGATCACAATAGCTCACCTTGCACTTCGTGCATAGGTGAGCTAAAAATCTTCTCCTCCAAAAGTGTCAGGCCGATTTTCAAATAATTTTGTAGAAATGTTCCTAGGGTGACCCTCTATCAGATTCCTTCCAGCCAAGTTGATTGGTCGAAAAACATGGCCGCCAGCGGTCGGGGCTTTTTTGCCTAATATGGCTATAGTAAATACGTGAAAAATCTTCTCATCCGAAAGTTTTTGGCCAATTTTCAATTCTTTTTGTAGAAATGTTCATTGGGAGACCATCTATCAGATTCCTCCAAGCCATGTTGATTGGTCGAAAAACATGGCCGCCAGGGCTATTTGGCCTTATATGGCTATAGTGAAAACTTGAAAAATCTCTTGTTAAGCAGGAAGCTTTTGAGTAAGATTTTAGAAAACCCTTGGTCAATGGTGATTTTTTTTGTAACAAAAATTATTAAATACTTAGATGAGTGAGTCGGGGCCATAATGGTTATCCATTTGTTTTACATGTCTTTTGAAACTTGGACATTAAATATAATATTCACATGTATGTCTCATGATTTATTTTTATAGACAACTAAAATGGCATTTAATTTTAACGGATGCGTCATTTATTCTTTTACCCGAAGTTGTAATATTTATAAACAATGCATAGTTTATAAATCACACATCTATGCAAAGGCAAATGTTTGAACAGTTTTATGTACCCAAACAAATTCAGTGCCTTCAGCGCTTTGATTAAATCGGGCCAGTACTTTTGGACAAGAAGATTTTTAAAGTTTCAACAATGCACATATAAGGAAAACAAGCTCCGCCCCCCTGGCGGCCATGTTCTTCAACGGATCGGAAATATTTGAACAATCTTGGTAAAGGGAACCCCAAGGAACATTTGTGCTAAATAATTTTCAAATCGGGCCAGTACTTTTGGACAAGAAGATTTTTAAAGTTTTAACAATGCACATATAAGGAAAATAAGCTCCGCCCCCTGGCGGCCATGTTTTTTCAACGGATCGGAAATATTTGAACAATCTTGGTAGAGAGTACCCCAAGGAACATTTATACAAAGTAATTTTCAAATTGGGCCATTACTTTTGGACAAGAAGATTTTTTAAGATTTGGCAATTTTCCCCTTTTCTGATGCCGCAGCAACCAAAGTTCTACGTGGAATTAAATTCTTTGAACAAATTTGAAAGAGGACCACCTAAGGACCATTCCTGTGAAGTTATTTTGAAATCTATCAATTGGTTTAGTAGGAGAAGTCATTTGTAGGAAATTGTTAACAGACACCGACGACGCCGCCGGACGGTGAGTGATCACAAAAGCTCACCTTGCACTTTGTGCTTAGGTGAGCTAAAAATGTTAGACTGATCAACTAGCAAATAGCAAACACTTCTAAAGAAGACCTTTAACCAATTCATTATCTATCAAACCGAAGGGAGCAATTACATAAAACGTTTGCAACACCTTCCTGGACCAATTATTGGACAGCTTATCTTGTTTACGTCTCGGTAAGTGACTCTCTCAGACGTGTTTAAAACAAAGACATGTTGAAATAAGTCCAGATCGGCAAATATTTGTTTTTCCGGAGGCCAAGTGCACAGCATATATTGTGAAGAATATGCCAATTAACTAACATGACTCTAAATAAAATAATGTTTTCGAGATATTTGAAACACAGAAATCATGAACAAACAGACTCTAAATATCTTTCTTAAAATTGGTGGAGTGAAACAGAATTACTTCATTTTCCAAAAATGATTTTAAACGTATTTTTGCTTTTTTCAAGTTTTTCATTCTCTTACTAAGATGTTATTATGTAGAAGATTCAAAACCTAGCATAGTTGTAAATGGTTAACTAGACAAGTTAACATGAGCGGCAAAAACCTGTAAACAAGAGGGCCATGATGGCCCTGGATCGCTCACCTATGCAATATGATTTGAATGTGGTCAGGTAAGCTAATCCAAGAGGTCCAATGTCAAGTATAGCTCCATTTGACACAAGACAAAACTAGAACTATCACAGAAGATGATAAATACCCCCAAAACAGCACCTTGACCTACACCATAACTTAATAAGTAAAAGGGCTATAACTCTGTAAAATAACATGCAATTGTAAGACCTTTAGGATATAAGTTTAAACATATTTTATTGCCAAATAAAATTATTTAACATTATACAATGCACAGGTATATCATATACTATTATAGGCAAAAGGGTATGCACATCTCCTCTTGGTATAGAATCTTCATGTAATCTTCATGACCGACCGACCGACCGACAGACAGCCCAACACAGTGACTCTTATATATCCCTTCTTATTCGAAGGGGGTATAATAACCAAACCAATGGTGTGCGTCTTTTGTCAAATTAATAGGACATAAGGAAACTGAAAGGTCTGTTTCAGATAAGAAGAGTTCAAAGTTTCTCTTAGAAAAGGACCACTAGACAATGCTACATACCAAATATCTAAGCTATAGACCTTTTTGTTTCACGCAAGAAGATTTTAAAGGTTTTCCCTATATATGTGAAAAGGGTGATCCCGGGATGGGACCAATTTTGACCTCAGGGGCATAATTTGAACAATATTGGTAGAGGACCACGAGACAATGCTTTACACGAAATAGACCTTTCAAAGTTTTTCCGTATATATCTCTATGTAAACAAGCCTGACGGCCAACAATGAGTGATCACAAAAGCTCACCTCGCACTTTGTGCTTAGGTGATCTAAAAACCAATTGTAATGCATTTGCTACCAGCATAGCTTCAGATCATGTCTGATTATATACTGTTTGCCAATTAGTAACAAGTTAAAAGAAACTTCTGCAAAGCAGTGTCCATTTGGATCCTTACCATGGATGCTCAGGGCATTATTTTTTGCAAATGGGTATTAATTACCTTAACCCTTTCCCACATACGACAATTCTGCAGCAAAAAACTTTCAATAGATATTGCCAAAAACATGAAATTTCTCCATAAATGAGAAGTTTAATCATTAATTTGAGTTGAAAACATTGTGGCAAAAGGGAAAATTGCTCATCATGAGCAATTTCTCCTTTTGCCACAATTTTTTTAAAAGTGGTCTGCTGCAAATGCGTCAGTAGGTGTCTGCAAGTCGGAAAGGGTTAATATTGTGTTTTTTTCACAGAGCACCGATTGTATGGTATACACAGTTCATGATTAAATCCTGAATGACTTACCCTAATGTCTATCTTTTTCTCCGTGTACTCCCTTTCTGCATCTTTATAGGCCTCGGACTGCAACTGCTTTTTAATAGACCCGATCTGATCTTCAAAACCTCTTTGCCTGCCCTCAGCTGTGTGCAGCTGTGAGATAAGAAAAACCATCACATTGTTTATAGCACAAAATTTTAAATTTCTAGATAGCTTGATTGATTGGTGTTTAACGCAGTTTTCAAAAAAATATTCAGTCAAATGACGACGGCCAGTTTACCTACCAATGTGTTTCATGGTTTTCTCACACCAGTACTCCACAGAACAGGCTGCTATTCCACATAGACTGTTAGCCAAATGATGGAAGACAAATGACGCTTGTCGCATTGACTTTCATCAAACGTCGGCGGAGCTTGGGTTCAAACTCAGAACCCCTGGATTGACAGCCCACGTCGCTACCTGGGCCTGAATTTCTAGATAGTTGAACGAATATTTAATTCCTAGTAGATGTCAAAATGTATCTTCTGACAACACCTTGATGCTTAGCATAAATGTGTCACTCTGTGTGTGGGGAACGTACAGGAAATCAATCAGAATATATTTCAAATTGCATTGTACTCCAGTACAGTCTGATCCAAATCTGCACTATTCCTTTTTAAGTTTAACCCTTTCCCTCATACGACAATTCTGCAGCAAACAACTTTGAACATATTTTGTCAAAAAATAGAAAATCTCTATAATTGAATAGATAATCTATGACTAAAAGTAGAAAATATTTTGTCAAAAGGAGAAATTGCTCATTGTGAGCAATTTCTTCTTTTGTCACTATGTCAGAAAGCGTCTATATGAGAGAAAGGGTTAAGAAGATTTCTAAAAGTCACTGATTTATAATGTAAATTTAGATCACATAGCATTAGTGTGCAAATCAATCAATTTCTACATTAATTTTATACTACAGTTATTTAGAACCCTTTCCCACATACAACAAATCTGTACCAGACGAATGAAAACATCTTGGCAAAACCTCCTTAAATGAAGGCTTATTTACGGGATAGAGTTGAAAAACATGGAAAAAGGAGAAATTGCTCCTCCTTTTGCCACAATGTTTATAAGAGTTGTCTGCTGCAGGTGTCAGAAAGCATCTGTATATAGGAAAGGTTTAGCCATTTAACTCATATAGACGCTTTTTGACGCTCTGCAGCAGATGGCTTTTTGAAAACAGGGTGACAAAAGAAGAAATAGTAATTTCTACTTTTGTCACCATTTTTTCAACTCTGTATAATTATTGTACCTTCATTTAAAGGGAGTTTCCAATTTTGTTCAGGTATGTTTTCATCTGCTGTTGTCTGCTGCATATTTGTTGTATGTGGGAAAGGGTTAAGAGCAAGGCACATTAACACCTACCTGCCTGTTAAGGTTTTCCTCTTTCTCCTGTAGTTGCCTCTTCTCCCTGGATAGGAAGGCCACATCTATATCTCCAAGTTTGTCCTGTAGTTTACCTATCTTCCTTGATAAAGTATCACACTCCGTATTCTTAGCCCTCATAGTCATATTGGTCTGAAGGTCAAGTTCTCTAACCTATGAAACAAGAGAACAATTTACATGTTTACCATAAGTCTCTATTGAAAATGTCTGAGACAAATATTGTAACTACAAAAATAAGTATTTGAATATTCGAATATTTGACCTATATGTGCGTGCCTTGCAAACAAAGAGTTTATAAATGTATTATTTGCTGTAAAGTTATCTAATTGTTGTCTTATTTTGTTCATCTCTCAGTACTCGCATTTACTAATAGTTGATCACTTGCTTAATGTACTTTTTTTTAAACATTTAGTTCTGATAACCATATAAACATCTTTAATACTGTTTTAGAATGAAACCATCGGTATTGACATGTTATCTCCAGTATTGACACCTTATATAATACGCATAAAATGGACCATATGTAATCCTTTACCTGCAGTATCCTCAATTTGATTTATATATACATGTATATATATTTCAGAATACTCCTGACATTAATTGAATGTTCGAATCATGATATAGCATTTGAATATTCTTTGCCATCCCCTAATTGTAACATTAAGAAATTTGTAAGTATAATTTTGATACAAAATTGAAAACAATGTCGGAAAAGGATAAAAGCTCATTTTGAGCATTTTTCTCTCTCCAGATTCCACAGACAGTAACATGGAAATATCAGCAAACACAACCCATGATAATACAGACAGTAACATGGAAATATCAGCAAACACAACCCATGATAACACATACAGTAACATGGAAATATCAGCAAACACAACCCATGATAACACATACAGTAACATGGAAATATCAGCAAACACAACCCATGATTACACAAATTGAACCCTTCCAACATACAGACACATTATGAAAACATTATGACAAAAAGAGTGCCAGTGCCGCCACAAAATATAAAGATCAAGATAGGTCCTTTTAATTATTGCTTTTAACATGTATCACAAGACTACCATTGGAATCTCTATCAAAATGGCTGAACCGAAAAATGGTAATTTCATGAAAAAAAATCACAAAACTACCATTATGGTAAAACAATCATTTAATGGAAAAGAAACAGCAAACAAAGAATTGGATTGGAATGTTGCAGCTTAATGTCCCATTCAACAAATTATTTCAGTCAGGAAGAAAATAGGATACATATACACAGAGATAGAACCCTATAGAGGCTTCCGATATGAAAGTAGGTCAAATGGCAGTGTCGATATGTATCCTTTTTTCCTTCTGAGCATAACTCTTGCAAAAATCACTCTGCCGGATAATCCCTGCTTTATGCACTTCTACCTGTTTGGAAACTTGAGTTGAATTCTCAAGTGAATATGCTATAGAGACCAAGGCATAACTATTGCAAAAATCGCTGAACCGGAAAATCGCCGCTTCATGAACATCTACCCATTATAGTAATGATATTGACCAAGTTTTGAAAAGATTCCGTCAGAAACGTAGGAGGAGTTGCGTTCACAAGCCGCAATATCAATCAGCTACAGAGACTAAGTTACAAGGGACATAAATCTTGCAAAAATCAATGAACCAGAAAATCGCCGCTTCATGCACATCTACCCATTATAGTTATGACATTGACCAAGTTTTGAAAAGATTCGATCAGAAACATAGGAAGAGTTGCGTTCACAAGGCTGCAATATCAATCAGCTACAGAGACTAAGTTACAAGGGACATAATTCTTGCAAAAATCAATGAATAGGAAAATCGCCGCTTCATGCACATCTACCCATTATAGTCATGACATTGACCAAGTTTTAAAAAGATTCAGTCAGACACGTAGGAGGAGTTGCGTTCACAAGCCGCAATATCAATCAGCTACAGAGACTAAGTTACAAGGGACATAAATCTTGCAAAAATCAATGAACCGAAAAATCGCCGCTTCATGCACATCTACCCATTATAGTTATGACATTGACCAAGTTTTGAAAAGATTCGGTCAGAAACATAGGAAGAGTTGCGTTCACAAGGCTGCAATATCAATCAGCTACAGAGACTAAGTTACAAGGGACATAAATCTTGCAAAAATCAATGAACCTGAAAATCGCCGCTTCATGCACATCTACCCATTATAGTCATGACATTGACCAAGTTTTGAAAAGATTCGATCAGAAACATAGGAGGAGTTGCGTTCACAAGAAATGGACGGACGGACGGACAGACGGAGAAGATGACGCCAATATACCACCGCCTCCGGCGGCGTATAAAAAGAGAAATTACTCATAAGCAATTTCTCCCTTTGCTACTATGTTTTGAACATTATTCAGTAATGATAATTTCCGTTAATAAGATTTTCCCTTTGTTTACCTAGATGTTTTCAGAGTCAAAAGGTGCAGATTTGTAAATTGTTGCATGTGGGAAAGGGTTTCAACTTCACAATTAATCTACCTTCTGATTAGAAAGATCATTTCTCAATTTATCTATGTTTATTTCAATCTTTTTCTTCTCTCCATCCAATTTTTCTAGTTTCTTCTCCAGGTTGTCTTTCTTTTCACAACTTTCAGTTAAACTATCAGACTTTCCAGATTGGTTATATCTGTAAAAATACAATCATTATTTATTTTTAATCATCTTTACATTGACATAAAACATCAAGCACAATCAGAACCTGGATATCTGTTTCTCAATATAATTATACATGCAAAGCAACTATCTTCAAGGACTTTCAATGGTAGACAATTAAGTTCCAAAATTAACCATGTATATAAAGATAAGATAAGATAAGATAAGAGACTTTATTTTAAGAGGGTGACACATTTAGTTTAAAACTAATCTTCCACATGGCCCTCTATTATTAACAATATTTACAAAAAAAAAAAAAAAAAAAAAAAAAAAACATATGAAATATCAAATGACAATAGAATGTACATTACAAATTACATTAAGATCAACATCATCGTCATTTAATAATATATCACTTCATCTACTCTCACACATGCATTGCACTTGACAATCTCACACACATGTATAGAAAACTGACAGTGATAATTAGTAAAAATTGCAATATATACAGATTAAAAAATATAAGATATATACAGAAAAACGCTGCATTAAAACTATTAAACATTTTTCATTAATCTAATTAGATTGCTTTGAAATGCCATTGTTGAAGTTTTTTCTTTAATATTGGTAGGTAAATTATTCCAAATTATTGGTCCAGAGTATGTTAAACTTTGTTTAAATATTTCTTTGTTGGGTTTAGGTATTAAAAAATTGTTCTTAGCACATAATCTTGTTATAGGTGTATTTTCATTTACTTGTCTTAAGTTAAACATTTCACTTATATAAGATGGAGTTTTAGATTTTGATATTTTATACATAAATTTCGCTTTTCTGAGATATACTCTGTCAAATATTGTTAATATTTTTAAATCTTGCATACTGTCTAATGCATTATCAACATTATAATCTAGAATAACTTTGCAAGCCCGTTTTTGGAGTCTAAATAGTCTATTTAGATTTGTTTGACATGTTCCGACCCATATAACATTACAGTAATCTATGTGTGGTTGAATATAAGCTTTATAGAACTGAATCCTATGGTCAAGACTTAGAAATAGTTTTATTCTAGACAAAAGCCAAATATTTGATGTGATTTTCCTACATATATGTTCTATGTGGTTTTTCCATGTTAGGTTGTTGTCAATAAATATACCAAGTACTTTATCTTTAGAGATCATACTCAAATTTTCACCATTAAGATCCAAGTTCATCACTGTAACATTTAATGATGTACGTTTCTGCTGTGTAGTTATTAGCATTACTTTTGTCTTTGAGGTATTTATTAACATTCCATTTGAACTACACCAATCTGATAATGATTTAAGTGCATTTTGCAAATTATTTTCAATAGATGTTAATGTATTATTAATGTGATACAATGTTGTGTCATCTGCATACAAATCAGTTTCAGTATTATATGTGTAAAGTGGTAAATCATTTATAAATAAAAGAAATAAAAGGGGGCCTAGAATTGAACCTTGAGGCACACCATCAGTCACTGTCTGATCATTTGACAATACATTGTTAAGAGACACTTTCTGTTTTCGATTGTTTAAGTAAGAAGAAAACCATGATAGTGAGCTATCTGAAAGTTTATATACTTTTAACTTTTGCAAAAGAATTACATGGTCAACTAAATCAAACGCTTTTCGAAAATCCACCATCACTACACCTATTAAAGAGCCTTTATTTATAGCTTCTAGCCATTTGCTGATCATTCACACTAATGCAGTTTCACATGAGTGGCCTGGTCGAAAGCCAGATTGAGTTTCATGAAGTAACTTAAAATGAGAAAGATAATCCATTAACGAGTCATGGACATGCTTTTCTAATAATTTAGAAATAACTGGAAGCACAGAAATGGGTCTATAGTTGTTTATGTCATCTTTGGCCCCACTTTTATACAAGGGTGTAACCTTGCCCTCTTTCCACTTTTCTGGAAATATGGATTTTAAGCTTTTATTGCAAATATAGGTTATGCTATCTGCTATATAATTAGCTGACAATTTAAGTAAGCGAGGCCCAATATTATCAGAACCAGTAGATTTGGTTACATCTATATTTACAAGAAACTTTAATACTTTCTCAACTGTAATTTCTGGAAAGTTAAATTGTGTATTATCAGGTATTTTCTCATTACAGAAAGTTTGAAGTTTTTCAAAATTTGAACTTTGAACTGGTTCTTTTAGCTTTGAAGCAACAGATACAAAAAATTTGTTAAACTCATCTGCAATTTCGTTTGAATGTTCAATTTCATTTTCTCCAATTTTCAGGTTGAAAATGTTATTGCTGCTTTTTTGTTTATTCACATTTAATTCATTAAACAATTTCCACACAGTATTTGGTTTGTTTTGATTTTCAGTCACAAATGCTTCATATTTGGGTTTTTTCGACTTTTTTATAAGATAAGTTACTTTATTTCTCCAATACTTATACTGTTTCAGTATTTAAAGACTTAAATTTATCACGTGTTTTGATAGATTCTATTATTTCTGGTGTAATCCATTTTGGCTGTTGTTTATTTTTAACTCTATGCTGTTTGATAGGTATATGTGAATCAACAATTTGTAAGAAAATCGAATACCATGACTCGACAATATCATCTATATCTTCAAATATTTTAATTGTATCCCATGGTGCAGACTGGAGATCACTTATAAAACTTTCTTCATTGAAATGTTTAAATGATCTGTATGAGATAGTGTGATGTGAATTTTTGGGCGTGTAACTTTTAGGTTTTCGTGTTAGGAACACAGGGAAATGGTCACTCAGTGATCTATTAAAGTTGCAGACACTGAAGTTTTCCTTGTAGGTACATTCATTTTTTGAAAAAGACCAAAAGGTTCCATGTATTCTAACCATGCAGTTTTGGTTTGTAAATTTAGTAAATCTCTATTAAAGTCTCCGAGAAGGTAAAGTTCTTTTTGTTCTTTTAAAACGTTCTCAAGATGATTTTCAAAAATTTCATTCCATATTACAATAAGAAAACTTTTAGAATTTTTGGGAAATATTTCCAGCCATAAACACTCAATTTCTCTGACTTCCAAATCACACCTTCTTTTACAATTAACTTCATTCTTACAATATACAATAATACCACCCCCTTCTTCCTTTCTCTCATTAGTTATAACTCTATCTCTTCTGAAAGATTGATAATTATCCAGCTGAAAAGCACTGTCAGCATGAAAATGTTTCAACTTAGTTTCACTAAGTCCAAAAACATGAACATTGTTATTTGAATGATTTAACAGTAGATCAATTTGATCTATTTTATTTGAAATACTTTGTATATTTATATGACCGATTCGAAATCCTTTTGATTTTAACCATAAATCAACTAAATTTTGGGCACATGTGGAAGAATGATTATTAACATTCAGTAGATTATCATCTGACAATGTAATATTATTATATAATGAGTTAATATTATTATGAACAATATCAGCATGCAAATCAGACAAATTATCATTAAAAGTTGTATCATTATGTAAATTGTCATTTTTTATGCTGCCATTAACTGTTGAAACATTATATTCGCTGTTCGTTGAGTTACAAATGAGAGTATTTTCTTGAGAACTTGTCTGTAAAGAATAATTTATAACACTTCTCTCATTTGATAAGTCATTGTTCCCAAATGTATGTTTATTTCGATTGCATACCTCAATTGTTTTACTGACCTTGAAAGATGTACTGGAAGATAAATTGATTGAGTTGTCACTTTTATAACATTGAGAAACCTTATAATACTTGCAGATATTTTTGGAAATAACACAAATACAATGAAACTTGTTGCAAAATTCACATAGATCATCTAGTATGTTATATTTATTAGTACAATAAGTTGTAAATTTATCTTCCATTAATTTCAGGTTGTTGGCATATTTGCCTTTGTCCTATCTATTCCAGCAATCAGAGTCCTTGTGCCCATAAAATTTACAAAGAAAGCACCTCACTTGCACTTTATGCCAACAGTCCTCTGTTTCATGGTTTCGCAATCCACATTTTATACATCGTTCTGAGGTATAGGAAATCAAGGCCTTTTCGGCCAAAACTTTATGTATTGCAAAGGGCACACTTTGGTTAATATTGGTGGCTACAGTTAAGAACATCTTGAAATTGACAAATTTACCGTTCACACTCCGCTCAGTTCCATTCCGTTCCGCTCACGTTCCAATCTGCTATCAAAGCGTTCACTCATTCATAAAATTGTGATTGCCTTTTTCCGTTCCGTTCAGATTGAGCGCTTTTTTACGCTCACTCGGAACGCTTTTTTTCGATCAAAATCCGTTCAACGCTTTGATTGGCTTAAATAAATTTCGTTTCGTTTATATTTTTTTTTACTTAACCCTAAATATCAACAAATGATAGAGTTTTTTCAGCACAATCGTTAGTAGAAAATCATATTACGAAAATGATCATATTAATAATATTTGTTACATTCTAATTCAATCGGATACTTGAGTGTCTTATAAGACAAAAGTTTAGAATACAAATATGACTTTTAATAAAATAGTTTCATAAAATAATTATCGGATAGTTGTTGCAACCGTTCAATGAGCGAATGATTGGATTTTTGCAATCATTATGATTGTTTCGTTCAGAGTGCAAAATTCCGTTCCGCTCATAAAGCATTCCAACTTCGTTCCAATCATGCTCACGATCCAATCACGTTCTGCTCAGATTGTCAATTTCATGATGTTCTTAATTGTAGTTGTTAGAAATAAACCCAAGAACTCATTTACAGCTTGAGTGGAGTTGTCCAGATTGGTTTTCTGTTAGAGGTAAACAACAGTAAAAAAATAAAGTGTATAAACATACATCAAGAACTGCAAATGGGACAACTAGGTCCGGCTCATACAAAAATTCTCAACTTCAATGAATTAAGACAACGGAAAACTATGAAGATTGGGCTGTCAAAATGAGTTGACCCATTTCCGACATACAACAAATCTGCAGCAGACAACTCTTAAATGTCTAGGAAAAAATATCTAAAATATCTAAAAAAGAAAATGAAATTATTGAATCCAGTTGAAAACATTGTGGCAAAAGCAGGAACTGCTCATTTTGAGCAATTTCTCGTTTTGCAACAATGTTTTCAAAAGGTGTTTTGCAAGTCAGACAGAGTTAAAACAGGTCTCTACTTAAATATTTACTTTTTAATTTCCTGGTTGATATTTTTCACTCCTGTTGCATGACCTTTGACTATCTCTACCTGTTAATAGAATGAAGGGGAGTATTTATAAATAATGTTATATTGATGATCTTTCTGGGATTAATTCCATAAGACTTTAAACAGTTTCATGAAATGAAGATGATTACATTCATCCATAGTGAAATAATTTGTTCATTATGAATAATTGCACATGTTTTTATGTACACATTTGAACTGAAATAAAGATATGACAAGGCTGTGTTTAGAAAACTTTTCCCACATAGAGCAAATCTGCATCAGCAATTCAAAAATATTTATGAAAATCTAAGGAAAATCTCTATAAGTATAATTATTGAATTGAGTTGAAAACATGGCAAAAGGATGAATTGCTCATTAAAACAACAACTTGTTTTGCCAAAATGTTTTCAAAAGTCCTTTGCTGCAGATGCATCAAATATGTCTTCATGTGAGAAAGATAACCAGTAGCTATAACAAATAATGTAAAAGTGAGAGCAATTAAGATGTAATCAATAAGTGTCCCCTTGCCAAGTCAAGCAATGTGAAATATTATGTTTACTAAGAATACATCATGTGTATGTAATACCTCTGCTTTGGCTGTTTCTACTTTGCCATCTTTCTCCTTAATCTTTTTGTCCTTCTCATCCTTTAATTTATCCATCTTGGACTAAAAGAAATAATTATGTCTCTTACTGATCTTTACATAATATCACAATATCAACCAGAAAGTTCACTTCCAGATTCCCTTATTAAAACATATCAAAAGGGACTCACTGTGACTGTCTCACGACAATAAATCTTTCGAATATGCACTAAAAATGATTGAAGTTGGCATTTCTGATCAGTATAGGTTAAAATCAGTATTTCTGTTCCGTCATATCAGAATCCACACAAATTGATAGAAGCTTCTAACAAGCTAATGTAAGGAATATATGTGAATAGTGTTGGTCTTCATCACAATGTTTCAATTTTATTCATTAACTAGATGTGTCCCTTAATTTCAGTCATAGGGTCATCTGCTCTCATAGGTCAAACATACAGTAAAGTTTGAAGACTCCAAATTAAAGGATTCTTGAGATGAACAGCGGAAACCAAATTGAATTTGACGACCTATACCAGGTGACACAAAAAAACAGAAGTGGTATTCTACTCATGGAATCCAATGATCTTATGTTCCCCATTTCACAGTCATAGGGTCATCTGCTCTCATATGCCAATGATCCTGTCAAGTTTAAAGACTCTGGGTCATTTTTTTTTTGATATAACTGATTTGACCTTTGGCCCAGTGACCCCAATAAAGTAGTGATCATCTTCCTATGGAGTCCAATCATCTTGTGAAGTTGGAAGACACCATGCCAAAGGCTTCTTAAGTTAAGTTATTAGGCAGAAAAAGACTTGACCTTTGACTTCAAAACCAGGGAGAAAAACATAATCATTCTTTCATTTATAGATGTATGTGGGAAAGGGTTAATCATGGGTTATGGTAATAATTTTAAAACCATCTAGACTAACCTGGCAAGCTTATTTTTGCACACTTTCAGCTCTATTAAAATGAACAAGTGCAACACACACAAATCCCCTTGCAGTGTCTTTTTGTACAAATGTATTATACTCATTGTGACCTTGACCTTTTACCCAGGTCAGTTAAACGCAAATCCATCCATGATCTCTTGGCATTGAACCTGTATATGAATTTAGAGAGAATTCCTTCCACAAATGAAAGTGATATAACAATGACGTCGTTCATACAGACATATTATAATTAATGAATTTTGACCTAGGTCAGTGAAACATGTACCCCACCAAGCTCTTTTGACACTGAAACTGTGTATAAAACCTGAAGGAATTCTGTCTACAAATGAAAGTGCTAGATCAATGACATAATTTCATAGAGAAATTTTATAGACATTTTGACCTTAGACTTTGACAATGAAATGCGAACCCTTCCAAGCTCTTTTAACACTGAATCGGTATATGACGTATGAAGGAATTGTCCAAGCTCTTTTGACACTGAACCTGTGTATGAAACCTGTAGGAATTCCGTCTACAAATGAAAGTGTTAGAGCAATGACATAATTTCATAGAGAAGTTTTATATACATTTTGACCTTAGACTTTGACAATGAAATGTCCTGAAATTAAAGTGCTAGAGCGATGACACCTTTGCCCTAGGGTTGCAAAACATGAACCCATCCAAGCTCTGTTAACACTGAACCTTTGTATGACGTATGAAGGAATTCTGTCCACAAATGAAAGTGCTAGAGCTATGGTGTTGTTTTATACAGACTTATTATAGTCACTTTGACCTTGACATATGTTGACGAACTCATAGAGAGATGATGCTTGTGAACATATGTATAAAGTTTCATAACATTCGGAAAAGAAGTGGTACACTAATAGTCACTGTGACCTTGATTATTTACCTAGGTCTGTGAAACACAAACACGTAAAAGAGACGATGAATATAAGCATAGGTGTGAAGTTTCATAACAATGGGAAAAGAAATGGAAGTTGTGAGAGCGATGACTTCGTTGGGAAGCATACATACAGGTTGATCCCTATATACCCTTCAACCTCATCGCAAGGGGATAATCATCCAAACAAATCGAGAGCTTGGCGTGAAACAGTTGTAACTAAAATTGGTATTTTGTTACCAAGGTTTATCAACTCGACATAAAAGTCTTTAAAGCGACTGAAATCCAGATGGCACGAAAAAAAAAAAAAAAGAATTCGCCCTTAATGTTATTCTTTATGTTATCCAAGTAAAATGTATCGTTTTTTATCAATAAAGTGAACTTGAATCGTTTTCAATTGTCCCGATGAAGGGGTTTCCTATTTAAAAATACTTACCCCGTTACTGACAGGGTAGAATTTGCGATGTAAAAAGTATCAAAAACAAGGAAATCTCACCGATTATAGGGGTATGTAATATGTCAGTTATCATATTTTAATGCCCCAAATACAAAAATAACACTTATTTTCTTAAAATTGGATTTTTTTTTTTTTCCGACAGTTGGGTATCTGGAGTTCAGTCGCTTTAAAAGCGTTAAATCATTCTGAGCAATGGCACCTAAATTTGCATTGTTTACAAATTGGTCAAAATTGCCCCTAAACCAGGGTTTCCAACCAATCAACTTGGCTTTAAGGAATCTGATAGAGGGTCACCCTAGGAACATTTCTACAAAATTATTTGAAAATCGGCCTGACACTTTTGAAGGAGAAGATTTTTTAAGTTTTCACTATAGCAATAAAAGGCAAAATAGCCCCGCCCCCTGGCGGCCATGTTTTTTGACCAATCAACATGGCTTGAAGGAATCTGATAGAGGGTCATCCAAGGAACATTTCTACAAAATTATTTGAAAATCGGCCCGACACTTTTGGAGGAGAAGATTTTTTAAGTTTGCACTATAGCTATATAAGGCAAAAAAGCCCTGCCCCCCCTGGCGGCCATGTTTTTCGACCAATCAACATGACTTGAAGGAATCTGATAGAGGGTCACCCGAGGAACATTTCTACAAAATTATTTGAAAATCGGCCTGACACTTTCGGAGGAGAAGATTTTTTAAGAATTTTGAAGTTTTTTCATTTCGTTGCCATGGAAACCAGAATTCTGCATGGATCCCGAAAATTTTAAGGAATTCTGGTGAGGACATTGAGAGGATGCTTTCTGTGAAGTTTCATCCCAGTTGACCCACCGGTTACAGAGGAGAAAATGTTGACGGACGACGGACGACGGACATAGGGCGATCACAATAACTCACCTTGAGCACTTCGTGCACAGGTGAGCTAAAAATGTTCTTTAGCTCGATATTTTTCAATTCAAAGCGAGTTGTCATCAGCCAAGCGTATTCTTTTAACAAATATCAACACAGACAATTTCATTTTGGCGTTCTTGTAGGTAAAGATATAACATCTAGCTGTATTGTAAATCTGAGAATCAGCGAAGTTTTGCATTCATTGACGGATGTTCCTGGCGATGGGATATTTGTTTCACTGTCTTATCTAAGATGCTCTTCGTAATAAATTTGTTTCCCTCTCAATGCTTCGTAGACCTGCTAAAGTCGTCAGTCCTTCTGACAAAAACTCCTTCGGACTGTCAAAGATCGATGCAATAATTGGTTGAACATACACCCTGTGACCCAAATCAGAGACATGTATTTATGTCTCTGCCAAAATACACCAAAACAGAGTTGAATCACAGGGACTGCTCCTGTATGTTGCAAGAAATAAATATGACCCTATGCATAAATATCACTAAAATAGCACATAAGAAAGTATTATTAGAAGTGTCCTCTGAAGTTCTCGAATGCAGATTATTTACACATTTTATGACGTAATATCTTACGTTTCCACTTCATTTTTTAGTGGTGAAACACATTTGCAATGTGGACGGAATATTTCAGACTAATGGCTTATCAGCTAAAACTAACAGCTTTTTGGACTAAAAGAACTCAAGAAGAAACTTCCCCAGTGAATTCAAGAGACATATCGGGTGTCTAAAAAAGGAAGTTTGAACAAGTTTTCTAAAAGCCTTGACTGGAGACATATCCATGGCCGAGACGGATTTATATGGGCATGCCTTGTGCTGTGTGTTCTGAACAAAGTTTAAAAAAATGTTTTTATAAGTGATCAAGGATGGGATAATCCAAAATGAATCTTAACAAGGCACATTGCCTGTCAGGACCACTGAGATGCTTTAAAAGAATCCACCCTGCAGCTAAACATCATTCATGTAAGTATAAAAACATCTTGCAAAACAGTTAAATCTTAAGAATTGGAAAAATCACAACTGATTTTAATTCAAAGGCATTATGAGAAGTATAATGCACATTGTCAACAATTTGACCGTTTATCACAATGCTTTCAAAAATCATACGCTGTAAGATCAAATGTCATCTTCATCAGATAAACACAAATGTAAGTTTCATACCTTCTGATGTATTAAATTTAACAGATTCTTTTTTTTTTTATATACATGTAGATATAATTCTTCTGTATCATCAGAAATTATAATAGTCATATATGTCAATTTATCTATGATTGTCAACAATATCTTTATAAACCCCTCGATGGCTACTTTTTCTGTACACAAGTGGGGAATTGGCCCCTTTTCAAAAACAAGACCTCGGGCTGAGGGTGTCTCGCCCTTCTAAGAAAATCAGATATTAAATGGTATCACTATGCAAAAAGATGTCAGATGTCCCATGACCAAACAATACATCTGACAAAATTTCAAAAAAAATCCAGCAAGGGTTGCTGAGATATAAGAAAGGTTAAGTTATCTAACAAAGGTCAAGTTCTGCACAATTATGACCTTGACCCTAACAATGTTGACGTTGATGAATGTCATATGACCTAACAATACATCTGACAAAGTTTCAGAAGAATTCCAGCAGGGGTTGCTGAGATATAAGAAAGTTTTAAGTTTTGAGGTTAAGTTACCTAACAAAGGTCAAGTTCTGCACAATTATGACCTTGACCCTGAAAATTTTGATGTTGATGGATGTCCCATGACGAAACAATACATCTGACAAAGTTTCAGAAAAATTCCAGCAGGGGTTGCTGAGATATAAGTAAGGGTCAAGTTCTGCACAATTATGACGTTGACCCTGAAAATTATGACGTTGACAGATGTCCCATGACCAAACAATACATCTAACAAAGTTTCAGAAAAATTCAAGCAGGGGTTGCTGAGATATAAGAAAGGTTAAGTTTTGAGGTTAAGTTACCTAACAAAGGTCAAGTTCTGCACAATTATGACCTTTACCCTGAAGATTTTGACGTTGACAGATGTCCCATAACCAAACAATACATCTGACAAAGTTTCAGAACAAGACATGGACATTCCATGAAACCAGGTATTCTATAATGAAAGGTGTTTGATTAAGAATTAACAGATCTGTCAAATCTTTCTGTTAATAGTTAATCAAAGCTAGTAATTCAAGTAACAGGGAATATTTCTATTGATGAATAATCATAATTACTTTGTCAATTAAATATATCACAATTTTATCTAACAAATATCAGTTCAATACAGTCAATCGTATGTTGATGGCCTCATTTATTAAGAACATATAATAGATAACAGATATTAAGCAACCTTTTGTTGTAAGCAGCCACATTTTAGGTTCCCTAATGCCAGGTTGATAATCAGTGATCTGCCTTAACCCTTTACTTGATAGTAACACGTTTATGCCTTTGCAAACAGACTAGATCCAGGGCCCGAGGTTATGAAACTTACTCATATCTATGCTATATTCTTTTAAAATGCCAAGTTATTTAATATGGAGCATATTTGCGCGAAGTTATTTGAAAATATCTATATGTATGGTAAAGTTATGGTCTGAACAAAAAAAGTTCAAGTAAAGTATATTTTCTGTCACTGTGACCTTGACCTGGAAGCTAAACACATAAATTGTGCATATGACACAGCGTCTTGATATGGTGTATATCTGTTCCAAGTTATTTGAAAATATCTCTATGGATGAAAAAGTTATTGTCCGGACAAGAAAAGTTCAACTGATGTCTATTTGTTGTCACTGTGACCTTGAAGCTACAGACAAAAGTTTTGCATGTGACACATCATATTGATATAGTTCATATTTGTGCCAAGTTATTTGAAAATATCTCTATGCATGACAAAGTTATGGTCCGGACAAGAAAAGTTCAATTAAAGTCTATTTCTTATCACTGTGACCTTGACCTTGAATCTACAGAATTCTTTTTTGCATTTGGCACATCGTCTTGATATGGTGCATGTTTGTGCCAAGTGACCTTGACCTTGAATCTACAGATTTTTTTTTGCATTTGGCACATCGTCTTGATGACGTTGACAGATGTATCATGACCAAACAACACATCTGACAATGTTACAGAAAAATTCAAGTAGGGGTTGCTGAGATATAAGCAGGTTTTAAGTTTTGAGGTTAAGTTACCTAACAAAGGTCAAGTTCTGCACAATTATGACCTTGACCCTGAACATTTTGACGTTGACAGATGTCCCATGACCAAACAATACATCTGACAAAGTTTCAGAAAAATTCAAGCAGAGGTTGCTGAGGTATAAGAAAGGTTAAGTTTTGAGGTTAAGTTACCTAACAAAGGTCAAGTTCTGCACAATTATGACCTTGACCCTGAAAACTTTGATGTTGACAGATGTCCCATGACAAAACAATACATCTACAAAGTTTCAGAAAAATTCCAGCAGGGGTTGCCGAGATATAGCTATTTGTAAAAGCGGCCGCCGTCGCCGGAAAAATGACTGCTATGTCTCACTCCACTATCGTGGGCGAGACAATTATAAAAGCAACTTTGCCCAAATATACCCAATTGAAAAATGTATAGAAATATATCCTCAAAATCTACCATATTCTAAACAAGAGGGCCATGATGCCCTGGATCGCTCACCTGGCGGCCATAGTTTCCGACCAATCAGCTTGGCTTGAAGGAATTTAATAGAGGGTCACCGCTGGCGGCCATAGTTTCCGACCAATCAACTTGGCTTGAAGGAATCTGATAGAGGGTCATCCAAGGAACATTTCTACAAAATTATTTGAAAATCGGCCAGACACTTTTGGAGGAGAAGATTTTTTAAGTTTTCACTAAAGCCATATAAGGCAAAATAGCCCTGCCTACTGGCAGCCATGTTTTTCCACCAATCAACATGGCTTGAGGGAATCTGATAGTGGGTCACTTAAGGAACATTTCTACAACATTTTTTGAAAATCGGCCTGACACTTTCGGAGGAGAAGATTTTTTAAGTTTTCACTATAGCCATACAAGGCAAAATAGCCGCGCCCCCCTGGCGGCCATGTTTTTCAACCAATTAATATGGCTTGAAGGAATCTGATAGAGGGTCATCCAAGGAACATTTCTACAAAGTTATTTGAAAACTTCCAACCAGTTTGGGAGAAGAAGATTTTGAAGTTATTTTCATTTCGTTGCCATGGAAATCAGAATTCTGCATGGATCCAAAAAAATTGAAGGAATTCCGGTGAGGTCATTTGAGAGGATGCTTTCTGTGAAGTTTCATCCCAATTGACCCACTGGTTACTGAGGAGAAGAAGTTGACGCATGACGCACACCGGACAAAAGGCAATAACAATAACCCACCTTGAGCAAAACTAAACAAGAGGGCCATGATGGCCCTGGAATCGCTCACCTGTTTTGGTTTTTTTTCACTTTAGCTATATAAGCCCCGCACCCTGGCAGCCATAGTTTCCGACCAATCAACTTGGCTTGAAGGAATCTGATAGAAGGTCACCCTAGGAACATTTCTACAAAATTATTTGAAAATCGGCCAGACACTTTTGGAGGAGAAGATTTTTTAAGTTTTCACTATAGTCATATAAGGCAAAATAGCCCCGCCCCCCTGGCGGCCATGTTTTTCGACCAATCAACATGGCTTGAAGGAATCTAATAGAGGGTCATCCAATGAGCATTTCTACAAAATTATTTGAAAATAGGCCTGACACTTTCGTCGGAGAAGATTTTTTAAGTTTTCACTATAGCCATATAAGGCATAATAGCCCCGCCCCCCTGGCGGCCATGTTTTTCGACCAATCAACATGGCTTGAAGGAATCTCATAGAGGGTCATCCAAGGAGCATTTCTACAAAATTATTTGAAAATCTGCCAACCGGTTTGGAAGAAGAAGAATTTTTAAGTTTTTTTCATTTCGTTGCCATGGAAACCAGAATTCTGCATGGATCCCAAAAATTTGAAGGAAATCTGGTGAGGTCATTGAGAGGATGCTTTCTGTGAAGTTTCATCCCAATTGACCCACCGGTTACTGAGGAGAAGAAGTTGACGGACGACGCACGACGGACGCCGGACAAAAGGCGATCACAATAACTCACCTTGAGCAAAGCTCAGGTGAGCTAAAAAGAAAAAGCTAAAAAATGCCCCAAATATCTACTGAATCAGAATTCAGTGAAGATTGGGATTTTCCGCACAAATGGGGCGAGAACTGGTTGTATCTCCAGGCCATGGAGCGTGATTAAAATAAGATTAAAGCTTGTTTCGCAATTTATATAAAAAAGATAAGTTTAAAGTTATTGGTTTAAAGAAATAATCCAGATAAGACTGCATGGAGGTACAAATTGGTCTAAATCAAAACAGGAAACTGGTTACAGAGCCCAAGCTTGGCTTTCTAACATAACTAATATAAATGTATATGGTTTTCAATTGTGGTCTATTTTTTATATAATATTAGGCTATTTAAAAGGAACTAGAATGGAGTGCTCCACGGAGTACGGTGTGTCACCTTCACCTGCTCATTTAAAGTGTGACGAAAAAGTGTGACGGACGTACTGATGAAGTGTATTTGTGGGGTTATTTCCTTTGATGTTTTTTTGTAGTATGCACAAGTATGCAATTCATTCCGTAATAACTTCCATTTTACGGAATGAATAACATTAATGGCGGCCGCCATGTTTTTTGACCAATCAACATGGCTTGAAGGAATCTAATAGAGGGTCATCCAAGGAACCTTTCTACAAAATTATTTAAAAATCTGCCAACCAGTTTGGGAGAAGAATAATTTTGAAGTTGTTTTCATTTCGTTGCTATGGAAACCAGAATTCTGCATGGATCCCACAAATTTGAAGGAATACTGGTAAGGTCATTGAGAGGATGCTTTCTGTGAAGTTTCATCCCAATTGACCCACTGGTTACTGAATAGAAGAAGTTGACGCACAACGCACAACAGACGCCGGAGAAAATGTGATCACAATAACTCACCTTGAGCAAAGCTCAGGTGAGCTAAAAATGTATAAATAGTGTTTGTAATCCCATTCTTTAATTTATCATTTTATTTTATATAAAGACACTTTTATTTGCAGTTATTGTTTGATGATGTCATGTATTAAAACAGCAGTCAATGATATTCTGCATCAAGTTTTATTTTAAAACAGAATGGAATAACAGTTCTTATGGCAATTACTGGAGAGGAAATTCATATAAGCAGTTAGTGATATACCCCTTGGTCATTGGTACCTGTCTATACAATGAAATTATCATGCATCTTTGACTGTGGGGTAATATTCTTTCCTGCATACACATCAAAACAGTAAATGGATTGAGAGCAACCTGTAAAATCATGGAATCACAGCTGCATGCTTACCAACCTTTTCTCATTCTCAAGGGGGAGTTTCATGATCTCAAAGTGGGGGATTTGGGTTTGAAGTGGGAGATTTTCAACGCAATGAATTTAACAGTAGAAATTTTCACCATAGAACGGAATTTAGATAACTATGCAGGGATACATGTACAATACTTTTAATATTTAATATAGGAAAATAATTAAAAAGACTCATTTTGAGAATGTTTTCTAATAAACAGATTATTTTCAACTGTATATTAGCATTTAAGTATTATTTTGGCATGTTTTCAAATCTGTGCTTTGATATTAAGAAATGTTTTAACTTTGGTTAACTAGAAAATCATGCAAGTTGTCTGTTATGTCAAATACTATCATATTACATCCAAGAAAATAAAAATATTAACAACATTTTAATTTATAGACATACTTTTGAATGAAAAACCCAGGTACCAATGGAATAAAGACACAGGGAGAAGAAAAATACGTACATGTAATCATTTAGCTGAGCTACACACATTGTTTTGAAATTGTTAAAAGAAATGGCCTTTAATCAGTGACAATATGTTAAGAAGTTGATGTTAGAAAATGATTGTAGTAATTTTCAGTACATTTATCCTCATGATTTAAAAAAAAAAAAAAAAAAAAAAATATATATATATATATTTTTTTTAAATTTTCGAATTTTCGAAAATCATGAGTTTCTCCCTCACGATCGTGGGGTTACGCCCTTCAAATCGTGAGACTCACGATTGAATCTGGAGGGTTGGTAAGCATGCAGCTGTTATGGCGATAATGGGAGAAGAAGTTCATATATGCAGTTAGTGATATACCCTTTGGTCATTGGTACCTGTCAAAATAATGAAAATTGCATGCATCTTTGACTGTGGGATAATATAACTTCCTGCATCAACATCAAACAAGGGAACATATTGAGAGAAACCCATTTACTGATGGAATTACAGCTGTTATGCCGATGACAGGAGAGGAACTTCAGCTGATTACATATAATACTAATGGATTCATACAAGGTAATGTTTATTAATGGATAAGTTTATCAAAATCATATAAGCTTGTTTTGTCTAATTAAATGTAGTATATAAAGAAAGTCCTGTTCTTTGATTGCACAGTTTGTGTTTTTTATGATCACGTTTTGTCAGTCACACGCTCTCAACAATTGCCTTTTGAACAATCTACAGGCAATACTTTACAACATCCAATATGAATGAAAGTCTATCAGAAAATTCTCTCCATCAAATCTTGGCCAAGTTATAGACTGGGTCCTGTGAGGTGAAAAAACTAGGTTTCAATGTCAATTTGAAGGAAAATATTGAAAACACTTTGGATGCCTTATTTTAAACTTAAGCATGTTGAAATGTTTTCAGAATAACTGTTTTGATGATATCTAGGCTAAGTTTAAATAAATTCGGTCATAAACTACACCAAATTGAAGGAAACTCTTGTTAGTTAATTTGAAACCACACTTTGCCTTCAGAACCTTGAAGCTTTGTCAGAATGTTTGTCTTGACAATATCTAGGCCTAGTAAGAATAAGGGTCATGGTGGGTCAAAAACTAGGTCACTAGACCAAATTGAAGGAAAATTTTGTTAGCACACAGAAATTTTGAATGCTGCATTTTCAATTTTAACATGTTGAAATTTTGTCAGAATTGGTGTTATGGTGAAATCTATACTAAAATATAGGTCATGTTGGATAAAAAACAATGAGGTCAAAAGAAAACATTTGAGAAAAATCTTGTAAACATGCTTGACCTCAAGGTTTGCTTCAGCATCTTGAAACTTTGTCAGAATGTTTGTCCTGATGATTATTGATATCTAGGCCAAGTTCAAATATTGGTCAAGTCGGGGCAAACATAAGGTCACTAGACCAAATTAAAGGAAAATCTTGTTAACACTCGGACAGCTGTTCTTTAATGTTAGCAGAAACTTTGGCAGAATGGATGTTTCGAATATTGCTTTTAACCCAGAAACTATGTCACTAAGACTAATTGAAGGAAAACTTGTTTTCACTTTTGTTTTTTTTACCTTTCTGTATTGAATATGTGTATGTTCATGTGATGAATTGAATGTTAAAATTGTTGAAGATTTGACTTTGCACCAAAAGATAAAGTAGGAATAGTCTTAGTTCCGACAGCTTGAAACAGATTCCTTTATCATGGTAGTCACATACCTACAGCTTAGACCCATTATAGAGGCTGTGCTTGTGATGAGGCTTTGCCTTTTTCATACTCTTATTTTGTTTAAATGCACTTATTCCAGTAAGATACAGAAATTGCTTTCTTAATGTTAAATTAGATTTAATTCGTCATTTACAACAGTATTTAAGTTAACCCTTTCCCACATACAATAAATCTGCAGCAGACGTCTTTGAAGACATCAAGTAAAAACTATGGAAACTACTGAAAATAGTTGATCAATTTCGCTTTTGCCACGATGTTTTCAAGAGTTGTCTGCTGCAGATGTGTCAAAATGTGTCTATAGGTGGGATAGGGTTAAGGCAGTCAGTTCCCCTAACCCTTCCTGGATTTCTGTTACCAGTACTCAACACAACATGCTTCCCAGGCAACTGGCTACCTTCCAACATACTTTTTAGCACTCTGGTTTAAATATCTGAGCTGCATTCATAAACAAGATAGTGTAGGAAAGATAATATTATACCTGCAATGGTCGAATTCTGTCATTGTCTTCCTGTTCAAAGATAAAAACAAATCATATTTAATGCAAACAAAAGTTTCTGGTCAATTCCTATAATGCTTATATCATTTTCTTAAGAGTAGGTAATAAAACATGTATTCAAATGAAATATTGACAGCATAGTAACTTTGAATCTAGGGCTGGTTGGTAGGTTGTCAAACCCAGCAATTTCTCCATTTTCTATCAAGTTTTGAACTCGGTATGAAAATTATACCATCAAGCCTTAAGATAAAACCATTTTTCTTTAATCTTTTTCAAACAAACAACAAAAGATGGATCATACCATGTAACTAGTTAAATTCTTATTTTTTAATAAAAGTCAAAACACATTTTAATGCATCTGCATTTCTTTGCTTTTTAAACAATTTGTATCTGTCAAGAAAGAAAATAAAATATAGACAATTGAATGGTAAATTTAAAGAAGAAATTACAATCTTGTATGACAAGCAATCATTTTTTATTGCATTACTTTTTCAAGTGGTTGGACTCCATTAAGTCCTTATGATAGGAATGTGGTATATCATAACCATTGCGAGCAATTTCCCCAAACAAGACATACCTTAATTTCTTGCTTATGGGTTTCATTTTCCGTCTCTAGATTCACTTTATCTTCCTCTAACTTCATCCTCTGTTGCAGATCATTCTCAATACCCAGTTTTTCCTCCCTCAGACTGTTGATGGTGGCTCGTAAAATCTGTACCTGATCTGAATGATCCGTCAGCTTCTGTCGTTTCTTGTCCAACTGAAGACTCATGGAATCACTAAAGAAACAAAATATTAAGTTGCTGCTTTAGATCGTGAATCATTTATTGGTATAATACTTTTCTTACTCCTCAAATGATATTTGCATATTTCAACACAGATGAATAAGAAACATCTAATGAGTGGTGCTCCAGGAAAATCAAAAGTGTAAATAAAGATCTATCTGCTTATCCATACTTAACCCTTTCCCTCATAATGAGCAATTTCACCTTTTGCCACAATGTTTTCAACTCTATTTAATGATTTAAGGATGTACTGAACTGACAAGTGGATATTAATAAACAAGAGGGCCATGATGGTCCTGGATCGCTCACCGGATTTTATTTTGTTTCACTTTAGCCATAGTTTTCAACCAATCAACATGGCTTGAAGGAATCACTCTAGGAACATTTCTACAAAATTATTTGAAATCAGCCTGACACTTTCTTAGGTTTTCACTAAAGCCATATAAGGCAAAATAGCCCCGCCCCCTGGCGGCCATGTTGTTCGACCAATCAACATGGCTTGAAGGAATCTGATAGAGGATCATCCTAGGAATATTTCTACAAAATTATTTGAAAATCGGTCTGACACAATTGGAGAAGAAGATTTTTTAAGTTTTCACTATAGCCATATAAGGCAAAATAGTCCAACCCTGTGGCGGCCATGTTTTTCTACCAATCAACATGGCTTTAAGGAATCTGATATTGGGTCACCTTTAGGAACATTTCTACAAATTATTAGAAATCCAACCTGACAGTTTCAGAGGAGAAGATTTTTTAAGTTTTCACTTTAGCCATATAAGGCAAAATACCCCCCCCCCCCCCCCCCCCCCCCCCCCCCCCCCTGGCGTCCATGTTTTTCCGACAATCATCATGGCTTGAAGGAATCTGATAGAGGGACATTTCTACAAAATTATTTTGAAAATCTGTCTGACACTTTTGGAGGAGAAGATTTTTTAAGTTTTCACTATAGCCATATAAGGCAAAATGGCCCCGCCCCCTGGCGGCCATGTATTTATACCAATCAATATGGCTTGAAGGAATCTGATAGAAGGTCATCCAAGAAACATTTCTACAAAATTATTTGAAAATCAGCCTGACACTTTCAGAGGAGAAGATTTTTTAAGTTTTCACTATACGAGGGTATAGCCAGAAATTCGTGGAATTGTTCAATAAAATCAAGATTCTTTTACATTTTCAAACGAATGTTAGTTCGCTATAAAATTTAATTCAGCTGTAAATGACATAGAAAATTTCAAAAAGATACATATAATATAAAGGAAACTACAGCTTTTTTAATAACATGAGGTCAGTATAACCCCCGCAGTTCAATCTTCAGAAAATGACGTTATTGTCACAACTTCTCAAAGTAAGCGCCGTTTGCCTCTACACAACGTCAATGTCTCGCTACCCACTGTGGGTCAATGTCAATAAACCACTCTGCCGTGTATGAATATATGTCACATCAAATGTGCAAACTTTCGCGCCTTTTAATTGGTTTCCATGTGAGTTATCAACAAAACAAAAAAGTTGTATTTGGGTATTTTAGCAACTGTAGAGGTACACGCGACCACGTGTTACCGTAGTGACCACTACATTGCCATAATTACATGCTATACGGTGAAATTCACCTTCCACATTACAAATTACCATATAATTATTGTATGAATGTTTTTAAGACATGCTGCCAATGGTTTTAATTTTATTGAACAATTCCGCAAATTTCTGGCTATACCCTCGTAGCCATATAAGGCAAAATAGCTCGCCCCCTGGTGGCCATGTTTTTCCACCAATCAACATGGCTTGAAGGAATCTGATAGAGGGTCACACAAGGAACATTTCTACAAAATTATTTTGAAAATAGGTCTGACACTTTCGGAGGAGATGAATTTTTAAGTTTTCAATATAGCCATATTAGGCAAAATAGTCCCGCCCCCTGGCAGCCATGTTTTTCGACCAATCAACATGGCTTGAAGGAATCTGATAGAGGGTCATCCAAGGAACATTTCAATTAAATTATTTGAGAATCTGCCAACCAGTTTGGGAGAAAAAGAATTTTGATTATTTTTTTCGTTTCTTTGCCATGGAAAGCAGAATTCTGCATGGATCCCAAGAATTTGAAGGAACTCTGGTGAGGTCATTGAGAGGATGCTATCTGTGAAGTTTCATCCCAATTGACCCACTGGTTACTGAGGAGAAGAAGTTGACAGACGACGCACGCCAGACACCGGACAAAAGGCGATCACAATAACTCACCTTGAGCACGAAGCTGTTCGTGCTCAGGTGAACTAAAAAAACAACATTGTTATTACATTTTCTGATTATGTTGTCAATAAAAACATGTTTAGCCATTTATGCCTTTTTATAATGCTTCAAAATTTAAAACATAGTGGATTAAATTTGTTTGAGAGAGAGAGTTAAATTTTTCGTGAGCTTTCCAAGTGCTGTCCAGACGCCTTGTTTGATTATATAATATAGCTGGGTAAAAAGAACATATTAAAATCCATGTATATAAATTTTAATCTAGACCTTGTATAGTATCATATGCTTTTGAAAAGGAGTAAAAAATATTGGAATACATTAATGACAATTGAAGATATGTGTGTTTAAACAAGAGGGCCATGATGGCCCTGGAATCGCTCACCTGATATTTTTTTTCACTTTAGCTATTTAAGCCCCGCCCCCTGGCAGTCATAGTTTCCGACCAATCAACTTGGCTTGAAGGAATCTGATAGAGGGTCACGCTAGGAACATTTCTACAAAATTATTTGGAAATCTGCCAGACACTTTTGGAGGAGAAGATTTTTTAAGTTTTCACTATAGCCATAAAAGGCAAAATAGCCCCGCCCCCCCTGGTGGCCATGTTTTTCGACCAATCAACTTGGCTTGAAGGAATCTGATAGAGGGTCATCCAAGGAACATTTCTACAAAATTATTTGAAAATCAGCCTGACACTTTCGGAGGAGAAGATTTTTTAAGTTTTCACTTTGGCCATATAAGGCAAAATAGCCCCGCCCCCTGGCGGCCATGTTTTTCGACCAATCAACATGGCTTGAATCTGATAGAGGGTCACCCAAGGAACATTTCTACAAAATTATTTGAAAATCGGCCCAACACTTATGGAGGAGAAGATTTTTTAAGTTTTCACTATAGCCATAAAAGGCAAAATAGCCCCGCCCCCTGGCGGCCATGCTTTTTGACCAATCAACATGGCTTGAAGGAATCTGATAGAGGATCACCCAAGGAACATTTCTACAAAATTATTTGAAAATCGGCTTGACACTTTTGCAGGAGAAGATTTTTTAAGTTTGCACTATAGCCATATAAGGCAAAATAGCCCCGCCCCCCCTGGCGGCCATGTTTTTCGACCAATCAACATGGCTTGAAGGAATCTGATAGAGGGTCACCCAAGGAACATTTCTACAAAATTATTTGAAAATCGGCCTGACACTTTCGGAGAAGAAGATTTTTTAAGTTTTCACTATAGCCATATAATGCAAAATAGCCCCCCCCCCCCTGGCGGCCATGTTTTTCGACCAATCAACATGGCTTGAAGGAATCTGATAGAGGGTCATCTAAGGAACATTTCTACAAAATTATTTGAAAATCTGCCAACCAGTTTGGGAGAAGAAGAAGTTTTTTCGGTTTCGTTGCCATGGAAACCAGAATTTTGCATGGATTCCAAAAATTTGAAGGAATTCTGGTAAGGTCATTGAGAGGATGCTTTCTGTGAAGTTTCATCCAAATTGACCCACTGGTTACTGAGGAGAAGAAGTTGACGGACGACGCACGACGGACGCTGGACAAAAGGCGATCACAATAACTCACCTTGAGCAAAGCTCGGGTGAGCTAAAAATGAATAAATATATATTCGTATTTTAACATTTTTTAGACATTCAGACAAGAAAAACTGAAAATGTTGCTCAGTGACATATACTTTTCTTTTTAAATATTGATAAATGATAGTTATTTCAATAATCTGAAGAACTTTAAAAAATAGTTAAATATTATAAATATGTTTTTACCTTATTTCAAAGTTTTGAACTTGGATATTCTTACACCTGACAAATATAGGTTCTCATTAGGGCAAACTACAGTCTATTTTTGAGGTTTGATTACAACATATCACGTGAACATCCAAAGATATTGATATAATAACTTCAGAATGAGATTTAAACCACAAGAAGACAAACAATTAGCATATCATCTTCAAATATTGGTAATTTGCATGAAAACGTGTCTTTTTTCATGTGCTGAAATAGCAAAAAACAAATGCATATCATAAGGCTTTCATAAATGAATATAGCATAAATTTAAGCACAGCAACATACCATTTTTGTGTGTTTTTTTTATTATCCATACATCCATTTTTCAAAAAAACAATGTTACAACAAAAGTTTAATATTATAAAAAATCCACTTTTCAGTTCAGTACATCCTTTTAAAACTTTTACTTATTGCGATTTTTCACATTTTTGCGAATACGTTTTCGAAGTCATCTGCTGAAGATTTATTGTATGTGGAAAATGGTTAAAGACCCGAATGGAATGACACACAGCGCGGAGACATTATCTGAATCAACACTACTCACAAATGCTCTAAGGTTCCGGAAGCGTTGTTTAAGTGTGCCTGGTGCAACTTGCATTAATTGTTACAGACTTACGGTAAACTGACGATCTTTCTCACCAGTAATTGAAACATCTCATGGGCTAGTGGAAAATGGTGAAAATTAAACAAGTCAACTTGATTTATAGAATTGTCTGTGCTTACACTTTCATTTGTAAATCATCTTTTTCATCTACGACACCCTGTAATGTGCGACCAGAATCTGTAAACAGAAAGTTTGTTTGTTTTTAATGGTGTTTTATATTGCTTTGAACACTTTTTCAGTTACATCAACTCTTCTCTAGATAAATTACCAATAAACCATGTAAATTCTCCCAACATCGGTGTATCCATCGCAATATCTACTTCAATTGCTCACAAAATGATGGCCGTTACCAATACACTATCCTACTGTGTTAGTCAATTGAATTTATCTTAATTTATGATTTCTTGATCTAGCAATTCATAAGATGTATGGAAAATCTTGCAAATGAAAATCATTCTCAAATGGACACACTATAGCAAAATAAGAGTTGTTTAACATACTTCTACCCTATTATTAATCTTTCTCCTCTGTCAAGTCAATTAACAATTCCCTTTAACATTGTAAGGGGCAAAAAGGTCAATGTTCACAATAAACTATACCAACTTTTCTCTGGATTGATTGGGTTTAAAGCAGATTAAAACAAATTTTCAGTCATATCACGGTGGCCAGTTCACCTACCCATGTGTTTCCTGGTTTTCTCACATCAGAACTCTCCACAAGTCTTTACAAGCAACTGGCTTTTTTTCCACATAGACTGTTAGCCCATTGCTGGCTGACGAATGAAGCTTTTAGCATCCACTTTTGTCAAGCTGCCAAACTCACAACCCCTGGATTGAAAACCTGCATCTCTACTAGACTCAGCCCTAGTTTTCTATCAAAATTAGGTAATTCCTTCACTACTATTATGAGGATAAACACTTTCCCTGATAAAGGTTCATTTTGATAGCTCTCAGGATCTGCAGAAGACATTCTTTTAATTCATTGTAGAAAAAGCAGCTTGCTCAAAATGGTTTTTTTCTATCAAAATTATACTTCAAGTTTCCTAGGTTTTATCAATTTTTCATTGAATGTTTTTCAAAGCAGATGATACTCAAAACTTTCCCACATAGAATAACTCTGCAGAAGACCACTGAGGATAAATTATGGAGTACAGTACCTCTATAAATGAAAGCAAAATTATTGAATTGAGTTGCAAACATTGTGACAAAAGGAGAAATTTATTGAGTTAATAGCCTACCTCCTCCAGAAAGTTTTGATGTCTGTGCAGCAATCTTTTTATCCAGTTCCACTATCTCCCCAAAGTACCTGTCCATCACCACGATGTCCGGCTGTATGACCTTAGCCATACTCTCATCTTTCTCTTTCATGGGCAAGTCATCCTTTAACTGTTTATTTACAAGTTAGTAACTATGTATTTACCCTTTCCCACATACAACAAATATGTAGCAGATGACTCCTGAAGTTTCTATGCAAACACACAGAAAAGCTCTATAAATGTAGGTGTAATTACTGAAAAGAGTTGAAATCATTTTTCCGGACAGCAGCCAGTCAGTCATAATGCTAACCCAACAACCCTGAAAGCTAAACAGGGCAGCCATTACTACCATTTATAAAGTTTTTGGTATGACCTGGTCTGGATTGAACCCACAAACTGTCTGCTTCGGAAAGATGTGAAGTTGACGCTCTACTACTACCAACATCCAGGTGGGTAGGTGAACAGTGTAGATCTAAAGACTGGTTATCTTTGAGTGATGCAAATAGACAGGTTCCTTTACTCTAAACAAACATGTTCTATACAAAGTTGTGTTGCTCAATCAAATTAACCCTTTCCAATTTTCAGATGCATTCACAGCAGATGACTTTTGAAAACATTTGCACAAAAGGAGAAATTCATCATAAAGCGCAAGAATGTCTGCATGTGGGAAAAGGATTAGGTACATGTGGACATCTTCCAATGAAGTCAAACTTAAAATTGAACTTTATAAGTAATTAACTATTGATTTAATATAATATTTGTGTCTGCTTCGGAAAGATGTGAAGTTGAACATGAAAACGTACATCAGTAATTTTATCTTTGAGTTTTTGTATCTCATCCTGGCATTTCTTAAGTCCATTCTTTAACTGTGGAATGGCATCCTTCTCCAGACTTGTTACCTTCAACAGAAAAATTACAATTATGAGACAAATACCAAGCATGTTCCAAGGAAGGCATGTGTTGCCTGCAAATAACGAACAACTAAAGCCAATAAAGATTGATTGTTCGGTGTTTTACGCTGCTTTAAAAAAAAAATCAGTTATATCACAGCTTTTCCTAGTTAAGTTACCAGTACTACTGGTCCATTTATCCTAACACCAGCCAGTCAGTTGTTATACTAACCCCACAACCCTGGGGAAAAGAGTGAGCAGCAAAATGTGATAAAACAGACGGGCAACACTGTAACAATCACTCATTGTCACCCTGCAAAAGAAACGGGACACAAGAAAAATGTATTTGCCACTATAAATATATAATAGGGAGATAAACATTCTTGCCAATCCCTTTCTCACATACAACTTATATGTAGCAGACGACTTTGAAAGCATCTAGGCAAAACCATTGAAAACATCTATAAATTAAAGTGTAATTATTTGAAAAGAGGACCATGATGGTCGCATTATGCCCACCTGATTAAAGAAAACTTTTCCAAAGTTCTTACTCTAAACATATAAAGGAACTTAGCCCCCTCCCCAACTTGTGGCAATGTTTTTCAATGGAGCGCAAACGCCTGTACTTTTTGTCAAGAAGATTTTTAAAATGTTCACTATTGATACTCATAAGGAAAACAAGCCCTGCCTCTTCCCAGGGTTCCCGCTGGTGGTCGCCATTAGCGGCAATGGTGCCAATGGCCAAGCAATACAAAATTGGCACAAGGAATTTCGAAATTGTGACAATGGTTGGCGATGATATATTTCAGGAATAGCGCCACATCAGAAACTGGTATTTTGTATTTCCCGGGTTTATTTTCGCTGCATATTAACTGCAGTACAAAATTCAATAAATGCAAAAAAATCACTGAAGCCTGTGTAACTTATACACTGTCATCGTGTTGTTTTTCACAACAGGTGTCAAGTGTCCTTTAATCTACCATAACTATGGTAATAGGATTGACTAAGCATGTTGATTTATGATAGATGGAAAACACGTGACAGTGTTTAACAATTTGACCGATAGGCTTGCATTGCATACTGCAAGATTGAGAGAATATAATTATCAATCTAAACAAAGATACATCAGTGCCTTACATGTTGCGATCAAGAACGTTTTAAGTTTTCATATATTGCAACAATTACAAAATAAAGTGTTTATAATATTGAGATTAAATCAAAGCGCCAATGGCACTGTAGTGGCGATCATATGGAAAGTAACAAGCAGTATATCGGTGTAGGGCTTGCGATTTTCAATAATAGTGCACTCTGGTGCGGGTAAATTTGAGAATGTATCAACCCTGCATCTTTTGACAGTAGAATAATGTTAGTTTGCCAGAATGTTGTCTCAGAAAATAAATATCAACGTGCTTTTCAAAACAGACTATGTAAATATTTTTTGTTGTTGTTTCTGTTAGCATTGTGGCGATTGTTAAACCAATCGCCACAAAAACAATCGATTACAAGACTGGCAAGCTATTTATAGGACATTTTGGAATTTCCGTATGCAGTATTTCGACATAGATCGACAGAAAAAAACAATCCAATATTTTTGTAATTTTTAATTGATTAACACCTGCGTCAAACTTATCCTTTCTAAACAGATTTGTGTGCCAAATTCATTAAGAATCTGTCAACCATGCAATGTTGAAGCAGACAACTTTAAAAACATCTATTGAAATAATGTGGCAAAAGAAAAATTGCACAGTATGGATAATGGACCATATTTACTTTTGAAATAAGTTCTTTTAAAAGATGTCTGTATCATTGTGAGAAAGGGCTGATAGTACTTTTATTCATTTCAAGTAGTAAATAATGGCCAGATATGTGGCTAAAAATTGGCTCCAGAATTGGAATTTTGACGCAAACTTTTACTCATTGGCGAAAGTGATAGCGTAAGAAAAAAATATTCCAGGGTGAACCCTGCTTCCGCAATGGTTTTCAACGGATTATTAATGTGAACTATCTTTAATAGTAGAGGGACAACACCAAAGGAACCTTTGAGCCAGTACTTTGGGATAAGAAGAGTTTTAAAGTATTTAAAAAAAATTATAAGAAAAACAAGCATGTGAGAAATGGTTAATTCAACATTGTATACTTACATTATCTTTTAAGGGTTTAAGCTGTAACAAGGAATCATATTTTTCCTGGAATTCATCTATCTCCTTCTCGGCTTTCTCTAATTTACTGGGCACCATGCGTAGTTTTTCATTCAACTAAAGGAAGAAAATCAAATATTACCTATAAATCAACAATTGAAATAACATTTTGTAATAATTTATTTTCTAATAAATGAGTTAAAGAATAATTGATGGATTTGAGCTTAATGCCATATTCAACAACATTTTTTCATTGATATTAATTCATAGCCAGTTCACCTAACTGGCTTTCTGGCACCTGTACTCCACACAACATTATTCCAAGGCAACTAGTTACCTTCCCACATTGACTATTGAGCCCAACGATGAAAGATGAATGATGCTGGTCACCGTGATTTTCTTTTGTCAATCATTGAAAAGAATGAAGCGCCGAGCTGAGGTTTAAACTCATGACCCTTGGATGAATTGATAGCTATCATTGTGAATGACTGAGCTATCACAGTTTGACATGGGTTAAAGGTGACAACACATTGATCATACAGTACAGTGGGTTTTAACCTCCCATTTATCTAATGTGATATTTATACGTTTTTGCTTTGAACACATCCAAATAAAAAGTTTTAAAATCTTGAAAAATTGAAATGTCTTCTTTTCCAAAAATATTTTCATAAGTCATCTAAACTTTCTAGAGCATTTAAAATGTCACATGCCTTAACTTATGTTTGAAGAAGAAAACGCTCCACTATGATATGATAAGACCTGCCTTGTTTGCTTGTTAAAGTACCTTCTTGAATTAAAATGTAAACAGCAATTTACAACTGACATTATTATTTTAAAATGCCGACGCAAGAAAATGACATAACATGAAAAATAAAATCATCAAATACAACACATCTATTCAGAGGCTAGAAATAACAACAATACACATTAGTAAACCTAATAACAAACACATTATTAATACTATCATTGTGGAGATATTTGGACGCAAGTGGTTTACAGCCGTCAATGGTCCAGCGATCATAAGACTTTTGTGCAGTTACACTCACCAAATATTATAAGTTATTGGGTTTGTTACTGACCCACTACGGAAATATAGGGGGTCTATAGGATTAATAGGGGTGAGGCGATAGCCGAGTCCCCCTATTCATCCAACAGACCCCCTATATTTCTGTAGTGGGTCAGTAACAAACCCAATAATGTATTTATTTCGTCGACCACTTTAAACTGAACTATACTGTAACTTGTTGATATTTGTTGGTAGCATAATATGACATCATAACTAAAAGATCTATCAATATTGATTAAAGAATTGGAATAGATATATTATTTTAAAAAATACACTGGTTCAACACGAACACATTTTTCAATTCATTTCATTTCTTTCTGGGTAACTGGTAACATTTGAGAGCCACTTTACGAAAAACGACCTTTGAAATGACTTTTTTACTTTACTCACCCCTATAGAATTATAGGGGGTGTGCACGTGACACGCTTTAACCATATGACATCATAACTAAAAGATCTATCAATATTGATTAAAGAATTGGAATAGATATATTATTTTAAAAAAAATACACTGGTTCAACACAAACACATTTTTTTCAATTCATTTCATTTCTTTCTGGGTAACTGGTAACATTGTAGAGCCACTTTACGAAAAACGACCTTTGAAATGACTTTTTTACTTTACTCACCCCCTATAGAAATATAGGGTGTGTGCACGCGACACGCTTTAACCAATGAAATTGCTAGAATTTCGTGGGAGGCGAAATAAATGTAAATAGTAGTGCCACTTTTATTTCAGTCCACAACAGTACGTACTCTTATTAAGCTTTTATTATTCCGTTCCTTCCAGAATGTCTCCAAGTCCAACAAAATATAAATCTTTCCTTCACAATTATACACAAGGTATCAAAGGCCTAAATTTGTGTTCCACTGGACATGTGCTAATACAGGACATCTTCTGGACATCCCTCTCCCCTATAAATAATTTTATCAATGGTGCATGCCATAGACAAAGCAATGAATAAAACTTTGGATTGTTGGAATCCTGTAAGAAGCCAATTTGCAAGGTTCCGTCATCCTTGACATGCCATGCAAAATAGCCTCACCAAGATCCTCATCTGTGTTGCCCCCCTACAGTCAATTGAAGAAACCTAATAATGCAGTGTTAAAAGTAAAACAATGTTGAGCTGAATATTATCCAAATAGGCAAAAAACATACATCACATATGAGATCCCTCACTTCTTTCTCTGTTTCAAAAAGTCGTTTACAAAGTGGACATTTTGGATCCTCTTCCTTAAGCTCATCAGTGTATTTTTTGAAGAAATGTTCAGCTCCAAGTAACAACCCTCTTTGACTGGTAAGAAAATAACATCTTAATAACATCATGGCTATAAAGTTCTAATTATCTCCATAATAACCCTTTCCCACCAGAGATAAATTTGCAGCAGATGATTTTGAAAACAGCTATGCAAAAATATGTAAAATCTCTTTTAAGCAAGTATAACTATCTGAAGTTGAAAACATAGTGTCTAAAAGAAGAATTTGTTAATTTTTCTTACTATGTGTTCAAGTTGTTACCCGCAAATGCATCTTTAAAAGCAATGAATCATTTTTCTACAATGTATTCAACTCATCTGCTGCAGATGAATTATGTCAAATTTCTAAGTTATTTTCTTTTGTCTAATGATCTATGAAAATGTAATGCTGGGTTTACTTGTTGCCGACCTTTTGTTTAGGTCAAATCCTGATTTGCAGATTAAAGTGACTAGCGGTGGCTCTGTACTTAATACAGGAAAGCTATGGATGAACAAGATGTTATTTTGAAACACATGAGTTCAGTTTCCATGCCAACATGCCAGTATGTGAAAGTGTAATTGAACAAGAGCGCCAAAGCTAGACTGTTTTTTTTTCTTAGTCACAAAAAGGAGCATTTTTGAATAACTATTCAAGACAGAGATATGTGACTTGGTATAGACACGCGTATTGACGCTAGAAACATGTGTACCAAGTTTCATATGAAAATGTTTTTAACGGTTTTTGAGTTATGGGCAAGGTTAAACATTCTGTATTCCAAAAAGGGGCATAACTGGATAATTATTAAAGCCAGAGTTATGTGAATTGGTATAGACATGCATACTGTTTCTAGGAACATGGGTACCAAGTTTCATTTAAATGTGTGTAACTTTTTTTGAGTTATGAGGTTAAATGTTTTGTGAAAACCCCAAGGGTAGCACAATAGCCAGACTTTTTTTCTTCGAAAACAAGCTAAAAATGATCTCCAAGTGTCTGCAAAGACAGGCAACGCAAAAACACATTTAACTAATGCTTTTAATCCTAATTTTTTTTTTAACTTGCACCCACTGGTAAATAAATGAAAATATTAGACTAGACATACTCTCTAAATTTGTCCATTTTTTCTTGGATAGTTTCAAGACCTTCATCAAAATTCTGACTTCCACACACATTGTAAATCCTTTCTTCTATGTCTGAAACAAAATACCAACATACATTAACCCTTTCCCACATACAACAAATCTACTTCTGACAACTTTGAAAACATGTAGCAAAAGTTATTGAAAATCTCTACAAATGAAAGTATATTTATTGAAAAGTGCTGAAAACATAGTAGATCATTTTGAGCAATATGTCCTTTTGCCACAATGTTTTCAAGTTGTCTGGTGCAGAGGAATCAGAAAGCCTCAGTATGTGGGAAAGGGTTAAAAAGGGATGGTGAACACTAGATATGCAAAAAAAAGCATTCTAATAGCAGAGGTAAATTCAAGTTCAACTGGTATTTGTTCAGTACAGTTGAACACAAATCTCTTCCTCTACATGATATTATTAGACAGGGCCAGAATGACGAACCCTCCTCCCTCCATAGGGAATTTTCTGCACTATGTTGTTCTTAAAGCCCATTTTTTGTGGAGCATGTTCCTGTTTTCTGCCACCTGGGCATTGGTTCTTTACGGAAATATAGCGGTTTAGAATAAGTTACACTTATGAAAATTTAAAAAAAAAAAAAGTGAAAAACGTTAAATTGATTTTAATTTAGGGTAAACAATTCTTACAGTTGTATTTTTAAGGAAAGGAAGTCAAAAAGGCTTTTAAATCAAGTATTTTGACTATCATAGTATCAAATGTTTACTCTGTAATATATGCACTACAAAGCACTTTCTATCATCATCTAGAATATATTATAATGTATCAACTGTTGAAAGCAGCATGAATCGCCTGCTGAAAACCAGCCACAGTGTGACAAATAAAGACAGATGGACAGATACGTAATTCATACATGTCACTCAATGCATGACCAATGAATCAAGCAAAAATTTATCATTGGATCCAAAATTTATCATTTTCATGATAAAAATAGAATAATTTAACAATGCAATGTGTTAACGGTAGTTTAAATTAGGGATGGGTTCCAGGGACAATATTAGTGCTCGGTTTCTTGCAATCTTTAATCTTCAATAACTCGAAAGACATAAAATTTAATTCACTTGTGCATTAAAAAATGCCGTCTCTTCTCTTGAAATAAAACTGGCCGTCGTTAGATTGCAAGTAATTGTATATTATAACAACCTTTGTGCATTAGTTTTTGCCTCTGAATTTAAATTTGATCTTAGAAGAAAATATCTTTTTAAATGATCCAACAATACCCAGCAGGCACAACAACGTTGAAACAACGTCGTACTTCAACGCTGTTTCAACGTTGAATAATGGTTGTATTTGAAAGTTGTAATGACGTTGCGATATCAACGTTGAAACAACGTTGCGATTTCAACGTTGAAACAACGTTGCAATTTCAACGTTGAAACAACGTTGCGAATTTAACGTTGAAACAACGGTGCGACTTTAACGTTAAATAATGTCTGGATTTGAAAGTTGAATAGTGGTTGCGATTTCAACATTACTTTGTTTAAGCAAATCCTGTTTGTACCCCATCGAAGAGGTTTTTATCCAAAGTCAGTTTTTGCTCAGTTGATTGGAGCTTAACGCCGTTTTCAACAATTGTTCAATCATATTACGGCAGCCAGTTCACCTACTCATATGTTTCTTGACTTTCTCACACCAGTACTTCATACAACATTCTTTCCAGGTAACTGGCTGCTTTTCCACATAGACTGATAGCCCATTGGCGGAAGACCAATAACGCTTGTCACAATGATTTTTGTCAAACGTCGGAAAGAATGTTTGCCAAGCTAGGGTTCCAACTCACAACCCTTGGATTGACAGCTCGCGTCACTACCGAGGCTCGGCGAACAAACAAATGCAGTGTGATACATTAATGGTTTTATTTTTCACACACATTAAGACATAGAAAGTTTATTGTGAATTTAACAGTAAATTTTATTAAAAACACACAATTGACGAGGTTAACTAGAGCTATCATAGAAGTAGAGTTATATAAATAATAGTTCGAATTTAGTGTACTAACGATCATATCTGAAAATACAGTTCAACCAAAACCATATAAACATATATATAAATATAGACAATCACTTTATTTTCAATATATTTGATGATGTCCAATGAGTGTGTAAAGTTTCAAAGCAATAGCATATGCGGTTTTTTTTTAGAAATAGCTTTGCATGCAAAACTTTAACCAAAATTGCAACGCCAACGCACACATAACTGTAATAGCTCTCATATTATTAGAAAAGTCGAGCTAAAAATCGGTAATTATATATCAATGGAGAGTGTAAAAACGACAAAAAGAGTTATGGTTCTTTTGTTTTGTTCTCACAAGAAGTTTAAGGGCTATTCTGTCAGAGGACAAAATTAATTTGTAATACATTTATATAATACTAGAAGCGCCGCAATGCAACGAAACCAGTAGAAATAAATTATAGCCAATTAATTTATTCACTATCCATCAATCCAAACTAAAATCCTTGATTGACATACATTGTATACTATCGTAAATTCACAATTTTAGGCATTTGTCCCTCTTTTCACAATTTTAAGGGCCCTGGCCCCATTCACAAAAAGGTGGGGGAAAAACACTGGTAACAGTTCCTGCACACTGCACTTCTTTCATAGCATTGTTCAAGTTCTGCATCCTCCTCCGGCTGTTTTTGGCGCATATTTTAGGTATTTGGACATCCCATCCCTCGTTTTTGCCTCCGTGTAATTTGGAAACTGGCTTCCTGGAAGAATAATATGACCAAGAATTAGGTAGGAAAGAATAATGGCAAATGTAATATTTTTGAACTTCTATTAGAGTGTGACCATGTTCTTCATACTTGATCTGCTTATGTTTATTATCAAAACCGGAAATGCAAATTCATGGGTCATTCTTATTACTGTTTTTCGCAACAAAACCTAGTATTTTAATACTTATATAATTAAAAGGAACAAAAAAGTAAGAAAAACGGAATCGCCAGCCAGTGGGATGAAAGATTCCTCACTAAAATCTACGATCTTCGGGATCACGGGATCACGTTAATGTCGAACCCTGATTAAATTTCACTTGTCCGTACAGGCTCTGGGACAAGCTGTGCAATAAGGACGATGGATGTTGCCACCCTTGTCTGACCTAAATGTAAAATTTAACCAACTATTTCCTATTCTCAAAATCAACTAAAAATCATCAACATTTATGTTTTTCCCCCCCAAAAACAGGCTTCACTCATATTCAAACCTAAGAGGAGGAGATATTTTGAAATCACATTTTAAACAAAGGAGGAAAAACTAGTATAATTAAATAATTTGGTAATTGGATCAAGCTGTTTGGGTACCAACAAAAAAAAAACGATTTCGTATCTGGATATGCTGTAAACATAACTAGATCTAATACCAAACAGAATTTGAAGAAAATCGTTAATATAGTGTGTATTGAAACAAAATAAACAAATAATGAATAAATTATTACCTGATTCACTATAAATACAAATCTGTTATTGTAGCTGTTTTACATGAAAGCTATCGTCTAGGATTGAACTATTCCCCGGTCAATACTATAAACTGTTTCCCTCTTGCACTATGACGTACGTGGCACGTGAATGACGTCATTTAAAACAATTACGTTACCGTTATAATACAAATTTCCAAACGGCATTTACGACACATGTTTATCAGTGTGTGTATACCATGCGACATATGACGTCACATTTGCATCGTCAGACAGCAATAATTGCTATAGATAAGAAGTAAAAACAATGTAACTTTTTTAATTCTTCACCCATTTTAATGAAACATGGCACAGACAACGTCACTTACACAATGTCCTATCTCCGTGTTCTTTTTACAGGAGTTCGATTGGTGGTCTCGTTTTTTCAAACACTTCGACGAACCTGTTCTAAAAATCCAGTTTTGATAATGCTCCGGCTGTCGGCGATCTTAATCAATTTTGAGAAAAGGTTCGTCGAAGTGTTTGAAGAAACTAAACCACTAATCAAACTCCGTTAAAAACCGAAGATAGGGCTCTGTAAGAGGCGTAGACTGCACCAGGTTTCATTAACAATGATGCGGAAATAAAAAGGTTTTTGCTTCTAAACCGAAGAAAAGGATTGCTGTCCGCCATAGCATTTGTAACGTCAAAGTCACGTGGTATACACACCATGATTATATAGTTTCCCCGTATTTCTTAAACACAATATTTTAAACAGTGTTCAAATGAAATTTTGATCAGGTTTTTTGTTTGTTGTTAAGATAAAGTTTTGATCAGGTTTTTTGTTTGTTGTTAAGATAAAGTTTTGATCAAGTAATAAAACAATTATTTCATGGTTATTTGGGTAACAGTCAAAACTGTGGTCCCTTGGTTTCAGGGATGACATTCTGAACTTGTTGATCTCGGCCTAATGGCATGGGACAACAGTTCAGATATCATACACTCCACCTCGGAACAACAGTTTTGACTGTTACCAAAATAACCATGAAATAACTGTTTCCTGTTGCAGGAATGAATATTAAAACTTTTAAGGTAAACACAGAGATGGTGTTTATATGTCTCTGGTAAAAACATGTAAAACAAGAGGGCCATGATGGCCCTGGATCGCTCACCTTAATTATACAATGTACTGCAATGCAAAACACATCAAGACAATTATTCTGAATGCAACCTCCACAGTGTAAACAATACTTTCCTTCATTTGGCCTAGTGATCTATATTTTTTACCTGATATGACCCATATTTCAACATGGACTAGATATCATCAAGACAACATTCTGACTAAGTTTCAACTTGCTCAAAGTAAAAATGCGGCCTTCGGAGTTTGAACAATATTTTCCTTTATTGACCTAGTTTTTGATCCAATATGACCCATATTTGAACTTGACCTAGATATAATTCAGACAAACATTCTGACCAAATTTCAAGCTGCTGAAGCAAACAATGCGGCATCCAAAGTGTTCACAAGATTTTCCTTCAATTTGATCTAGTGACCTAGTTTTTGATCCAGCATGACCCATATTCAAACTTGGCCTACATATCATCAAGAAAAACATTCTGATAAAGTTTTATCATGCTGAAATTAAAAATGCAGTATCCAGAGTGTTAACATGATTACCCTTCAATTTGGTCTAGTGACCTAGTTTTTAACCCGGCATGACCCATATCCGAACTTGGCCTAGATATCATTTATACAAACATTCTGACCAAATTTCAAATTGCTGAAGCAAAAAATGCAGCTTTTACAGAGTTAAGATTTTCCCTCAATTTGGCCTAGTGACCTAGTTTCTGATCCAATATGACCCATATTTGAACTTGAACTAGATCTTTAAGACAAACAGAGGGCAAAAAATGCGGCATCCAAAGTGTAAAAAAGATTTTCTTTCAATTTGGGCTAGTGACCTAGTTTTTGACCCGACATGACCCATATTCGAACTTGGCCTAGATATCATTCAGCTCAATATTCTGAACAAATTTCAAGCCGCTGAAGCAAAACATGCGGCTTCTACAGAGTTAACAAGATTTTCCCTCAATTTGGCCTGGTGACCTAGTTTCTGACCCAATATGACCCATATTTGAACTTGACCTAGATATATTTAAGACAAACATTCTGACCAAATTTCAAGCTGCTGCAGCAAAAAATGCGGCATCAAAAGTGTTAACAAGATTTTCTTTCAATTTGACCTAGTGACCTAGTTTTTGACCCGGCATAACCCATATTCGAACTTGACCTAGATATTTTTAAGACAAACATTTTGACGAAATTTCAAACTGCTGAAGCAAAAATTGCGGCCTCTGGAGTGTTAACAAGATTTTCCTTCAATTTGACCTAGAGACCTACTTTTTGACCCAACGTGACCCATGTTCGAACTTGACCTACATATCATCAAGACAAACATTCTGATAAAGTTTCAATATGCTCAAGTTGAAAATGTGGCCTCCAGAGTGTTAACAAGATTTTCCTTCAATTCGACCTAGTGACCTAGTTTTTGACCTCATATCGCCCAGTTTCGAACTTGTCCAAGATTTTATGGAGATGGACGTTCTGATAAACTTTCATGAAGATTGGATGCAAAATGTAGCCCGTAGAGTGTTAACAAGCTCAAATGTTGACGATGGACGACGGACGACGCACGACGGCCGGACGCCGGACAAAATGTGATCACAATAGCTCACCTTGCACTTCGTGTATAGGTGAGCTAAAAACCAAAGGTGAGAACATTGAAACATCGTCAGCATGACAACCATTTTTCAACGTTGTAACTTCGACGTTGTTTCAACAATGAAACAACATAGAATTTCAACGTTGTAACTTCGACGTTGTCCCAATGTTGGAATATCGTTGTTCGACGTCGTGACTATATTTCAACGTTGAAACAACGTTGTGTGCCTGCTGGGTACCATATACAGCAGAAACTATTTATTATTTATCTACAACATACATGTCTCATCCCTAAAATATCTTTGGCATTCAACTGAAGACTTAGCCTGTAGGCTGTTATTTCTAGCGTCACTTCAGAAACAAGAGAGCATAGTATATAGGTTGAAACTGGGATTCAGAAGAGACAAAGTTACTTTGACTGCAGTGAGTCAAAGAAAGTCACATATTAAGCTGCGGTGAGCTCTAGGAAAGTTGGACGTTAAGCTACAGTGAGCTTACATTACTGGTAAAAAGCTGAAGTGAGCTTAGCTTGTTACATCATGTAGATAGATTAACATGTTCTGTGATATAAGCTACAGTGAGCTTAGCATGGACTATGGTATAAACTACATTGAGCTTATTATAATTATTAGGACATAGAGTAAGCGAGATCTGAAATGATAAGCTGCTGTGAGCTAGAACTTATGCTCTCTTGTCTCAGCGATGTTTTAACTTCACATTCTGTACTTTGTAAATAACTTGAAAAACAATACAAGGAGATAACGCAGACTAATAAGAATTATTTAAAATGGGTTATTCTCCTTCTCGTTTGATTTAAACTCTATATATTTCATTTAAAATATAAGTCTAATTGATCATTACCCTGATGATTTTGAGACAATCTCAGTGGACCATGCTGTCTGATATTTCCCTATGGTGGTTAACATTTCCATCTAGCTTTTCTAAAATCCATCCAACCATGCCTTAGATATGGCATGGTTGGATGGATTAAAAAGTTATACTTACAGCAAACATAGCATGAGAATTGTAACTTTACCTCTCTTTTCACTCTCCTCCTTTCTCAATGTCTCCCTGAAAATAGATATGGAAACTATTGAACCAATCCCCTATTCTCTTCAAGGCTCTAGCATTTCCTTTAAAAATGCCAGAAATTCTTAAGAGAGATATATCCCTTTCCATGTGCTTTTAAACAAGAATGTGTAGAATTTATATAATCAAAGGGGCTTAACTTTTGTGCTTCGGAGCAATTTTATTGAAACTTGTCGTCTGACATTTCCCATGATGGTTAACATTTCAATATAGTTTTGGTCAAATCAATTAGATAAGGTTTTGGATAGAAGGACAGACAAAGCCAAATCAATATCCTTTGGAGGAGGATGAAAGTTATGAAAGCCAGACATGTAAGTTACGTCACCATGCTAAATATCCGTCAACTTACATGTTCATTTTCCTCTGTGTTTCCAGTTTGGACAAATCATTGTTTGTTTGGTTCATCTCTTGGTTACATTTCCTAACATCTAGGGTCTGCTTCCTGTATGTTATAGATCAATTGTATAAAGCAAGGGATGACATGTCAATAGTTTTATCACATAAAGCCCTCTATGGGAGTGTCAAAATCCCATTACATAATCATATGACACTACAAGTTTGGTTTCCAGTCTTATGCTTAAGTCTTTGTTACAACGCAAAAACCAAACAAGAGGGCCATGATGGATTTTTTGTTTTCACCATATAAGCCCCGCTGCCTAGTGGCCATGTTTTTTCACCAATCAACATGGCTTGAAGGAATCTGATAGAGGGTAACTTAAGGAGCATTTCAGCCTGACACTTTTGGAGGAGAAGATTTTTTAAGTTTTCACTATAGCCATATAAGGCAAAAGAGCCCTGCCCACCTGGCGGCCATGTTTTTCAACCAATCAACATGGCTTGAAGGAATCTGATAGTGGGTAACTTAAGGAGCTTTTCTGCAACATTAATTGAAAATCGGCCTTAAACTTTCGGAGGAAAAGATTTTTTTAAGTTTTCACTATAGCCATATAAAGCAAAATAGCCCCGCCCCCCTGGCGGCCATGTTTTTCGACCAATCAACATTGCTTGAAGGAATCTGAAAGTGGGTCACATAAGAAAGATTTCTACAAAATTATTTGAAAATCGGCTCAACATTTTCGGAGGAGAAGATTTTTTAAGTTTTCACTATAGCCATATAAGGCAAAATAGCCCCGCCCCCTTGGCGGCCATGTTTTTCGACCAATCAACATGGCTTGAAGGATTCTGATAGAGGGTCATCCAAGGAACATTTCTACAAAATGATTTGAAAATCTGCCAACCAGTTTGGGAGAAGAATTTTTTTGAATTTTTTTCATTTCGTTGCTATGGAAACCAGAATTCGGCATGAATCCCAAATTTGAAGGGATTCTGGTAAGGTCATTGAGGGGATGCTTTCTGTGAAGTTTCATCTCAATTGACCCACTGGTTACTGAGGAGAAGATGTTGACAGACGACGCACAACGGACAAAAGGCGATCACAATAACTCACCTTGAGCAAAGCTCAGGTTATCTAAAAATGACGTCACGTCAGGGATTTGACGTAATAACGTTAGTCTTTTTGGTGCCAAAACTGGCAACTTTTATGTACTTTATTCAAAATATGCCTCATAAATCACTTTATGTGATAAATAGAATATCTCATTTGTGTTTATTTATTATAACTTTTAATAAACTTGTTAACTAAGCTGAATTTGACGCCAAGGCTAGCAGCATATCATCTTAGTAAACTTGTTTATCAAAAGTAACAAGAGATATTTGTCAAATATTATGCTCCCCCTGAGCACCATGTTATCAGGAGTATTTGGACGATTTTTGACCCGATGACCGCAAAAATCAATAGAGGCCATCTACTGGTCACCCTCAGCCTCCATGTCAAGTATTAGGGCCATGGGTGCAGGCAATGTGGAGTTATCACTCTGACAAGCTTTTTGCATTCAAGGTCACTGTGACCTTGACCTTTGACCCGATGACCTCAAAATCAAAAGCGGTCATCTACTGGTCAGGCCCAACCTCCAAGTCGAGTTTGAGGACTAAAGCTCCAGGCATTGTTCAGTTATCATTCGGACAAGCTTAGTCACTGTGACCTTGACTTTTAACATGATGACCTCACAGTAGGGGTCATCTTCTGGTCACCCCCAGCCTCCATGTTAAGTTTTAGGGTCATGGGTGCATGCAATGTCGAGTTATCACTCGGACAAGCTTTTCGCGTTCAAGGTCACTGTGAACTTGACCTTTGACCCAATGACCTCAACATCAATAGGGGTCATCTACTGGTCACCCCCAGCCTGCATGTCAACTTTGAGGGCCATGGGTGCAGGCAATGTCAAGTTATCACTTGGACAAGCTTTTCAGGTTCAAGGTCAGTGACCTTGACCTTTGACCTGATGACCTCAAAATCAATTGGGTTCGTCTACTGGTCAACCCCAATCTCCAAGTCAAGTTTGAGGACCATAGGTCCAGGCATTGTTGAGTTATGACTCGGACAAGCTTTGGTCTACCGACGGACCGACCGACATGTGCAAAGCATTATACCCCTCTTCTTTGAAGGGGGGCATAACAATAAATAAGCCCTCATGAAATATCCTCTATATATATAACTGATGTTTTTTCAACAATAGGACCAGTTAAAAACATTCTGGCAAGAGGAGAAATTACTCGTTTTGAGCAATTTCTCCATGTATCATAATTTTTTTAAAAGTCGTCTGCTGCAGCTGCTTCAAAATGTATGTGGTAAAGGATTGAGCCCTAGGAGCAAAAGGAAATGTTTGAACATTTGTAAGAGGGTAAATGCAGAAACATTTCTATGATTTTTTTTTTAAATTGGGTCAGTGGATAAGGAGATGGTGTGTAAAGATTTTTCTATTTTGAGCTATTGCGGTCATTTAATGCAGTGAAGGAGAATGTTTTGATTTCTTTTGATTGAGTGAAACTAGAGGTACACTTGAGTATTTTTATTTTGAAATAGGGCCAGTGGTTAAGGATAAAATGTTGTTGACAGATTTTACTTCTTTTTTGTTTAGCTCTGGTGGCCATCTTGTGCCATGTAATGCAACAGTTTGAGCAATCTTGGTTACAGCCACTTAAGGAACATTTATGTGGAATTATTATTCCATTGGGCCATTGCTTAAGGAAATGACATTTACTTTTATTTTAAGCTCTGGCAGCAACTTTGTGCAGTAGAAAATTTATGGAAGAACGCCACTAAACAAACATTCGGATGAATTTAATTTACCGGTAAGGATCATTCTACTTATAGCTCAGGCAACCACATTGCGCAGCAGAGAAAACCCGTTTGAACAAGTTTGATCAAGGGCCTCCAAAGGAACATTCACGTAAATCTATTTGAAATTTGACAAGTGATTAGAGAGGTTTTGTTTAAAGAATTTTCTATGTTAAGCTCTGGTGGCCATCTTTGGCATTGGAGCTGAATGGTTTGAAATTCTTTGGTAGAGGTTACGTAAGTTAAAGAACATTCATGTTAACCCTTTACTACATGTAGACGCCTCTTCAGAAGGCGACTTTTGAAAACACTGTGACAAAAGAAGAAATTGCTTAAAACGAGCAATTTCTTCTTTTGCCACAATGTTTTCAACTCTTTTCAGTAATTATACCAACATTTATTGAGCTTTTCAGTATTTTTGCCAAGATGTTTTCAAAGTTGTCTGCTGCAGAATTGTTGTATGTGGAAAGGGTTAAACATTTTAAAATTTGATAACTAGTTTAGGATAAGTAGATTTTTAACTTCGGTTATCCTGAATGGTTTGAACAATTTTGATTACCGTAAGTGCCACTTAAGGAAAATTCCTTTGAAATTGGTCCATTGGTTTGGTAGACGTTTTATGAAGGCAAATATGAACAGACGATAATGGTGAGTAATCACAATAGCTTAACAAGAGTACCAAATTGCCACAAAATATGTCAGGAAAGTTATGAATGTTACTCAATGTATTCATAAACTAGAACTATCACTAAAGGAAGTTCATACTCATGAAAGGGGCATAGTTTAGGAAAGAGTCATAATTTGTAATAAAATTTGATTTGAGTGATGCCTTTTAAGATACTCATTGAGTGTATGATTTGTAAGCATGCATTCAAAGTTAAAGCATTAAAACATACATCACTTAACAAATGTGGCCTCTAGAGTGCAGAAAAGGATAAAAACAACATTTTTGGTAGATTGACCCAATTTAACAAATTATGTTAATAGACTATAGTATATACCAGTGTTTAGATGCAGGTCAGGTTATGGGCAGTCTGAAGATTCTAAATGCTGAACAATTGTAGTGTCACATGTAGTAGCAGTACAGTTATGGTTGAAAAGCTGTGTCACAAAAAGTTTTGCAATTTTCTTGATAAATTGACACTATTTTAGTTATAGATCCATTTATCTATATCTTAATGTTTTGATCATGATTTTGAATCCTTAGTATCCAGAGAAGTGTCACAAATTCCGTAAATTAGTATTATATATTGTCAAAAAGCATGAATATGGTACAGTTTGAAATCCTGTTCAGTATTTAAGCAGAGTGAGCATTTCAATGATATCCAGATTAGTTTATGATCTGAGTAATAGGTTTCACAAGTTCCTGCAGCACCAACTTCATTGGTGAAATTTGTAAAAATTAAGTCAATGGTGGAGTTGTAATCATTTGTTGGCTGCTGAATTAGTTGTCTGAAGTTGAGTTTGTCGACTAACATAAAACGTGTCTATAAAAATGGAATAATTTGTCGAAAACGAAAGTGACAGTAAAGGGACTTGGTTATCAACTTGGCTTCAGATAATTTAATTATATTAAACAAGAGGGCCATGATGGCCCTGGAATCGCTCACCTGATTTTATTTTTTTTCACTTTAGCCATATAAGCCCGCCCCCTGGCAGCCATAGTTTCCGACCAATCAACTTGGCTTGAAGGAATCTGATAGAGGGCCACCCTAGGAACATTTCTACAATTTTTTTTGAAAATCGGCCAGACACTTTTGGAGGAGAAGATTTTTCACTATAGCCATATAATGCAAAATAGCCCTGCCCACTGGCGGCCATGTTTTTTGACCAATCAACATGGCTTGAAGGAATCTGAAAGTGGGTCATCCAAAGAACATTTCTACAAAATTATTTGAAAATCGGCCGGACACTTTCGGAGAAGAAGATTTTTTAAGTTTTCACTATAGCCATATAAGGCAAAATAGCCCCGCACCCCCTGGTGGCCATGTTTTTCGACCAATCAACTTGGATTGAAGGAATCTGATAGAGGGTCATCCAAGGAACATTTCTACAAAATTATTTGAAAATCGGTCTGACACTTTCGGAGGAGAAGATTTTTCAAGTTTTCACTATAGCCATATAAGGCAAAATAGCCCCGCCCCCCTGACAGCCATGTTTTTTGACCAATCAACATGGCTTGAAGGAATCTAATAGAGGGTCATCCAAGGAGCATTTCTACAAAATTATTTGAAAATCTGCCAACCAGTTTGTGAGAAGAAGATTTTTTAAGTTTTCACTATAGCCATACAAGGCAAAATAGCCCCGCCCACTGGCGGCCATATTTTTCGACCAATCAACATGGCTTGAAGGAATCTGATAGTGGGTCACTTAAGGAACATTTCTACAAAATAATTTGAAAATCGGCCAGACACTTTCGGAGGAGAAGATTTTTTAAGTTTTCACTATAGCCATATAAGGCAAAATAGCCCCGCCCCCCCTGGCGGCCATGTTTTTCGACCAATCAACATGGCTTGAAGGAATCTGATAGAGGGTCACCCAAGGAACATTTCCACAAAATTATTTGAAAATCTGCCAACCAGTTTGGGAGAAGAAGAATTTTGAAGTTTTTTTCATTTCGTTGCCATGGAAACCAGAATTCTGCATGGATCCCAAAAATTTGAAGGAAATCTGGTGAGGTCATTGAGAGGATGCTTTCTGTGAAGTTTCATCCCAATTGACCCACTGGTTACTGAGGAGAAGAAGTTGACGCACGACGCACGACGGACGACGGACAAAAGGCGATCACAATAACTCACCTTGAGCAAAGCTCAGGTGAGCTAAAAAGGGGAATAATAACAGTTAAATTTATGGAACTTGGTATGTGATGTTGTCTTATGATGCTAAACACAAATATAAATTTTCAAAATAATATCTGAAACAGTTCTAGAGATATTGAAGGAAATGTGAATTTTGGATTTTGTTTAAGTCTAAAAAGTGGCATAAAGGATTTTTGGGGTTACGCCCTTCAAATCGTGAGACTCTCTTGAATCTGGAGGGTTGGTAAGCATGCAAGATACACTTGCATAAATGTTTAACTGTGTTAAATATTTGTATTCCCTTTAAATTGTTTAGGTAATAGGTACGGAGTTACCTCCTTTTTGGGCGCACACAATATCATGTGCTGGTGATTATTTCTACCAAGTTTGGCATCAATATCTTATACGGTGTAGGAGGAGTAGGCCGGACAACATTTTTTAAGTCTAAAAAGGGGCATAACTCTGGGAAATAGATAAGAAGTTACCGCCTTTTTGAGCGCACACAAAATCATGAAAAAAAGGACGGACGGACAGACAGACTGATGGACAACGCCTCGCCATAATACGTCCCGTTTGAAAAAACGGGCGTATAAAAACAACTCAAATTGGATTCAACATTACTCATTCTATGAATACTTAAAGGAACAAGTTGGCTTTTGTTAACATATCTACACTGTTCACATATTACTTATATAAAACTGTTTGCATAATACTGAGACCAACTCTGTCTATACAGCTATTAAACATTATATATACCCATTGTTCATCCTAATTACAAAGGTTAATTAATGAAACTGCCATAAATCAAATGATCTTTTATTTACCAAGTTACAGAACCTAGATTTGCTGCATTAGTATGGGGCCATCAGCCTCTGTCAATACAGCACACCTTACACCTAGAACTTGAACAATCAGAAATGACTTGATCCCATAAACAACAAATCTGCATCAGAAGACTACTTGGAAAAATCTGTGCAAAACTAGACATTTTCTGTAAATGTAAATATAATTATTAAATAGTTGAAAACATTATGGCAAGAAAAAGGAGAAATTGCTCATCAAGATCAATTTCTCTTTTTTTCCCACAATGTTTTCAATAACCGTCTGCGGCAGATGCTTTAAAAAATCATCTGCATAGACTCATGCCATAGAGATAAAAAACATTACATGATTTCATGTATTACCCAATATATTCCTCAAGCTCTCCTTTAATATTACGACCAGGTACATGACCAAACAGATGCTTTACTGTGTCCTCATGTTTTGCCTTCCTGAATGTATAAAACCAATTTGTTCAAATATTGTTGTACCAAAAAATATACACATCTTTCTTCAAAAGTCACTATCCCCACAAAACACAAATTCAAGTTATTTCACCCTTTTAATGTATTAACATTTTCCCTAATATAGACGCTTTCTGACGCCTCTACAGCAGATGGCTTTTTGAAAACAGGGCGACAAAAGATGAAAACAAGTTATTCTCCTTTTGTCATAATGTCTTCAACTCTATTCAATTATTGTGATTTCATTTAAAGGGAGTTTCAAAAAAAAATCAGGTATATTTTCAAAGTTGTCTGCTGCAGAATTGTTGCATGTGTGAAACGGTTGTAGCTAGAATCTTCTTTGAATGGTGTTCATCAAAAACTATTTCTCTAACTATTTCTCTTATCAATCCAAAGTATCCTCTCTCAAGACTGTGCTCTCTTATTTAAGACATTAACAATAGAAGATTAACCCTTTCCCACATACAGACATTTTCTGAAGCCTCTGTTAAAGACAACTTTTGAAAACGTTGCGACCAAAGGAAAATTTGCTCATTATGAGTAAATTTCTCCTTTTGTCACAATGCTTTCAACTGAGTTTAATAATCAACTTTCATTTATGGAGATTTTTCAGAAATATGTTTTCAAAGTCGTCTCATGCAAATTTGTTGTATTTGGTCGATTGTTTGGTGTTTACGCCGCTTTCAATAATGTTTCAGTTATATCACGCCATTTCCTGGGTTATCAGTATTGCTGGCCCATTTATCCTGACACCAGCCTATCAGTTGAGATGACCCAAGATGACCGCAACCCAAGAGAGCCATGGAGGGCAGCCATTACTACCATTTTTAAAGTCTTTGATATGACTGCCAAGGTTTGAACCCACAACCTCCCACACCAAGGCGTACAATCTAACAACGATGCGGTCTTGTTATATTTGGGAAAGGGCGATCAATATTAACTTACATTCTTCTGATGCAATCCTCTTTGGTTGACTTGTCCTTCTTTAACACATCAAGTTGTGCTCGGGCATTTGACTGTAGCATTAACTTGTTCATCTCGGAGCTGGAAATCATTTTATTTTATATATTAACTGCAACAGAAGACTTTTATTAATATTGTGACAAAAAGAGAAATTGATCAAAATGAGCAAATTTCTTTTTTCCTCAATGTTTGCAACTATTCAATAAGTATCTTATCATTTATTATTAACATATTTTCCAAGTATCTGCTGCCGATTTGTCGTAAATGGGATTGTCGTAGGTGGGAAAGGCTTTAAATGTTTATATCAAATTAGTTTCTAGGTAACAATGTAAAAAAGTACGGCCTTTTTTTTTACATTTCTTGAACTATATGAAAAGTTGTAACAGAGTTGACAACAGAAAAGTCATTCCTCATAATTTCTCCTTTTCAACCAGGCTTTTTCTATGTTTTTACTAAAATCATATTTTATCCCCCTGAATTGTTTATGGATATCTTTTTTTTACTAAAATCATATTTTATCCCCCTGAATTGTTTATGGATATGTTTTTTTTTACTAAAATTATATTTTATCCCCCTGAATTGTTTATGGATATGGTTTTTTACTAAAATCATATTTTATCCCCCTGAATTGTTTATGGATATGATTGTTCACTAAAATCATATTTTATCCCCCTGAATTGTTTATGGTGCATTTTTTTTTTACTAAAATCATATGTTATCCCCCTGAATTGTTTATGGATATGCTTTCAATTCCATATTTAATTATTCGTTTATGGAAATGCTTTTAATTCCATATTTAATTATTCTGTTTGGAAACAAACTCATTTACTTCAGCTCGCTAATTTTGGCATCTATCTTGGTTTTCTCTTTGCTCATGTCGGATATTTCTTGTTTCAGGTCATCAGTATTGACTGTAGATTCTTTAGTTTGTAAATCATGTTCCTGAAATATTTCATAAAGATTCTTTCAGTCTGTTCATGTGGAAATGTATATGAGCCGTTCCACGAGAAAACCAACATTGTGAACTGTGCGTAATGACGTAAGTCCAACTTAGACTTGGACTAGTCTAAGAATGCAGTGCAAGCTAATCCGAGCAGACACTTTTCGCTTCCTATGGATTTTCTGTTTCAGGAATCATTACTCTATACCTCTATCCCCCTGAGACTGAATGTATTGGCTACGATTAGCCTGTGCGTATCTGGGTCGATACATTATGCAGAGTCCATAATGTTGGTTTTCTTATAGAACGGATCATACGTTGATGTATGTGATAAAGGGCATGTTTAGTTCAACTAGTACATATGCTTTGCATTATCAGTAAACATTATTCACAAGAAAAATCTAAAATGCTTTATGAAGTAGTAAGATAAATGAGTAGATCTTGAGCATAATATAGATTTTAATTAACATTGTTTTCATGATACGGGATTTAAATCCCAAGTGGAAGAGATTCTTGCGATATAACAAGAGGGCCATGATAGCCCTGGAATCGCTCACCTGATTGTTTTTCTTCACTTTAGCTATATAAGCCCCGCCCCCTGGCAGCCATAGTTTCCGACCAATCAACTTGGCTTGAAGGAATCTGATAAAGGGTCACCCTAGGAACATTTCTACAAAATTATTTGAAAATCGGCCAGACACTTTTGGAGGAGAAGATTTTTTAAGTTTTCACTATAGCCAAATAATGCAAAATAGCCCTGCCCACTGGCGGCCATGTTTTTTGACCAATCAACATGGCTTGAGGGAATCAGATAGAGGGTCATCCAAGGAACATTTCTACAAAATTATTTGAAAATAGGCTTGACACTTTCGGAGGAGAAGATTTTTTGAGTTTTCACTATAGCCATATAAGACAAAATAGCCCCGCCCCCCCTGGCGACCATGTTTTGCAACCAATCAACATGGCTTGAAGGAATCTGGTAGAGGGTCATCCAAGGAACATTTCTATAAAAATATTTGAAAATCTGCCAACCAGTTTGGGAGAAGAAGAATTTTGAAGTTTTTTTCATTTCGTTGCCATGGAAACCAGAATTCTTCATGGATCTCAAAAATTTGAAGGAAATCTGGTGAGGTCATTGAGAGGATGCTTTCTGTGAAGTTTCATCCCAATTGACCCACTGGTTACTGAGGAGAAGAAGTTGACGCACGATGGACGCCGGACAAAAGGCGATCACAATAACTCACCTTGAGCAAAGCTCAGGTGAGCTAAAAATCTAGAGTGGAAGACTTTGAAAACATTTTTTTTTGAAAGTCATAAATCAATCTCACATGTCTTTTCAGTTCTCTCTTTAATTGGTCCAGTCTAGCACCTGATGCCTCTATCTCACTCAACTTCTTGTTAATGTCTTTAATCTTGGTAGTGTTCTCCATCTGTTTTGAGACATTAATTATTATTTGCACGTTTTTTTTTTTTCAAAACACACTTCTTATACTTTTTCAGCAGATGACTGTAAAAACATCTAAGTAGAATTATGGAAAATCTCTGTCAAAAAATTAATTATTGAAAAGAGTTGTAAATATTGTTGCAAAAGGGAAATTGCTATACATGAATAATTTCTCACTTTTCCTCAATGATTTCTAATGTCCTGCTGCAGAGGCTTTAAAATGTGTCTACATGTAGGAATGGGTTAGGAGTCATGATGTTGTTGCACGGTTTGCCCTGAAACAATTTTCTAGATAATAAAAGACTAGCTATCACAGATATTTTAAAATGGATGTTAAACGCAGACACAATGTCAAGGAGGATTGGTTCACAAGTACAATATTTGTAAATAAGACAACATTTAATATGTACCATCATATTCTTTTTCATCCTTTCACTCTGTTCCAGTTGTGTTTTTGTATCTCTTAATTCATCTATCTTGGTCTGAATTTCTCGCTCTCCTTCTTCATAGCTTATCTGGAATTACAACACAGAATATATATTACAAATAATTGATAGAATTCTAACATTCCATACCCTTTTCCACATACAACATATAAGTATCAGTTGAACTTGAAATCATCTAGGCAAATATAAGAAAAATCTCAAAACATAATTGTATATTCATGAAAAGTTCTAACATTTGTTACAAAAGAAGAGATTGCTCTTTAGTCATGATTGTATAAAAATGTTAGCACCGTCAAATTGAATCCTTTCCAATTTCATTTTTGCTTTCTAAAACTAAATCTTAAATCTCTTCAGCAACTATGCACCAGACAACTTTGATAACATTGCTGCAAACTAGGATATATATCTCCTTTTCCCAAATTAACGTACATATTTTATATTAAACCATTCCCACATGCAGATTCAGTTTGATGCATATGAGGCAGACAATGTTAGACAATAGTGTGGGAAAGGAAACAATCAATTTCTCCTTTTGCCACAATGTTTCAAACTTAATTCAATAATTATAATTTTATTTCGTAGAGATTTTCCATGCTTAAATATAGATGTACTAAAAGTTGTCTGCTTCAGATGTGTTGTATATGGAAGCTTGTTAGGTAAAACGTATTAAAAAGTTCTATAATACCTTAATTTCCCTGGCATTTGTCATCATTGATTCTAGTTTTTTCTGATTGCTCTTCAAAAACACTTGATATTTGTCGTCTGTGATCATACCAGCAAGTCCTAAAAAGTAAAAGGAAGGAATATAATTGAGCCGTTCAATGGGAATACCAACATTATGGACTCTGCGCAATATATCGACCCAGATCAGCCTGCGCAATGTTCTTACTCTAGACATATAAGGAAACCAAGACCCACCTCTTGGCTGCAATGTTTTTACATGGATCAGATTTATTTGAACACTCTTGGTAGAGGGTCAATCAATGGACAATGATGCTAAATTAAATCGGGCCATTACTTTTGGTCAAGAAGATTTTTAAAGTTTGCACTATATAACATCATTTCCAGCGCATTCTATACACATTTACAATAAATTTAAACTCAATGTCATATATTCAATGTATTCTGGTGAAGGTATGCACTCTTTTCTATACAAACAATGGGTTTTTTTAAAGGGAAAACTGTTAATTAGAAAATATTTTGCCATACCTTCAAATTCATATTTTGTTGCATATTCATGTATTGATTTGTCTCTTTTCTTTATATTTTCTTCATGTCTCTGTAAAGTTAGATAGAACTTATTGTAAAACAAACGTGTTGAAAAACATTGATGGAAAGGGTTTTTTGCATCAACTTGTCTATATCTATTTGTGGCTATTTAGTAAAAAGCAATGTCTGCATTTACAAAAAAAAAAAGATAAATGTAATTTCCACTGATTCAAGTTGTTTTTTTATGTCAGTTTCTCTAGACTGTCTCCACTCTTTGAACCCTTTCCCTCATATAAACACTTTCTGACGCTCTGCAGCATACAGCTTTTTGAAAACATGGTGACAAAAGAAGAAATTGCTCAAATCCAGCAATTTCTCCTTTTGTCACCTTGTCTTCAACTCTATTCAATTATTGTACTTTCATTTAAAAGAAGTTTCCAAAAATGTTCGGGTATGTTTTCAAAGTCTGCTGCAGAGTTGTTGCATGTGGGAAAGGGTTAAAGATGCTTCCAATTTGAAAATCAATACATTTCATATCCGTAAGTCAGTCTTTTTATTGCCCCCTTCCCACAACAAATCTGCAGCAGACGACTTTGAAAACATAGTGACAAAAACCTGAAAAATCTCCATAAAAGATAGCTTTATTGTTAAATAAAGTTGAAAACATTGTGGCCACCATGCAAAAATGTTTTCAACTCTATTAAAAATATAAACTGTCATAATTGGAGATTGTTCATATATTTTCACAGATGTTTTCAAAGTTGTCTGCTTCAGATTTGTTGTAAGTGGGAAAGGGTTAATTAATATGAAAACCCCCCACATAAATGGGTTTTTTCAATCATAGGTAACATGTGTGAGATTTATTTTTTTTTTTTTTTTTTTATCATAACCCATGAAGCTTTTTGAAGTGACCCTCGCCAATCTATGGGAGTCGCCATTTTGCTTATGTATAAAATGAGATGAAAAACATGGATTGAAAATTATTGTCGTCTTTCTAATCATTTTTTTTAAAACCGATATTTAAGATCATAAAAGAGCTGTGTTATTTTCGTGTGAATTAACATGTGTACGAAAAAGTTAAAAATAAAAAGAACTGTATACGAAACATAAAGATGACAGCATTAGATTACTACACCCGAACCTAAATTTTTACTGTAACGTAGCCAAAGAAGGACATGACGTCATCTGCGTAACACGTCATCTAACATGATGAAAGACCCTAAATTCCTATACATGAGCTATAGTTTCACTCATACAAAGTATAACGATTTATTATTATCAAACAGTGTGGCATAAGGATAACTTTCTCATAATGACAATTGTTCCTTTGGCGACAATCTTTTCCTAAGTCTTCTGCAGCAAAGGCGCCAGAAACCGTCTCAATTAGAGAAAAGGTTTAGCAGAAATGTGACCCTTTACATAATTTGTTCCAGTCATATCCACTGGTTGAAAAAGGCTGTCTTCAGGTGGCATCAGAAAAGGGCTGATATATTTGCTTCTTTACCATAAAGCAGGTGATCGATTATTAAGGATCATCTTGGCTCTCATGTTTAAACCTCGTTCATTATAAATATATTCCTTGATTTTCTGATAGTCTTTACTTTATTATTTTCTGTTCGTAAACATAGATGACAGCAATACGAATTCCGAACATGTTGTGATCATGCATACAACATGACATAAACATTATTATCTTCTAGTCAATTTCTTATAAATCATTTGTTAACTTATGGCCAATGTATGCTCTTTAATTTTCATAAATAGGTAGCACCTAAAGATATATTAAAACAGGTTTGTTGTATGTGGGAAGAGGTTACAGATGACTTAAGATGTAGCAGAAAACATTATAGAAAAGAAAAATTGCTCAAAACAAGCAATTTTTCTCCTTTCAGCATACTTTCAACTCTACACGGTAATATATATTTTCATTTAAAGCGTTTTTTCATATTTTTGCCTAGATGCACAATATCGTCTGCTGCAGGTTTTTTTGTATATAAGAAAGTATTAAAGCAGACAACTCCAAAAATTAAATATCAGGTAAAAGGTGAAGAAATGCAAAAATTAAATCGATAAGAATCGACTGTTTACAAACCTCTGCTTCTTCACGGAGTCTTCCAACCTCAATCAATATGGAGGATTTTTCTCTATCCCACTTGTCCGCTTGCCTTCCAAGTTCAGCATTTCTTTGTTCAAACTGTATCAATATATGGATCCTTAATAAATTATTTTAGTCCTTCATCACATCTTTTTTTAAAAATGTATATCTGATAAGTCAACTTTCAAAAATATTCTTTCTAAATATTTTAAAATATAAGAAGTAACAATGGAACTTATCATGCATTCATGTATCCAAAACAAAATACACTGTAGTATGTTAATTTGTATATATTTTACTTTTTCTTTGAAAGAGTCTTAAAATAAACAGCTCACACATAACTCCTAAAAAAAAGTCTTCATGATGAGGGTACAGATCTTAAAGGCAAGCAAAACAGTTAACCCTTTCCAAAATACAACAGGACCCTGTTGCCTAGTGGTTAAAACATCCACTTTGCGTGCAGGAGGTTGATGGTTCAAATCTCATTGGCAACTGTGGGGTCCGCTGTGATATGGCATGTTGGTTACCTGCCAGCTGGTTAAATAATGAAACCAAATGCACTTGTGTCTGGGGCCTGGCAAAAAAGAAAGGACTTGTGAGGTAAAACAAGAGCACCGCGTACGGCACAGACGCTTGACTGATAGAAAACAGAAAAAAAGCTGAGCTGAACAAAAAACCTTAACCGGACGACCATGCCGCTGCCGCCGACGACGACACCAGGGTCATGACAATAGCTCTCGTTTTTTCAAAAGTCGAGCTAAAAATGGGTTAAGGATAAAGGTGTTTCATAAGTCAGAAATGACTGGCCCTTTTGACAACAGTTATTTGCTGCAGATGCATCGAAATCCATGTGGAAAATTGTTAATATAGAGCAGACCTCTTTCAGTGTTTGCTGTCTTTCCTCGAGTTTGTCTTTGAATTCAGCCAGTGTTCTCTTCAGTTCTTCATCAGTGCCTGTAACAAATGAGGTCCTATATTTTAAATTAACCATCTAAATGTTCTTAATACTATTATATTTCTTTACCCTTTACAACCTGCATACACATTCTGACGCATCTGCAGCAGATGACTCTTGAAAATGAGTAAATGTAAGAAAGTAAATGATCATTATGAGCAATTTCTCCTTTTACAACAATGTTTTAAACTCTTTTAAAAAATTACAGATTGATTTAAAGAGATTTTTAACCTTCTTGTCCAGATGGTTTCAAAATTATCCGCTGCAGATATGATGTTATTGGGAAATGGTGATTTTACAAAGCATATGTAGAATTATGTCTGATTGCCTTAAACATATTATTTATTCGTTCATAAATCATGTTGCTCTGGAAATTAGAAAATATTCAAATTATAATTAGAACACGTTTACAAGAGCGCGGCGGAGCAAACACCAACTCTCATCTGTTTTTTCTAAGTTGAAAAAGGGGCATTACTTAATAATTATTATGTGACCTGGTATTGACATGTGTATTGTTCCTAGTAACATGTGTACCAAGTTTCATTTGAAAATGTTGAAAGGGTTTTGAGTTATGATGTTAAAGTTTTGTGACGACAACGTTGACACCAAGGGTATCACAATATCCCAACTTTTTTCCTTTGAAAAACAGACGAGCTAAAAACTGTTGGAGAATACAATCTTTGATGAAAATGAAGTGTAACAATCACACTGATATAATTAAAATGATTTTTAGATATGCCCATTTTTCCTCTTGTAGGCAATGGTAAACTGCTGGTTTAACATTTACAATTTGACCTACCATTTTGATCAGCTTTAAAATAGTAGCGGCTTAATTGTACCGTTCACACATAAGACGAATCTGCAGCAAAAAACTTTGAAATGCACAATTTTAAAAAAAGAATAGGATATATTGTTAAACAAGAGGGCCATATATAAGGCCCTGGAATCGCTCACCCGAGAATGGGCTATTTAAGACTTAAAACTCTTTCAGCGCCAATTGCAATATCATCAAGTCAAAAATGCGATCTAGTAGTGTTAATTAGATTGTTCTACAATTTGGCCTAGTGACCTGGTTGTTGACCTGACCTGACCTATATTCGAACTTGGCCTAGATATCACTAAGACAAACCTTCTGACAAAGTTTCAACATGCTTAAGCCAAAAATGTGGCTTCCAGAGTGTTCACAAGATTTTCCATAAATTTGTCCTATTGACCTAGTTTTTGACCTGACATGATATATTCAAACTTGGCCTAGATATCATCAGGAAAAACTTTCTGATCAAGTTTCAACATGCTGAGTTCAAAATGCGGTTTCAAGTGTTAACAAGATTTTCCTTAAAGTTGGCCTAGTGACCTAGCTTTTGACCTGATATGACCTATATTTGAACTTGGCCTAGATATCATCAAGACAAACATTCTGACAAAGTTTCAACATGCTCATGCCAAACATGTGGCTTCCAGAGTGTTAACAAGCTTTTCCTTAAATTTTGCCTAGTGACCTGGTTTTTAACCTGATATGACCCATATTCGAACTTGGCCTAGATATCACTTAGACAGATATTCTGACAAAGTTTTTGGCCTTGTGACCTAGTTTTTGACCCGACATGACCCATATTCGAACTTAACCTAGATATCACTAAGACAAATTTTCTGACATAGTTTCAACATGCTCAAGCCAAAACTGTGGCTTCCAAAGTGTTAACAAGATTTTCTTAAATTTGAGTCAAGACAAAACTATTTAACAAAGTTTCAACATGCTCAAGTTTAAAATGTTGCTTCCAAACAAGATTTTCCTTTAATTTGGCCTAGTGACCTAGTTTTTGACCCGACATGACCTATATTGGCCTAGATATCACTAAGACAAGCTTTCTGACAAAGTTTCAACATGCTCAAGCCAAAAATGAGGCTTCCAGAGTGTTAACAAGATTTTCATTAAATTTGGCCTAGTGACCTAGTTTTTGACCCGACATGACCCAGTTTCGAACTTGGCCTAGATTTGATTTAGATATATATTCTGATAAACTTTCATGAAGATTGGATGCAAAATGTTACTTCTAGAGTGTTAACAAGCAAATGTTGAAGGACGACGAACGAAGGACAAAAGGCGATCACAAAAACTCACCTTGAGCACTTTGTGCTCTGGTGAGGTAAAAAGAAGACATTGCTCATCATGAGAACTTTTTCCTTTTCATATGAAAAATTATTTACATGCAATTTTCACTCTTTCGAAACTTCTTATCCAATAAATTATGCCATCATAAATCAACTCTGTGCTTAAATGAAGACTTCTGATTGTTTAACTTTGAAAAATTGACTACGTCAATCGTCTTTTAAAACACAATGTCTTAACAGTTCAGTACAGCGTTTAGTTTTATAATGTATGCTTTATTTGTACATAAAATAGATATCAATGCAAAAATCTATTGGAAATATGTAAAGAAGAAAAATTCTTACATTGAAATTCGTTTTTAATTTGGTCTTGGAGTTCATTCGCATGTTTTTCAATTTGTTTCTTTTCACTACTTAGTTTGGCTGAAAAAATAACATAAAATAGTGAATAAGTATAGCATGAAAAGTCAATATCCTTTGCTAAGTTGTTCCATTTATTAGTCGCCGGGCAGAAGCCCGCGACTTCTATTTTTAATAGGTTTTCGGAAATCACATGGGAGGAGGGGTTATTATTAGATATTTTTTGTTTTTAAATGTCTTGAACATATTACAATTGCGTTTGTTTAAAAACACTAAGTTATGACACATCTAAAATGAAATTAATATTCCGATGTTTTAATATGTGCAGTTTCTTTATTTTGACTGGCATTAACGTTTTTGTGTTTTATTTACGAAGACAAAACAGTCCCTATTAGCTAGACTGCGATACTTTATTTTCATAAACTTTGTAATCAAAAGGCGATAACTACAAACCTTGACGTTGCACAGTCTATAATTTGTTTACATACGCGCACCTGCTTGCGATATCGATATGAAAAATCACGTCGAATTCTCCTTTTAATAGATAAGTATCAACATAAACTGGTAACAGAAACAAAAATAAGAAATAATTTGTGAAAATATGTCTCAAATATAAGCCTGTTTATCGGTTGTGAACGTCGAAACGCCTTTATTTCAGTTCGTGACCTAGTTTCATATTGCCAAAATGTAAACAAAGCGAAGTAACCGGAAGTAAAATGTAAACTTAGAAAAGTGACTTGGTTATGCAGACAAAAAATGTCGCACGACAAATTGATTTTTCTTAAACGTCACGAAACGAGAGCATGGGTCGAATGTAGGAGAAAGAAAGATAATATAGAAATGCTTTTTTCTCTCGAATGCAGTGGAATAAAACATGCACTAAAGCTTTGCCTGATTTTTTATTCACTTTCTTCGATGTGTGACACTACGACTCGATGAAGCCTGACACAAGGGTAAACATTTCGAAAGAATGCTCAAACACCTTATTACATATAGATAGCTAATATTACACACTTAAATTATTAAATATATGTGATATTAAATGTTGAAACAAATTAAGAGAAGAACTAACTGATAAACAATAGATTTAGAAATAAAGAAAATCTGCTCTTTCGCACCCAATTAATTTCATACTTGCCACATATATTGTATGCATCAACGATTTAGATAAACAATTTAGCTTATATATTGTTACAAGTGTGGTCTACTTGTGAAATAATTAGTATTAAAAAGGAGGAAGTTCATGTCTTCAGCAATTTAACCGTTTTCTCAATGTTTTAAGCGTTTACAGGGTTTCATTGTTGCTTCAGACATAGAAAGGGTTTAATAGCTTTTTATTGCATGTAGATTTAAATCCCAAAATGTATTAATTTTTTTTTTTTTTTTGACAAATACAAAACATCCAAAATCCTGACCAAAAGAAATCCTGAAATTTGTAGATCTATGTGGAATTTCAAAAATCCTGGAATTAGTCCTTATGAAAACATTATGTGTATGTTTAGACTAATGAAAGTCAAGAATACATGTGTGTTAAAAAATAAATCAATGCAGTCTTTTCCGGCGACATTGATGCCTTGCATCAACTTTCTCTTGTTTTTCCTATTAATATAAACAAAATTACAGCTTAATTAATTTTAAAAAGAAAATTAACACTGTGAGCAAACAATATCATGTGACCACAAATGCGAACGACCACGATGTTTTCTTTATTAATTTGAATCAAATTAAAACCAAGACCTAGCCCGCGGTACGCCGCATGATTTTCGATTTCATGTGGTATACTGTCTATCATTCTTGGTGTCGTAGTTTTTGAGAACATTCAAAAACAAATTTGGAATCGGCGATGCAGACAACCACACATTTTGTATATCTTGCAAAAACAATGATAAAACGGCCAGTTTCACCTGGTTCTTTACGAAAAACACATATTAAAGCAAATATATACCATTTAGAGTACCTTTTGTAAGGCGTATTGATGTTTTTGAAGGCAATATTCAAATATCAAATTATGCGAACGACCACACTCTAGAATTTTAGGCGATCAACCACACTCTTTTAAATAAATTTGAAGTGGGTGCGAGTATTGTTACCACGACAACATGGAGCAGCACATCCCAGTATATTATGGGCTATTCATGCTGAGAAAAGCTTGTCGCACTTGAATACACAACGGTTTGTTTCAAATTACACTGATTCTTTGCTCTGAGAAAGCACTACTGGGCAAAAAAAGGATTTGTCATATAATCTTACATGCGTAAAGAAACCTCAAATTAATATGTTCCATAATCTTGTTTTTTTCTGTACAGAATCTTACTGAACCAGATTTTGTCTGTACATATTATTGTATCAGACAGATTTTTCGCACTTAGAAAAAAAAGCGAACCAGAAAAAATGGACTTAGAAAAAAAACGAACCAGAAAAAATGGATTGAGACAAAAAATGAACCAGAATAATTGGACTTATAGAAAATTTCTTAAATCAAATAAGCCTTAGAAAATTCAAGACAGAAATAAATTTGGTTTTAGGAATCATCTTTGTATTGACATGTTTTTTTAAAATATTGAAGGACGTAGATAAGGATATAGAGTTTAATTAACATTGTTTTCATGATACGGGATTTAAATCCCAAGTGGAAGAGATTCTTGCGATATAAAAACGAGTGCACCATAGCGCACAAGTTTTTATATGCAAGAAACTCTTTCACGAGGGTTTAATTCCCAAATCATGAAAACAATGTTTATTAAACTATATATTATATACTCGGCGATAATTTTCGTTTTTAAACATCAATACCCTTGTGCAGCTATATTTTTAGCTCAGAAGTGGAGATATCTGAATGACGTAATCTTCCAGTTTTGCAATGACGTCACTATATATATATACGTGACGTCACCGACAATGTGTACATTGACTGAAATAAACTTGTGTCATGTCGATTCAAGCTCTTATTTGCGGATTTAAAAGTGCAATTGTGGATTATTTAACGGTTCATCATGGAAATAAAGTGTTAAGTAGTGAAAACGGAGCTTAAAAGTGTTTAAAAGAGATTTTAAAAAGGTAGTTCTGAAAATCCAGCTAGTGAGCTATATCGCACACTAGGCGATATTGCTCAGTAGACAAAAAGCATGTTATAGGTTTTCTCAAGTTGGGAAATCTCTATAATTTATCAGTCAGTATATAATATAAACAACTGTACACCTGTTTTCTGGTTAAATTATCACATGGAGAAAAAAATGTCCAAATTTTCACATTTGGTAGCAAATAAAACTTTGAAGTCACTTTTGGCACATAAACAAAAAATACATATTCTGAAAGCTTAAAATTTCAACTTAAGTTAGAAATACATTGAACAAATGGAATTTCTATGTATTTTGAAAAATTACTGGTTTAAAAGACACAGGTATTGTGAATTTTATTAATTTTGTTCCAAATATTGATAGACTGACATTATTCATAAGGATAAACTATTATCAAAAAGTGTAGTGTATTAAAATAGTATTATCTATTGCAGCAGAACAATGTTTAAACTTCGAGAAAATATTTTTGTTATTTTCATATCTTCAATAGTTTTTCGCGTTTTACTTGCTACAAACGTTGAGACGGGTGATATTTTAGTGGGAAACGCTTACGAACGTGTGGTTATAACGGTCACATTGACATCCAATCAGATGAGAATATACAATTTGTTTAGAATTTGAATGATCCGCAATTCGAACTTGGCCGTGAGGTGATAGCATCATAACTACCTGGTATGTTTTTTACGATCAATATCAAATTAAACCTTATAATCTGAGCTTTATTTTAATATATATAATTTTTTGAAATCTGCCTGCAATTCTAGTGCGAAACACGTTCGCTAGGCGAATTTCGCCATTTTTTTTTTTTCAACACAGTGACGAGTTGGTTTTAAAGTCCGATTAACTCAATAAATACCTCAAAATAATACGTGTTAAAACAATAATATATTACTATTGCAATAAATATTATCTTTCTAATGAAATTAATACTTAATCAATCTTAAGAAGATATATTTTCACGATCTTCCTTCATAGGTTTTTCTGGATGAAATTCGTGAGCGTAATATTTAAATCTTGACTGTAGTTTTTGGTTTATAATTCTAATAGATATGATTATTTGTTGAAAAATACCAATTAAATACAAGACAAATGTTTGATGCAAAGCGTCAAAGAGAAACCGCAATATTTCGTTGCACATGTAGAAATAAGAAACTAGACTATCACTGAAGATGATAAATACCCCCAAAACAGCAACTTGACACAAAATATGGCTTCCGACCGACCAACCGATAGGTATCAAACAGTACTCATTTTGACCTTTGACAATGACCTTGACCTTTGAGGTACAAGCCACCTCATCATGGTGAACATGTGTGCCCAGTTACTTGAGAATCCTATGATGCATGGTTGAGATGCGGACCTGACAAGGTAGTCCTATCAAACAGTACTCATTTTGACCTTTGACCTCTGAGTGTGACCTTGACCTTTCAGGTACAAGCCACCTCATCATGATGAACGTTTGTGCCAAGTTTCTTTGAAAACCTATAAAGCATGGTTGAAATGTGAGCCGGACAAGGTACAGTCCTTTCAAATAGTACTCATTTCAACCTTTGACATGTAAGTGTGACCTTGACATTTGAGGTACAGGCCTGGGTCCTGTGCGCTACTCGCCACCTCATCATGGTGCACGTTTGTGCCAAGTTTCTTATAAATCCTATGATGCATGGTTGAAATGCAGGCCGGACAAGGTACAGTTTTATCAAATAGTACTCATTTTGACCTTTGACCTCTAAGTGTGACCTTGACATTTGAGGTACAGGCCTGGGTATTGTGCGCGACACGCCGCCCCATCATGGTGAAAGTTTGTGCCAAGTTTCGTTCAAATCCTACGATGCATGATTAAGATGCGGGCAGGACAAGGTTAGGTGGGACTGACAGACAGACGTAAAAGGCCTATAACTCTGTACAATAACATGCAATTGTAAGACCTTCAGGGTATGCACATCTCTCTTGGTATAGAAGCTTCATGTAAATTTTTATTGAATTCCACCCAGTGGTTTGTAAGAAATAGGCCGGACAAAATATGGCTTCCGACTGACCGACCGACACAGTGACTCCTATATATCCCCCTTTGTTTTTGGTGGTATAAAAAGAACATTTAAATTCACAATCATTAGAACAATTTAAACTGTAGTCAGTCATGCTGATATCGGTATTTGAAGATATAACTTTTATGTAGAATATTTAACCTGGCAAGGACAGTGTTTTAAGTGAATAAGATGATTAAGAGTTAAACTGATCATGGAAAGTGACCTACATAATATTAAAGATAAATGGACAAGAGGTTATGATAAATTTCAATTTGTACCAAAAACTATTCTTGTTGAACACACACCCTGTTATGATTATGTTTTGTCAAATAATGCTGACACAGAACATCTGTTTTTGGTTTATCGGTAAGTCATGATAGTGGCTAAAGGTTTAACCATTTCCCACATAAAACAAATCTGCAGCAGAAATTATCAAGTACAAATTATAAAAAATCTCTATAAATTATCGTATGATAATTGAAAAGTGTTGAAATCATTGTTACAAATGCAGATATTGCTCAATATGAGCAATTTCTCCTTTTGCCACAATGATTTCAATGATGTTTAACTTGACCCACTTTGAAATAATCAAGAGCAAAACATAGAAAACTCCATAAATGATAGTAAGAGTTGAAATTATTGTGGCAAATGTAGCAATTATAAATCAAAGCTGTCGGACTACAAATGCACAATCTCGAGTGAACGACAACAATGTGAACTCTTGTCGTGATTATCATTTAGAAATTCAAGGAAACGCATTTCAATGTTAACGTAATCCGAAACACTGACAATAGAGAAAATGTGGGCAGTCTACAATGTTTGTACAGTCAACATTAATCTTAAAGCGGCCAATCTTTCACTGGTAAGTTTGTCAATGAAACAATAAATGTACAATTCAATGGGTGGATAAAGTCCATATTTTGTTAAACATTTCCTTATAACATATGCATTTTAAAGCTGTTGCAGCAGACGACTTTTGAAAACATTGTGACAAAAGGAGAAATTGCTCACAAGGAATTTATCTTTTTGCTACAATGTTTTCTACATTATGTCAATAAATTATACCTTCATTTAGCAAGATGTTCCAAGTTTTGCCCGAGACATGATTGAAAATTGTTGAAAAAGTGTCAAAATCTAATCAACCATAAGAGTTTTGTACACAGTTTTGCCTAGATGGTTTCAAAGTTGTCTGGTGCAGATTTGCCATATTTTGGAAAGGGTTAATTGTTCAAAACTGTCCATTATGTCTTATTTGCACCCCATTCCGTTTTATTTCAATTATGAGATATATAATATATTATGATTATCGGTATACCCACCAATTAATTTGGATTATCCACACATAACAAATTCAGAAAATCTATTTCACTTTTGTCCCAAATTTGTCGTGTAAAGGATTTGTACCAGACCATACGAAAAGGTGGAAAACCTTGCGAGGAAGAGATCAGTCTGATCATGAATTGTTGTCTTTGCTTTTTAGTCTTGAATCGCACTGTAAGCCTCTTGAGACGATTCATTACCAAAAACCTAACACACAAAAATGCAAATTGATCTTATTATGAAATTAACACTAAAACTATCCAAATGCGGAATTTGTGCTGACGCGGTTGATTTGAGTAAAATCCTCACACGCCATGACGTAGCCATTTCCCATACAGGCTCTCCCAAATCTGTGACCTTTTGTGTTTGTGAAATTGGACGATTTCATTTGGATTATAAGGGATTTTTATGCAGGTTTGTTAGAAATCATTTGGATTATAAAGGATTTTTATGCAGGTTTGTGAGAAATTATATTTCAATTCATTCTTTAACAAACAAATAAATCTTTTGAAAGTTTGGTCAAATATAAAAACTAGAATGGAGTGCTCCGCAGACCATGTGTGTCGCCTGCATCTGCTCATTGAAAGTGTGACGAAAAAGTGTGACGGACAGACAGACGGACGTACTGATGAAGTGTATTTGTGGGGTTATTTCCTTTGATGTTTTTTTGTGGGGTGCACCCCACAAGTATGCAATTCATTCCGTAATAACTTCCCTTTTAATGGAATGAATAACGTTAATATGCAAATGAGATACCCGTTATAAAAAATTAAAAAACAATATTTATCAAAGTGTCTTTATAAGGGTGGTGGGTGGGCACACCCCACAAGTACTCGGCCACCAGTATGGACAAACAGACAGACGGACGGACAGATGGACGAACAAATGGACGGACGGACAGACACCGGACAAAAAAAAAAGTAATCTCTAAGTGCCTACCATGCTATGCAGGGTGACCCAAAAATGAATTTAGCCTTTTATTGAACACATCGACCACATGTTTGTAACAGACGACTTTTAAAAAACATCGTGACTAAAGGAGACATTGCTCAAAATTAGCAGTTTCTCCTTTTGCCATAATGTTTTCAACTGTTTTCAATGATAATACTTTATAGAATTTCCTAATTTCTGATGTTTTTTACACATGTCAAGGTCGTGTTTTTGTTTCCCTTTCATGGTCACGCTAGGGAAGAATTGATGGTGTTCTTACGGGACGGCTCGGATGATTGAAACATGGAGATGCCATCTATGTGAAATTACTAAAACATAAAACAAGAGGCCCATGAGGGCCTATGCTCTACTGGTATGGTTCTTTGGTCCTTTTCAATCCAGAGCATGTATGTATGGTGAAGATCGGATAGTAAATGGAGGCTCTTTTGTGTTCACAAGCTGTGTTATAGCAATTTTGACAATTTCAAGGGCCATAATCCAGTCTTGCATGGGCGGATCTGGCTGGTTTGCGAAAGGAACCGAGCTCTCATCAATATTTAACTACTATCTAAGTTTCCGTGAAGATCAGATAGTAAATGGAGGCTCTATTGTGTTCACAAGCTGTATTATAGCAATTTTGACAATTTCAAGGGCCATAATCCAGTCTTGCATGGGCGGATCTGACTGGTTTGTGAAAGGAACCAAGCTCTCATCAATATTTAACTACTCTCTAAGTTTTGTGAAGATTGAATAATAAATGGAGGCTCTATTGTGTTCACAAGCTGTATTATAGCAATTTTAACAATTTCAAGGGCCATAATCCAGTCATGCAAGGGCACATCTGGCTGGTTTTCGACAGGAACCGAGCTCTCATCAATATTTAACTACTATCTGAGTTTGGTGAAGATTAGTTAGTAAATGGAGCCTCTATTGTGTTCACAAGCTCAATTATAGCAATTTTGACAATTTCAAGGGCCATAATCCAGTCTTGCATGGGTGGATCTGGCTGGTTTGCAAAAGGAACCGAGCTTTAATGGATATCTAACTACTGTATAAGTTTGATTGAGATACAATCAAAACTGAAGACTTTATCGCATTCACAAGCTCTATTATAGCAATTCTGACAATTTCAAGGGCCATAATCCAGTTTGCAAAAGGAACCAAACTCTCATGGATACCTAACTACTGTGTAAGTTTGGTGAAGATCAGATAGTAAATGGAGCCTCTATTGTGTTCACAAGCTCTATTATAGCAATTTTGACAATTTCAAGGGCCATAATCCAGTCTTGCATAGGCGGATCTGGCAGGTTTGCGAAAGGAACCGAGCTCTCATGGATATCTAACTACTGTATAAGTTTGATTGAGATTCAATCAAAAGTGAAGACTGTATCGTGTTCACATGCAATTGTTTACGGACAGACGGACACACAGACGACGGACACCACACCACGGCATAAGCCCTTCTGGCCTTTGGCCAGTAGTAGAGCTAAAAAAAAAAAATGAAAATCTATAAATAGACTATAGATTAATGCATGGTTTAATTGAGATTGGTTTTACACGCGTTGGTAAATACGGACTTAATCTAATTTACCGGGAATCCAAAAAGCGAAATAAATATTAAGATTTAGCTTTATTCAAAAATCTAAATTGAAAAGTTTGGTGAATGCGGGCCGTGACTTCTTCATCTAATTACTGCATAATATATCATAGCATGTAAGGAACCAGATTACATTTAGCGCGCGCCTGTTGTTTATGGTTCCCAGTTTAACATACTATTGAACTAATAAAACTTATGAGGCAGATAACCAATTTAGTTTTACTGTTAAGACTAGATACAGTATGAATTTCGCTTAAATAAAAATGAACATACATTTAATTAATATACTGGCCTTTGTCTTTTGTTTTTAATTTGTAAAACTCACACATGTATATAGAGTGTAAAAGGGATGTTTTAAAAGTCATTACCTTAGATTAATGTACTTAGTAAGGACAAAGAGAAATCCGATATGTGGTCACATTGGCAGGTCTAAATATTCTCCTTGTGCTAAATTTCTAGGCATTCCTACAGGAAGCCGCCTCCTGGCGGCTTCCAATAATCTTACGTTATTTGAGGTGGTTTTTTTTTCAGTTAATACTTTCCCACACAAAACAAATCTGCAGCAGACGACTTTGAAAATGTCTATGCAAAAATATTGAAAATCTATAAAAATGACATTCTCCATTTGTCACAATGTTTTCAAAAGTCGAAAATGGGAAAGGGGTAAAATTAGTATTTTGATTAGAAGCAAAACTTAAAACTTGCGTTTTTTTTTTAAATTCCAGATGCTGTTCCGTACATTATTGTTGGCATGCACTTGCATAATGGATCAAGCAAGAAATCCTGGGCCGGCAGGGAAAGAGGAACAAACCATTGAGAGACAAAACTTGCTACAATTTAATATTTAAAACCATTTATGAAATTAATAATTATCTTTATAAATTAAACATTTATCATCTTGTTTAAAAGAAAATATGTCATTTGATATTGAAAATGTTTGTGTTTAAACTTTAATAAATATTCTGTTGCTTACACCTTCTTTTTTGCGAATTTTTCATTGAGAAATTTATCCTTTTGTAACAAATGTTTTCAATTCTGTCCAATAGTTGTACATTCATTTATAGAAATTTTCCATTTTTTTTCTAGATTTTTGCATCATTGTTGTTTGCAGAGTTGTCATTACATACTGTTATTGAAAATATTTTTTTTCCCTGTGTGTTTATTATTTTTGAACATGAAAAAAACCTTATACATTGTATTTGTGTATTTCCCATATTAACCCTTTTCCACATACAAGAAAACTGCAGCAGGCAGCATTGAAAACATCCAGGCAATAATTTACATGGAATATCATTAAAAATGAAAATATAACTTGAATATCTTTGAAAAACATTGTTGCATAAGGAGAAATTGCTTGTTTCAAACAATCCCTCCTTTTTCAACAATGTTATCACAGGTTTTCTGCTGCAAATGTGTCTTCAAATGGGAAAGGGAACATTACTACACATTTTTAGTAATTCTTTCCATACAGAATTTTTTCCGCCTTGATTTCTTTCTGCCCAGAATTTTTTTCTGCTTAATTCTAATATTTCACGAAATTCTGTACAGATTTTGCTCTTTGTCTCCATGTGAAAAATCTATTTATAGAATTCTGGTTCAACTATGTCTCAATGAACCAGATTTCTTTCTGTACAGAGTCTGCCCAGATTTTCTGTATTTTATTCTGTAAAATATATTGGCATTGCAAATTTAGACCCGCAAGCTTTCTTCCAGAATGCAATTTAATCGCATTTGTTGAGACCTCATTATTTTATCTAAACATGCTGCCATATCAATTACCATATAAATTGACAAAATTTTACCTTACTCTCAGTTATCAAAATATCAAATAAAACAATTTGAACAACAAGTAAACATGTGATGAGGTCTCAACACATGTGATTGAATTGCATCTTGTTTTATAACTGAAAAACGGTATGAATTTGTTTACGGTAAACACATCAGGAGGATGTTTGGTGGACGATTCATAAACTTTATGTGTGGTGATAAAAATCAACAAGAGGAAAAAGATGTCCATTCTGAGACATTGGCCAAACGTTATAATCCTGTTTCATCGTGTATTATTTTGTTATAACCGAGCCCGGCCTATATATATATATATCCCTCTTTACGCTTTTTTCCCACCGGTGATGTTAAAGTATTGCGACAATGTATGCCTTACACTGAATTCACTGATAGCAAACCAGGGTTTTATGGTGATATAATGGTTCATATGGGTGCTAATATGCAGCAACAATCTGCTTGTCTGACATTTGGCGGCAAGAAAAATAAAGAAGGCCTAACTCGATCATCGGGAGATGTGGACCTACTGGATTTGAGGAATCAACTTCTTTGCAAGAACGTCTTTTTGACTTACAGTTGGCTAAATTGAATAGAAAGGTGTGGTCATTCGCATAATTTAATATTTTACGATTGTTTTCAAAAACATCATTTCGCTTTGAAAAGGTATTGTAAATGGTATATATTTGATGTTTATATATGATTTTTGTAAAGAACCAGTTGAAACTAGCTGATTTATCATTGTTTTTGCAAGATATACAAAATGTGTGGTCGACTGCATCGGCGATTCCAAATTTGTTTTTGAATAATCTCAAAAAATACAACATCAAGAATGACAGACAGTATACCATATGAAAGCGGAAATCAAGTGGCGTACCATGGGCTAGGTCTTGTTTAAATTTGATTCAATTTAATAAGGAAAATATCAAAAACATTTCTTTTGTTGTGTCTAGATCGCCGTGGTCGTACACATTTGTGATGACGTCGAAATTCTTGCTCCCTCACAGTATTCAAGTAATGAAATATTTTTTATATTCTTTCAAACCCAAAATTTATAAAATCAACTCATCCAATTGCCATTTTAGACTTTTTTAGAGTCAAGTTTGTGGATGTTTCCTGGTGAAATATTGACCAAGTTCAGTGACCAGGGTAGATCCAAGATTCAATTGTGTGAATATGCAGTCTTGATCTACACTGATCAGAAAGCATCTCATGTTAAAACTGGGGCTGAACAGTTAAATGCATTTAACCCTTTCCCACATACACTAAATCTGAAGCAGAAAACTTTGAAAACAACTAAAAAAGTAAAATCCATGCATAATAATTGAAATAAGTTGAAAATATTGTGACAATTGCAGAAATTGCTCTTTACGAGCAATTTGTCATTTTGTCACAATGTTTTCAAAAGTCAGCTGCATAAACATGCCTCTAGAGGTGGGAGAGGGACAAGGACATAATTACATGCCACTTACTGATCTCATTACGGATTTCAAATATCTCTGCCGACTGATCTTCGATCTGTTTCAATTTTCCCTTAAAAAGACAACAACAAAATTATCCAACACAATAAAATACTTTTTTCAAACTTAACTAGATGCGAATTTGGTGGTTGGGGATTATTTTCTAATTAATAATGCTAATTAATGCCCCAAAGAAAATAAAAATTATAAAGATGGTACGCTAAAAATTGCTAGTCTTTTTCAATAAATATACTTTTGTTCATAGAGATTTTGCTAGGACGTTTTTCAAGTTGTCTGCCGCAGATTAGATGTATGTGGGAAAGGGGTAGTTTAACTATAAAGATAGTCAGGACATCATAGCTGTGACCTTTTAACAACCAAAAAAACTTGTTACTCGGAGCAGAACATTTAATCACTATGTACAAGGATGAAGTAAGGATCCAAAAAAGTACACTTGGTAAACAGCGTTTTGCTACGGAACAAGTTGTCAGCTACAGATTCTACTACGCGGTTGGATCTTTGTGGAAAAGGGTTTAAGCTCAGATGAAAAAGAATCAAACTACCCACCTCAATTGGCTCTATTTCTTTGTTGAACTTCTCTACAGATGACTTTGAGTCTTCAAGTTTTCCCTCTTGTTCAGTCAGTTCACACTGAAACTGTTAAACAAAAACAATCCCCTTTAATAATGATGTCCAATTTGTCCATCAATTGTAAACAAAAACAAGAGGACATAATGGCCCTGGATCGCTCACCTGATTTGATTTTGTTTCATTTAAGCCATATAACCCCCCCCCCCCCCTAGCGGCCATAGTTTTCAACCAATCAACATGGCTTGAAGAAATTTGAGAGAGGGTCACCCTAGGAATATTTCTACAAAATTATTTGAAAATTGGCCAAACATTTTCGGAGGAGAAGATTTATTAAGTTTTCACTACAGCCATTTAAGGCAAAATTACGGAAGCGTCCTGGTGCCAATTCATAATGTTCTATAAAAAAGAATAACTCCTACGTAGGAGATAAAAAAGCCTAATTAGGACTTTGTAACTCCTACATAGGACTTTGTAACTCCTACGTAGGAGATAAAAAAGCCTAATTAGGACTTTATAACTCCTACGTAGGAGATAAAAAAAAAGCCTAATTAGGACTTTGTAACTCCTACGTAGGAGATAAAAAAGCCTAATTAGGAGTTTATAACTCCTACGTAGGAGATAAAAAAGCCTAATTAGGACTTTGTAACTCCTATTTAGGACTTTATAACTCCTAATTAGGCTTTTTTATCTCCTACGTAGGAGTTACAAAATCCTAATTAGCTTTTTTTATCTCCTACGTAGGAGTTATAAACTCCTAATTAGGCTTTTTTATCTCCTACGTAGGAGTTACAAAGACCTAATTAGGCTTTTTTATCTCCTACGTAGGACTTTATAACTCCTACGTAGGAGATAACAAGACATGGAAATTCCATGAAACCAGGTTTTCTATAATGGAAGGTGTTTGATTAAGAATTAACAGATCTGTCAAATCTTTCTGTTAATAGTTAATCAAAGCTAGTAATTCAAGTAACAGGGAATATTTCTATTGATGAATAATCATAATCACAATTTTATCTAACAAATATCCTAATTAGGATTTTGTAACTCCTACGTAGGAGATAACAAGATGTGTTTGTGAAACACTGATGCCCCCGAATGGCAACATCTAGGTCAAAGGTCAAGGTCGCCAGGTCAAAAATGTTAGTACTGACAGAAAGGTCATGTCACAAGGAATACACATGTGAAATATGGTAGCCATACCTGTTATGGTTCAAAAGAAGTGGTCAAAGTTAAAAAAAAATCTAGAATGGCAACATCTAGGTCAAAGGTCAAGGTCGAAAGGTGAACAATTTTGGTATTGACAGAAAGGTCATGTCACAAGGTATACACATGTGAAATATGGTAGCCGTACCTGTTATGGTTCAAAAGTAGTGGTCAAGGTAAAAGGTTTTTTTGAGAATGGCAACATCTAGGTCAAAGGTCAAGGTCGCAAGGTGAAAATTGTTGGTGCTGACAGAAAGGTCATGTCACAAGCTGTTATGGTTCAAAAGTAGTGGTCAAGGTTAAAGGTTTTTTTGAGAATGGCAACATCTAGGTCAAAGGTCAAGGTCGCAAGGTTAAAAAGGTTGGTACTGACAGAAAGGTCATGTCACAAGGAATACACATGTGAAATATGGTAGCCGTACCTGTTATGGTTCAAAAGTAATGGCCAAGGTTAAAGGTTTTTTTCGAGAATGGCAACATCTAGGTCAAAGGTCAAGGTCGCAAGGTCAAAAATGTTGGTACTGACAGAAAGGTCATGTCATAAGAAATACACATGTGAAATATGGTAGCCGTACCTGTTATGGTTCAAAAGAAATGGCCAAGGTTAAAGTTTTTTTCGAGAATGGCAACATCTAGGTCAAAGGTCAAGGTCGCAAGGTCAAAAATGTTGGTACTGACAGAAAGGTCATGTCACAAGGAATACACATGTGAAATATGGTAGCCGTACCTGTTATGGTTCAAAAGTAATGGCCAAGGTTAAAGTTTTTTTCGAGAATGGCAACATCTAGGTCAAATGTCAAGGTCGCAAGGTCAAAAATGTTGGTACTGACAGAAAGGTCATGTCACACGGAATACACATGTGAAATATGGTAGCCGTACCTGTTATGGTTCAAAAGAAATAGCCAATGTTAATTTTTTTTTCGAGAATGGCAACATCTAGGTCAAAGGTCAAGGTCGCAAGGTCAAAAATGTTGGTACTGACAGAAAGGTCATGTCACAAGGAATACACATGTGAAATATGGTAGCAGTACCTGTTATGGTTCAAAAGTAATGGCAAAGGTTAAAGTTTTTTTCGAGAATGGCAACATCTAGGTCAAAGGTCAAGGTCGCAAGGTCAAAAATGTTTGTACTGACAGAAAGGTCATGTCACAAGGAATACACATGTGAAATATGGTAGCCGTACCTGTTATGGTTCAAAAGTAATGGCCAAGGTTAAAGTTTTTTTCGAGAATGGCAACATCTAGGTCAAAGGTCAAGGTCGCAAGGTCAAAAATGTTGGTACTGACAGAAAGGTCATGTCACAAGGAATACACATGTGAAATATGGTAGCCGTACCTGTTATGGTTCAAAAGTAGTGGTCAAGGTTAAAGGTTTTTTTGTGCAGACAGACAGACAGACAGACAGACGTGCAGACAGGCCAAAAACTATATGCCCACCGAATCTATGATTCCGGGGGCATAAAAAAGCCTAATTAGGAGTTTATAACTCCTACGTAGGAGATAAAAAAGCCTAATTAGGATTTTGTAACTCCTACGTAGGAGATAAAAAAGCCTAATTAGGAGTTTATAACTCCTACGTAGGAGATAAAAAAGCCTAATTAGGACTTTGTAACTCCTACGTAGGACTTTATAACTCCTGGATATCTAGCTACTGAATAAATTTGGTAAACATCAGATAACAAATGATGACTAACTTGTTCACAAGGTCAATTATAGCATTTTTTCCAATTTTAAAGGGCCATAATCCCGTCATGCATGAACAGATCTGGTTGGTTTTCGAAAAACTAGAGTGATATGGCTACCGTAGTTATCGAACTTGTCCAATATATTATGCCAATACACATTCTGAATACATTTGGTGATGATTGGACAAAGGCTTCTAAAGTTATTTAGCTGACAACATACTGGACGCCATAACGATAGGAAAATAAGATATCAATGTAAATGCTTCATCTGAGATTATTTCATTGCTACTGAAAACAAGAAGGCCTAGATGGCCCTAAATCGATCACCTGAATGATAGTAAATTAGAATATCTGTGAAAATTTGATCATTAGTTCAAATGAAACTGCAAGGAGTTGACACTCAGTTAAAGAAATAGTTTATCAATAAAAGCCACTTGTATCTTGAAATCTAACAAGAACTTTAACAGGAATGGAATTATAAAGTTTTGTCATTTTGCACATTTCCTGATGCCGCTTTGCTGCCCTGTTTTTCAACGAAATCATTGAACAATTTTTGTAGAGAGTCACTCAAAGAACATTTCTGCCAAATTGTCTTGGAATCTGACAAATGGATTAGGGAGATGGAGGTTTTTAAAGTTTGGGTATTTTTCTCAATTTCTGATGCCGCAGCAACAAAAGTTCTACACAGAATGTAAGTCTTTGAACACTATTGAAAGAGGACCATCAAAGGAACATTCCTGTGAAGTTACGTTTAATTTGGTAAAGTGGAATGGTAGGAGTTGTCAATTGTAGCTAAAGTTCAATTTACACCTTTTGTGATGACGCGAGGTTGCTATGATTTTGTAACCAATAAATACGGCTTGAACAAATTAAGTACAGGATCACTGAAGTAAGATTCCTATTCAATTTTCTTAATATCAGACAAGAACTTTAAAGAAAATGGAATTTCCAAATTTTGTCATTTTGCCCCTTTTCTGATGCATCCTGACTGCCATGTTTTTCAACCAATCAGTATGCCTTGAACAATCTTTTTAGAGGGTCACCCAAGAAACATTTCTACCAAACTATATTGGAATCTGACATGCAGATTCAGAGGAGAAGATTTTTGAAGTTTCGACATTTTGCCCCCTTCTGATGCCCAGCAACCAAAGTTCTCAATGGAATTTAAATTTTTGAACTTTTTTGAAAGGGGGCCACCAATGGAATATTCCTGTGAAGTTTGGATATTTTTGGTCTTGTGGTTTAGGAGGAGATGATGTTTAAATCTAGAAGTTAACGACGCACATAGGACGACAGACGACAGACAAAAAGTGATCAGAATCCTTCGGCTCAGGTGATCTAAAAAGTATACAAACTAACCTAAATGTGTTTGATTATCCATTTGAAAGCAGCAGAGGACTTTCAAAACAAGCACACATTGCAAATAGCGGTTGGAATGAGTTTATCTTACAACCCTTTATATTAGTCAATTTCTAAATCAAAGCGAGGAGTATATTCGTATTACAGCAAAAACATAAAACATGTAATAACCATATTCTGGCCTGCTAAAATAGACTAGACTTAGAGACATTACATCGCCATTGCCTGCAGTATAAATGTGGAGATTGACAAGTATCTGGTTTTTGCCATCCTCGGTACCCAGGCTATTCATAACATATATGATACCCTGGGCAAATTGGCTAGCGAAACTTCGTAAAGCGTGCACCTCGATTTTCTCCGTAACTACGAGGGGTGTTCAGAAAGTTTCGGGACAAGTGCCGTAACATTCTTTTTTTTAAATATGTGTACACAATTCTTTCAACATACATAGCTCTATATAACTAGCGTCTTATTTTTAATTTTGTAATTTTGCTTTAGAAAATGAATAAATGGTATATAAAGCTATGTTTGTTTAAAGAATTGTGTATAATTATTAAAAAGTAAGAATGTTAAGGCACTTGTTCCGATACTTTCCGAACACCCCTCGTACACTGTTATTACTGTACATCGCGTAACATTTGTAGCATGCAACCAATCAATTGGCTGGATTTCACCTCATGAATTATTCATGACTACGAAGTTTCGCTAGCCAATTTGCCCAGGGTATCATATATGTTATGAATAGCCTGGGTTCCGAGGATGGTTTTTGCTAGCTGAGGCATATAACTTGTGAGTGCTTTAATTTCTAATGGTGACTCGCAATCGGATTCCAATGTGTTTTTAATCCATGGCCCCCTCAATTACGCGTTATACTGGAACTCTAGTGTATGCATGTAATAGACCATATGTTCTTTTTTATCAAAGTGAGCCAATCTTAACACAAGAAGCCCATGAGGGCTTATGCTCTACTGGTATGGTTCTTTGGTTATTTTCAATCCAGAGCATGTATGTATGATGAAGATCGGATAGCAAATGGAGGCTCTTTTGTGTTCACAAGCTGTATTATAGCAATTTTGACAATTTCAAGGGCCATAATCCAGGCTTGCATGGGCGGATCTGGCTGGTTTGCAAAAGGAACCGAGGTTTCATCAATATTTAACTACTATCTAAGTTTGGTGAAGATCTGATAGTAAATGGAGGCTCTATTGTGTTCACAAGCTGTATTATAGCAATTTTGACAATTTCAAGGGCCATAATCCGGTCATGCGAGAGCACATCTGGCTGGTTTTCGAATGGAACCAAGCTCTCATCAATATTTAACTACTCTAACTTTGGTGAAGATCAGATAGTAAATGGAGCCTCTATTGTGTTCACAAGCTCTATTATAGCAATTTTTCCAATTTCAAGGGCCATAATCCAGTCTTGCATGGGCGGATCTGGCTGGTTTGCGAAAGGAATCGAGCTCTCATGGATATCTAACTACTGTATAAGTTTTGATTGAGATACAATCAAAACTGAAGACTGTATCGCGTTCACAAGCAATTGTTTACGGACACATGCATGCACGGACGACGGACACCACGCCACAGCATAAGCTCTTCTGGGCTTTGGCAAGTAGAGCTAAACAAGAGGGCCCCATAAAATGGCTCTATACAGCTCACCTGATTATATTTTTTTCACTTTAGCCATATAAGCCCCGTCCCCTGGCAGCCATAGTTTTCGACCAATCAACATGGCCTGAAGGAATCTGATAGAGACACTAAGAATATTTCTACAAAATTATTTGAAAATTGGCCGAACACTTTCGGATGAGAAGATTTTTTACGTTTTCACTCAAGCCATATAAGGCAAAATAGCCTTGCCCCCTGGCGGCCATGTTCTTCGACCAATCAACATGGCTTGAAGGAATCTAATAGTAGGTCACTTAAGGAACATTCTGAATCTTTATCTTGAAAATACTGAGAGGTCGTTGAACTTCTCCAGGAGCACAATGTAAAGGTAGAATTTCTGTTTTCAATATCTGCATCATCCAACAATGTGTCAATATTGCCAATGTAAAGGACATGTGACAAATAAATCAAGTTCTTATCGTGTTCACAAAGTCAATTATAACAATTTTGCCAATTTTAACGGGCCATAATTCAGTCATGCATGACAGATTTGGCTGGTTTTCGAAAGGAACCGAGCTCTCATGTATATTTAGCTACTGAATAGGTTTGGTAAACATCGGATAATAGATGAAGACTGTATCATGTTCACAAGAAATTGTGGACGGACGATGGACAAAGGGCAATCACAAAGCTCACCTTGTCACTACATGATAGGTGAGCTAAAACAAGAGCTGTTGGAGCACAGCCCTCTCGACTATTCCACCGCTTATTTAAGTTACTGAGATATAGACTTGAATGTAGTTGCATGCAAAACATTATCCAAAATTTCTTAAAAGGTGATAATTTGCATTATATGCAGGATAAAGATATTTTTTTGTTTATTTTCATAGGTTGGGAAGGGTTGTATAACGTTTCAATGGAATGCATCAAGTAGTTACTAAGATATGGACTCTTAATGTAGTTGCACGCAAACCTTTAACCATAATTTCTAAGTAAAACAAGAGCTGTCGGAGGACAGCGTGCTCGACTTTTTTGTGCTTTCCAATAAAACTAAACCTTTTTGAGTGGTACAGAAAACATAACCAAGTACTTTATCATATTATTTATAATCAAAGTACTTTATAAAGCAAAAAAAGGTCATAATTCTTACAAAAACCTTTAATGAATTATGCACTCTTGGCTGTTGGGTGTGGTACGAAAAACTTATAACCAAAATTCTAAGTAAGTAAAGGGCCATAATTCTTACGAAAACATGGACAGAGTTAAGAACTCTAGTCTGTTGATGGAGGTAATGATGGTGAAATAGTATTGTAAGTTTCAAAGCAATATCTGTAATAGTTTTGAAAAAAAGTGAGTTGGTACAAAAAACTTAACCAAAATTCTAAGTCGAAAAAGAGCCATAATTCTTACAAAAACCTTGACAGAGTTATGAACTCTTGTCTGTTGATGGAAGTAATGATGGTAAAAAGGTGTTGTAAGTTTCAATGCAATATCTGTAATGGTTTTGAAAAGAAGTGGGGTGGTACAAACAACTTAACCAAAATTCTAAGTAAACAAGAGGGCCATGATGGCCCTGGAATCGCTCACCTGATTTATTTTTTCACTTTAGCTATATAAGCCCCGCACCATGGCAGCCATAGTTTCCGACCAATCAACTTGGCTTGAAGGAATCTGATAGAGGGTCACCCTAGGAACATTTCTACAAAATTATTTGAAAATCGGCCAGACACTTTTGGAGGAGAAGATTTTTTAAGTTTTCACTACAGCCATATAAGGCAAAATAGCCCCGCCCCCCCTGGTGGCCATGTTTTTCGACCAATCAACTTGGCTTGAAGGAATCTGATAGAGGGTCATCCAAGGAACATTTCTACAAAATTATTTGAAAATCAGCCTGACACTTTTGGAGGAGAAGATTTTTTAAGTTTTCACTTTGGCCATATAAGGCAAAATAGCCCCGCCCCCTGGTGGCCATGTTTTTCGACCAATCAACATGGCTTGAAGGAATCTGATAGAGGGTCACCCAAGGAACATTTCTACAAAATAATTTGAAAATCGGCCCGACACTTATGGAGGAGAAGATTTTTTAAGTTTTCACTATAGCCATAAAAGGCAAAATAGCCCCGCCCCCTGGCGGCCTTGCTTTTTGACCAATCAACATGGCTTGAAGGAATCTGATAGAGGATCACCCAAGGAACATTTCTACAAAATTATTTGAAAATCGGCCTGACACTTTTGGAGGAGAAGATTTTTTAAGTTTGCACTATAGCCATATAAGGCAAAATAGCCTCGCCCCCCCCTGGCGGCCATGTTTTTCGACCAATCAACATGACTTGAAGGAATCTGATAGAGGATCACCCAAGGAACATTTCTACAAAATTATTTGAAAATTGGCCTGACACTTTCGTCGGAGAAGATTTTTTAAGTTTTCACTATAGCCATATAAGGCAAAATAGCCCCGCCCCCCCTGCCGGCCATGTTTTTCGACCAATCAACATGGCTTGAAGGAATCTGATAGAGGGTCATCTAAGGAACATTTCTACAAAATTATTTGAAAATCTGCCAACCAGTTTGGGAGAAGAAGAATTTTGAAGTTTTTTCGGTTTCGTTGCCATGGAAACCAGAATTTTGCATGGATCCCAAAAATTTGAAGGAATTCTGGTGAGGTCATTGAGAGGATGCTTTCTGTGAAGTTTCATCCAAATTGACCCACTGGTTACTGAGGAGAAGAAGTTGACGGACGACGGACGACGGACGCCGGACAAAAGGCGATCACAATAACTCACCTTGAGCAAAGCTCAGGTGAGCTAAAAAAAGGCCATAATTCTTACAAACAAAAGTTTCAAAATAATATCTGTAATAGTTTTGAAAACAAGAGGGCCATGATGGCCCTAGAATCGCTCACCTGATTTTTATTTTTTTCACTTTGGCTATATAAGCCCCGCCCCCCTGGCAGCCATAGTTTCCAACCAATCAACTTGGCTTGAAGGAATCTGATAGAGGGTCACCCTAGGAACATTTCTACAATTTATTTGAAAATCGGCCAAACACTTTTGGAGGATAAGATTTTTTAAGTTTTCACTATAGCCATATAATGCAAAATAGCCCTTCCCATGTTTTTTGACCAATCAACATGACTTGAAGGAATCTGAAAGTGGGTCACTTAAGGAACATTTCTACAAAATTATTTGAAAATTAGCCTGACACTTTCGGGGAGAAGATTTTTAAAGTTTTCACTATAGCCATATAAGGCAAAATAGCCCCGCCCCCCTGGTGGCCATGTTTTTAGACCAATCAACTTGGCTTGAAGGAATCTGATAGAGGGTCATCCAAGGAACATTTCTACAAAACTATTTGAAAATCGGCCTGACACTTTTGGAGGAGAAGATTTTTTAAGTTTTCACTATAGCCATATAAGGCAAAATAGCCCCGCCCCCCTGGCAGCCATGTTTTTCGACCAATCAACATGGCTTGAAGGAATCAGATAGAGGGTCATCCAAGGAACATTTCTACAAAATTATTTGAAAATAGGCCTGACACTTTCGGAGGAGAAGATTTTTTGAGTTTTCACTATAGCCATATAACGCAAAATAGCCCCGCCCCCCCTGGCGGCCATGTTTTTCGACCAACCAACATGGCTTGAAGAAATCTTATAGAGGGTCATCCAAGGAACATTTCTACATAATTATTTGAAAATCTGCTCACCAGTTTGGGAGAAGAAGAATTTTGAAGTTTTTTTCATTTCGTTGCCATGGAAACCAGAATTCTGCATGGATCCCAAAAATTTGAAGGAAATCTGGTGAGATCAATAAGAGGATACTTTCTGTGAAGTTTCCTCCAAATTGACTGGTTACTGAGGAGAAGATGCTGACGGACGCATGACACACGATGAACAACGGACAAAAGGCGATCACAATAACTCACCTTGCAATAACTTGCATAAAATGCAGAATAAAGTTATCTAACTTGATAATCTACATAGGTGTGATTGTTGGGTATGGTTGTATACAGTTTCAATGCAATGCATCAAGTAAATACTGAGATATGGACCTTCAATTTAGTTGCACGCGAAACTTTAACCAAAATTTCTAAGTAAAACAAGACCTCGGGCTGAGGGTGTCTCGCCCTTCTAGGAAATTTGACCTAATGACCTAGTGTTTGATCTACACCATTACCCAGTTTTGAACTTGACTAAGATGTGATCTTATAATTTTTTATGAAGATTAAATAAACAAGAGGCCCATGAGGGCCTATGCTCTACTGGCATTGGTCTGGCTTTTTTTCAAAAGGAACCAATATGTCATCAATATTCAAATACCATCTACGTTTGGTGAAGATCAGATAGTGGAAGCTCTATTGTGTTCACAAGCTGTATTATAGCAATTTTGACAATTTCAAGGGCCATAATGGGTATATCTGGCCGTTTTTTTAGAAATTAACCAAACTTTCATGGATATCTAACTACTGTATAAGTTTGATTGAGATACAATCAAAAATAAGGACTGTATCATGTTAACAAGCCCTATTATAGCAATTTTGACAATTTCAAGGGCCATAATTCAGTCATGCATGGGGCGGATCTGGCTTGTTTTCGAAAGGAATCAAGCTCTCATGGATTTCTTACTACTGTATAAGTTTGGTTGAGATACAATAAACAAGAGGCCCATGAGGGCCTATGCTCTACTGGTATGGTTCTTTGGTCATTTTCAATCCAGAGCATGTATGAAGATCGGATAGTAAATGGAGGCTCTTTTGTGTTCACAAGCTGTATTATAGCAATTTTTACAATTTCATGGGCCATAATCCAGTCTTGCATGGGCGGATCTAGCTGGTTTTCAAAAGGAACCAAGCTCTCATCAATATTTAACTACTATCTAAGTTTGGTGAAGATCAGATAGTAAATGGAGCCTCTATTGTGTTCACATGCTCAATTATAGCAATTTGGACAATTTCAAGGGCCATAATCCAGTCTTGCATGGGCGGATCTGGCTGGTTTACGAAAGGAACGGAGCTCTCATGGATATCTTACTACTGTATAAGTTTGGTTGAGATACAATCAAAAGTGAAGACTGTATCGTGTTAACAAGCTCTTTTATAGCAATTTTGACAATTTCAAGGGCCATAATCCAGTCATGCATGGGCGGATCTGGCTGGTTTTCGAAAGGAACCGAGCTCTCATGGATATCTAACTACTGTATAAGTTTGGTTGAGATACAATCAAACATGAAGACTGTATCGTGTTAACAAGCTCTTTTATAGCAATTCTGACCATTTCAAGGGCCATAATCCAGTCATGCATGGGCGGATCTAGCTGGTTTTCGAAAGGAACCAAGCTCTCATAGATATCTAACTACTGTATAAGTTTGGTTGAGATACAATCAAAAGTGAAGACTGTATCGTGTTAACAAGCTCTTTTATAGCAATTTTGACCATTTCAAGGGCCATAATCCAGTCATGCATGGGCGGATCTGGCTGGTTTTCGAAAGGAACCGAGCTCTCATAGATATCTAACTACTGTGTAAGTTTGGTTGAGATACAATCAAACGTGAAGACTGTATCGTGTTAACAAGCTCTTTTATAGCAATTTTGACCATTTCAAGGGCCATAATCCAGTCATGCATGGGCGGATCTGATCCGGAACTATGACCTTGACCTTGGTAATTTTGATGTTGAATGATGGAAACAAATGTTTTGATAAACTTTCATGAAGGTTAAATGAAAAATGTAGGGTCTATAGTCAAAGTTAACCAAGGTTAAGTTACCTAACCAAGGTCAAGTTCTGCCAAATTATGACCTTGACCTTGAAAATGTTAACATTGCATGATGTCCTATGACCCAACAATACATCTAAACAAGAGCTGTTGGAGGACAGCAGGCTTGACTTTACAATGCTTATTCACTTAATCACTATTTTAGCATATTGCCTTTAAGTACTATTAAATCATATATACTCTTTATGTAAAAGCAACTGAAAAGATACAAACATTTAAATATATGTAATTTAAAAAATCAAATTTCCTACGTCAATCAAGGGCCATAACTCCATATTTAGGATACAATGGAGTTGTGTAACCTAATTGTGTGATGGTCCTTAACAAATGTGTGAAGTATGAAGTGATTTGAATAAAGGGTATTGGAGTTACAAATGAAAATGCCAGCTTGCCCTAAAACATTAACCAGACACCGAAACTGGGGCGAGTAATTAAGGTCTCATTTTTCTTCGAATAGTTGAGCTAAAAACGAAACTTTAACGTTGAGCTAAACGCAAATGTTAAAACTGAAGGAGTCCAAAAATAGCAAAACCTTAAAAAAAGGTTTTTCAAATGTTTGACACCAAAACCTGTTTGATATGTTGAAGAATTATATTTGATAAATAGAGGATCTTACATGAGTGCTTATTTGATATTGTTTTTATGAAACGAGTCGACTGAAATAATATGATGCGAGGCTCTGCCGAGCGTCATATTCGTGCTTATTTGATATAGTTTTTATGAAACGAGTCGACTGAAATAATATGACGCGAGGCTCTGCCGAGCGTCATATTCGTTTTAGTCGACGAGTTTCATAAAAACAATATCAAATAAGCACTCATGTAAGATTCTATTTATCACATAACACCATACAAAGATTGTTTTCAATCTTTAAATCTATCTTTCTTCGCCCTCATATAAAAAGTGACCGAAGTTCACCTCGAAGTTCTAATGCATACTTCCACTGTAAAAAATAGTTCCTATCAATAACCTTTTGATTTCATACAAAATTAGCAACAAGGCACTAATAACATTTTATTTATCGAGATATATTCTCTTTAAACAATATTTTTAATAAATGCCGAAATTCAGAACAATTGTAAACAATATGCTGTCATTTAAAGTGTCGTCACACTGGAGTGACGTCACGTACGCGCTGTGAGTCGGCTATTTATGTAACTAGTTACATATGATATTTATGTCACTGCTTTATGTCACTCCTGGAGTGCAAGTTATGTGATAAATGAATGATCACAATGAGAACGAAATGTACCCAAAAATTATTAATATATCTCAAATTCTCAAAATCAAACAAAAAACATGTTTTTTACGCCAAAAAGTCACACTCAGCATCTTCAACATACAATGTGAAAAAGGGTATTATATGTAATTATATTCCAAATTATATTCCAAATATGAAATCCCTAACACAAGTACTTATTGAGAAAAAGTAAAATAATAAATGACAAGAGGGCCATGATGGCCCTGGATCGCTCACCTGATTATTTTTATTTTTTCACTTTAGCTATATAAGCCCCGACCCCTTGGCAGCCATAGTTCCCGACCAATCAACTTGGCTAGGAGGAATTTGAAAGAGGGTCACCCTAGGAACATTTCTACAAAATTATTTGAAAATCGGCCTGACACTTTTGGAGGAGAAGATTTTTTAAAGTTTTCACTATAGCCATATAATGCGAAATAGCCCGGCTCACTGGCGGCCATGTTTTTCAACTAATCAACATGGCTTGAAGGAATCTGAAAGTGGGTCACTTAAGGAACAAAATTATTTGAAAATCGGCCTGACACTTTCGGAGAAGAAGATTTTTTAAGTTTTCACTATAGCCATATAAGGCAAAATAGCCCCGCCTCCTTGGTGGCCATGTTTTTCGACCAATCAACATGGCTTGAAGGAATCTGATAGAGGGTCCAAGCAAGGAACATTTCTACTAAATTATTTGAAAATCTGCCAACCAGCTTGGGAGAAGAAGATTTTTTAAGTTTTCACTATAGCCATATAAGGCAAAATAGCCCCGCCCCCCTGGCGGCCATGTTTTTCGACCAATCAACATGGCTTGAAGGAATCTGATAGAGGGTTATCCAAGGAACATTTCTACAAAATTATTTGAAAATCGGCCTGAAACTTGGAGGAGAAGATTTTTTAAGTTTTTCATTTTAGCCATATAAGGCAAACTAGCCCCGCCCCCCCTGCCGGCCATATTTCTCGACCAATCAACATGGCTTGAAGGAATCTGAAAGAGGGTCATCCAAGGAACATTTCTGCAAAATTATTTGAAATCTGCTAACCAGTTTGGGAGAAGAAGAACTTTGAAGTTTTTTTCATTTCGTTGCCATGGAAACCAGAATTCTGCATGGATCCCAAAAATTTGAAGGAAATCCGGTGAGGCCATTGAGAGGATGCTTTCTGTGAAGTTCATCCCAATTAACCCACTGGTTACTGAGGAGAAGAAGTTGAGGACGACACACAATGGACGACAGACGACGCACGACAGACGACGTACGTCGGACAAAAGGCGATCACAATAACTCACCTTGAGCAAAGCTCAGGTGAGCTAAAAATGCCAACTTGCCCTAAAACTTTACCACCCAAAATCATGTCTTTTACCCCCCCCCCCCCCCCCCCCCCCCCCCCCAAAAAAAAAGGTCCCACTCAGCATCTTCAGCATACAATATGAAGAAAGTAGGGATGGCAACGTATACCAGAATTGGTATTCGAATATTCGACCCATTTGTGCATGCTTCGCCAACAAAGAGTTTATAAATGTGTTAATTGCTGTGAAATTATCTTACTGTTGTCAAACTCCAGGACTCACATTTAGATGTCCGTTAAACCCGTGAATTTGAAAGAAAACAATGTTAGTGAAAAAATCGTCAGTAAAGTGCTCAGATTTTAATTAATTGATTACTTGTTTAATGTATTTTTTACGAAACATTTAGTTCTGATTACCATGTATACAACTGAAAAACTGTTGAAAATGACATGAACTGTTCTTTTCATAACATGACAAATCAGTCAAGGACCGTCGTGAAAGGTGGATGTCGTTAATTGAGTAGAAATGTGGCACTGCCCATTAGGAGCAATTTTACCTTTCTGTTGTTGTTTTATATCTGAAATATTGTTGAACATGGGCACAAAATATTCCCTGTACCGGATTGCTTAGTATAGATACGTAATCGGATAATTGCACAGCCAAACCCACAGATTTGTCTTATTGATGCATAATTTAATAAAAACGTAACTATATGTTATACAAATTGAAGTAACGACGTTTTGGAACGAAGCTATCGATATTGTATCGATCACTTTAATAGCCCAAAGCAAGGATTATCAGTTTGACATGTTATCTACAGTATTGACACCTTATACGATACGCATATACTGCAACATCGGCAACCCTTTACCTGCAGTTTTAACAAAAAAGCGTGGGTAAATATCATAAGTATCGTCAATTTGATTTATGTATATATGTTTTAGAATACTCCTGATTTTCATTGAATATTCGAATCATGATATAGTATTCGAATATTCAACCATACAATCGAATATTCGTTGCCATCCCTAGAAGAATAGTATTAGATGTAATTATATTCCAAATATGAAAGCCCTAGCACAAGTACTTAATGAGGACAAGAGGGCCATGATGGCCCTGGATCGCTCACCTTAATTATACAATGTACTGCAATGCAAAACACATCAAGACAATTATTCTGAATGCAACCTCCACAGTGTTAACAAGATTTTCCTTCATTTGGCCTAGTGATCTATATTTTATTACCTGATATGACCCATATTCCAACATGGACTAGATATCATCAAGACAACATTCTGAAAAAAATTCAACTTGCTTAAAGTAAAAATGCGGCCTTGTTTCTGCCCTAATATGACCCATATTCGAACTTGACCAAGATATATTTCAGACAAACATTCTGACCAAATTTCTGCAAAAAATGAGGCATCCAAAGTGTTAACAAGATTTTCCTTCAATTTGGCCTAGTGACCTAGTTTCTGACCCAATATGACCCATGATCGAACTTGACTTACATATCATCAAGAAAAACATTCTGATAAAGTTTCATCATGCTCAACTTAAAAATGCAGTATCAAGAGTGTTAACAAGATTACCCTTCAATTTGGCCTAGTGACCTAGTATTCGAACTTGGCCTAGATATCATTTAGACAAACATTCTGACCAAGTTTCAAGCTGCTTAAGCAAAAAATGTGGCATCCAAAGTGTTAACAAGATTTTCCTTCAATTTGGCCTAGTGACCTAGTTTTTGACCCGGCATGACCCTTATTCAAACTTGGCATATATATCATTCAGCTCAACATTCTGACCAAATTTCAAGCTGCTGAAGCAAAACATGCGCCTTCTACATAGTTAACAAGATTTTACCTCAATTTGGCCTATTGACCTAGTTTCTGACCCAATATGACCCATATTTGAACTTGACCTAGATATCTTTAAGACAAACATTCTGACAAAATGTCAACATGCTGAAGCCTCTGGAGTGTTAACAAGACTTTCCTTCAATTTGACCTAGTGACCTACTTCTTGACCCGACATGACCCATGTTCAAACTTGACCTACATATCATCAAGACAAACATTCTGATAACGTTTCAAACATGCTCAAGTTGAAAATGTTGCCTCCAGAGTGTTAACAAGATTTCCCTTCAATTTGACTTAGTGACCTCGTTTTTGATCTCATATGGCCAAGTTTCGAACTTGTCCATGATTTGATTGAGATGAATGTTCTGATAAAGTTTCATGAAGATTGGATGCAAAATGTAGCCTGTAGAGTGTTAACAAGCTGAAATGTTGACGACACACGACGGGCGCCGGACGGACGCCGGACAAAATGTGATCACAATAGCTCACCTTCACTTCGTGCATAGGTGAGCTGAAAAGTAAAACAAAAATGAAAATTCCAACTTTAACCACCCAAAATCATGTTTTGTTACCCCAAAAAGAAGGTCACACTCAGCATCTTCAGCATTCAATGTGAAGAAAGGTATAAGATGTAACTAGTTATATTCCAAATATGAAAGCCCCAGCACAAGTACTTATTGAGAAAAAGTAAAAAAAAATAATGAAACTTCCAACTTGCCCTAAAACTTTAACCACCCAAAATCATATTTTGTTACCCCAAAAAGAAGGTCACACTCAGCATCTTCAGCATTCAATGTAAAGAAAGGTATAAGATGTAACTATATTCCAAATTTGAAAACCCTAGCAATAATACTTATGAATGAAAATGCCAACTTGCTCTAAAACTTTAAACGGACGGAGACACCGATGCGAGTAGTAAAGCTCTCATTATTCTTCGAATAGTCGAGCTAAAAAGTTTCAGAAAAATTCAGGAGGGGTTTCTGAGATACAAGAGGGCCATGATGGCCCTGGATCACTCACCTTAATTATACAATGTACTACAATGCAAAATACATCAGGACAATTATTCTGAATGCAACCTCCACAGTGTTAACAAGATTTTCCTTCATTTGGCCTAGTGATCTATATTTTTTTACCTGATATGACCCATATTCCGACATGGACTAGATATTATCAATACAACATTCTGACAAATTTTCAACTTGCTCAAAGTAAAAATGCGGCCTCCGGAGTTTGAACAATATTTTCCTTTATTGACCTTGTTTCTGACCCTACATGATCCATATTCGAACTTGACCTAGATATAATTCAGACAAACATTCTGACCAAATTTCAAGCTGCTGAAGCAAACAATGTGGCATCCAAAGTGTTAACAAGATTTTCCTTCAATTTGGGCTAGTGACCTAGTTTTTGACCCTACATGATCCATATTCGAACTTGGCTTAGATATCATTTAGATAAACATTCTCATAAAATGTCAAGCTGCTGTAGCAAAAAATGCGTCTTCTACAGAGTTAACAAGATGTTCCTTCAATTTAGCCTAGTGACCTAGTTTCTGACCCAATATGACCCATATTCGAACTTTACCTAGATATCTTTAAGACAAACATTCTGACAAAATTTCAAACTGCTGAAGCAAAAATTGCGGCCTCTAGAGTGTTAACAAGATTTTCCTTCAATTTGACCTAGTGACCTATTTTTTGACCCAACATGACTCTTGATCGAACTTGACTTACATATCATCAAGAAAAACATTCTGATAAATTTTCATCATGCTAAAGTTAAAAATGCAGTATCCAGAGTGTTAACAAGATTACCCTTCAATTTGGCCTAGTGACCTAGTTTTTAACCCGGCATATTCGAACTTGGCCTAGATATCATTTAGACAAACAGTCTGACCAAATTTCAAGCTTCTTAAACAAACAAGAGGGCCATGATGGCCCTAGAATCGCTCACCTGATTTATTTTTTTTACTTTAGCTATATAAGCCCCGCCCCCTGGCGGCCATAGTTTCCGACCAATCAACTTGGAAGGAATCTGATAGAGGGTCACCCTAGGAACATTCCTACAAAATTATTTGAAAATCGGCCTGATACTTTTGAAGAAGAAGATTTTTTTAAGTTTTCACAATAGCCATATAAGACAAAATAGACCCGCCCCCCCTGGCGTTCATGTTTTTTTACCAATCAACATGGCTTAAAGGAATTTGATAGAGGGTCATCCAAGGAACATTTCTACAAAATTATTTGAAAATCGGCCTGACACATTCGGAGGAGAAGATTTTTCAAGTTTTCACTATAGCCATATAAGGCAAAATAGCCCCGCCCCCTGGCGGCCATGTTTTTTGACCAATCAACATGGCTTGAAGGAATCTAATAGAGGGTCATCTAATGAGCATTTCTACAAAATTATTTGAAAATCTGCCAACCAGTTTGGGAGAAGAAGATTTTTTAAGTTTTCACTATAAGCCATATAAGGCAAAATAGCCCCGTCCCCCCTGGCGGCCATGTTTTTCGACAAATCAACATGGCTTGAAGGAATCTGACAGAGGATCATCCAAGGAACATTTCTACAAAATTATTTGCAAATCTGCCAACCAGTTTGGGAGAAGAAGAATTTTTAAGTTTTTTTCATTTCGTTGCCATGGAAACCAGAATTATGCATGGATCCCAAAAATTTGAAGGAAATCTGGTGAGGTCATAGGGAGGATGCTTTCTGTGAAGTTTCATCCCAATTGACCCACTGGTTACTGAGGAGAAGAAGTTGACGCACGACGGACGACGCACGATAGACGCCGGACGCCGGAAAAAAGGCGATCACAATAACTCACCTTGAGCAAAGCTCAGGTGAGCTAAAAATGTGGCATCCAAAGTGTTAACAAGATTTTCCTTCAATTTGGCCTAGTGACCTAGTTTTTGACCCTGCATGACCCATATTCGAACTTGACCTAGATATCATTTAGCTCAACATTCTGACCAAATTTCAAGCTGCTGAAGCAAAACATGCGGCTTCTACAGAGTTAACAAGATTTTCCTTCAATTTGGCCTAGTGACCTAGTTTCTGACCCAATATGACCCATATTTAAACTTGACCTAGATATCTTTAAGACAAACATTCTGACAATATTTCAACATGCTCAAGTTGAAAATGTGGCCTCTACAGTGTTAACAAGATTACCCTTCAATTTGGCCTAGTAACCTAGTTTCTGACCCGATATGACCCATATTCGAACTTGACCTAGATATTTTTAAGACAAACATTCTGACAAAATTTCAAACTGCTGAAGCAAACATTCCGGCCTCTAGAGTGTTAACAAGATTTTCCTTCAATTTGACCTAGTGACCTATTTTTTGACCCAACATGACCCATTTTCGAACTTGAATTTTTTAAAATCAGATACTCCGGAAAGGAAATATGTCTAAATTTCTACGAAGTTTTCAAAAGTCAACTCTGTGACATACAGGAGTAAAATTAGTAAAAGTTAATGCAGAAATGACCGATTTTCCTGTCATGATTCAAAGTCGATTCCACGAGAATAAATGTAAAAACATCCAATATTTATTTTTACCATTTCCTTTTTGAAGAAATAGATCGGCAATAGAAAATTGTCAACCCCATAAATAGTCAAATGTAAACACATGTTTGCGTATTTTCCCGTATTCTCAAGGACGATTTAGTTCTTTATTTATTTACCCTTGGTTGTTGAAACTCATTATTCCAAGCTCCTACAGAGAAACCATCGTTGTCGGAAGAAGAACAATCATCGGAAACGGCATCCAGATCAAAATATCTGATTGAATGTCAGACGGGGTGCAGCCAGAAAAAACAAGATGTGTTTGTGAAACACTGATGCCCCCGAATGGCAACATCTAGGTCAAAGGTCAAGGTCGCCAGGTCAAAAATGTTGGTACTGACAGAAAGGTCATGACACAAGGAATACACATGTGAAATATGGTAGCCGTACCTGTTATGGTTCAAAAGAAGTCATCAAGGTTAAAGTTTTTATCGAGAATGGAAACATCTAGGTCAAAGGTCAAGGTCGCAAGGTCAAAAATTTTGGTACTGACAGAAAGGTCATGTCACAAGGTATACACATGTGAAATATGGTAGCTTTACCTGTTATGGTTCAAAAGTAGTGGTGAAGGTTAATTTTTTTTTTGAGAATGGCAACATCTAGGTCAACGGTCAAGGTCGCAAGGTCAAAAATGTTGGTACTGACAGAAAGGTTATGTCACAAGGAATACACATGTGAAATATGGTAGCCGTACCTGTTATGGTTCAAAAGTAATGGCCAAGGTTAAAGTTTTTTTCGAGAATGGCAACATCTAGGTCAAAGGTCAAGGTCGCAAGGTCAAAAATGTTGGTACTGACAGAAAGGTCATGTCACAAGGAATACACATGTGAAATATGGTAGCCGTACCTGTTATGGTTGAAAAGTAATGGCCAAGGTTAAAGGTTTTTTTGAGAATGGCAACATCTAGGTCAACGGTCAAGGTCGCAAGGTCAAAAATGTTGGTACTGACAGAATGGTTATGTCACAAGGAATACACATGTGAAATATGGTAGCCGTACCTGTTATGGTTCAAAAGTAATGGCCAAGGTTAAAGTTTTTTTCGAGAATGGCAACATCTAGGTCAAACGTCAAGGTCGCAAGGTCAAAAATGTTGGTACTGACAGAAAGGTCATGTCACAAGGAATACACATGTGAAATATGGTAACCGTACTTGTTATGGTTCAAAAGTAATGGCCAAGGTTAAAGTTTTTTTCGAGAATGGCAACATCTAGGTCAAAGGTCAAGGTCGCAAGGTCAAAAATGTTGGTACTGACAGAAAGGTCATGTCACAAGGAATACACATGTGAAATATGGTAGCCGTACCTGTTATGGTTCAAAAGAAATGGCCAAGGTTAAAGTTTTTTTCGAGAATGGCAACATCTAGGTCAAAGGTCAAGGTCGCAAGCTCAAAAATGTTGGTACTGACAGAAAGGTCATGTCACAAGAAATACACATGTGAAATATGGTAGCCGTACCTGTTATGGTTGAAAAGTAATGGCCAAGGTTAAAGGTTTTTTCGAGAATGGCAACATCTAGGTCAAAGGTCAAGGTCGCAGGGTCAAAAATTTTGGTACTGACAGAAAGGTCATGTCACAAGGAATACATATGTGAAATATGGTAGCCGTACCTGTTATGGTTCAAAAGTAATGGCCAAGGTTAAAGTTTTTTTTCGAGAATGGCAACATCTAGGTCAAAGGTCAAGGTCGCAAGGTCAAAAATGTTGGTACTGACAGAAAGGTCATGTCACAAGGAATACACATGTGAAATATGGTAGCCGTACCTGTTATGGTTGAAAAGTAATGGCCAAGGTTAAAGGTTTTTTTGAGAATGGCAACATCTAGGTCAACGGTCAAGGTCGCAAGGTCAAAAATGTTGGTACTGACAGAAAGGTTATGTCACAAGGAATACACATGTGAAATATGGTAGCCGTACCTGTTATGGTTCAAAAGTAATGGCCAAGGTTAAAGTTTTTTTCGAGAATGGCAACATCTAGGTCAAAGGTCAAGGTCGCAAGGTCAAAAATGTTGGTACTGACAGAAAGGTCATGTCACAAGGAATACACATGTGAAATATGGTAACCGTACTTGTTATGGTTCAAAAGTAATGGCCAAGGTTAAAGTTTTTTTCGAGAATGGCAACATCTAGGTCAAAGGTCAAGGTCGCAAGGTCAAAAATGTTGGTACTGACAGAAAGGTCATGTCACAAGGAATACACATGTGAAATATGGTAGCCGTACCTGTTATGGTTCAAAAGAAATGGCCAAGGTTAAAGTTTTTTTCGAGAATGGCAACATCTAGGTCAAAGGTCAAGGTCGCAAGCTCAAAAATGTTGGTACTGACAGAAAGGTCATGTCACAAGAAATACACATGTGAAATATGGTAGCCGTACCTGTTATGGTTGAAAAGTAATGGCCAAGGTTAAAGGTTTTTTCGAGAATGGCAACATCTAGGTCAAAGGTCAAGGTCGCAGGGTCAAAAATTTTGGTACTGACAGAAAGGTCATGTCACAAGGAATACATATGTGAAATATGGTAGCCGTACCTGTTATGGTTCAAAAGTAATGGCCAAGGTTAAAGTTTTTTTCGAGAATGGCAACATCTAGGTCAAAGGTCAAGGTCGCAAGGTCAAAAATGTTGGTACTGACAGAAAGGTCATGTCACAAGGAATACACATGTGAAATATGGTAGCCGTACCTGTTATGGTTCAAAAGTAGTGGTCAAGGTTAAAGTTTTTTTTGTGCAGACAGACAGACAGACGTGCAGACAGGCCAAAAACTAGATGCCCACCGAATCGGAGATTCCGGGGGCATAAAAACTGCTTCAGTATTGTGGAAGTGTCATATTCTGATTTCTTTCCGTAATGTAACTAGATCAATCAATCAAAGACCCGCCGGTATTGTGTAGATGAAAACAATAACCACTTATGTCAGCTGTTCATATATATAATTTCAGCTCAATACATCGAAGCATGTAGAAAAAAAGTGCGGAAAACAAATATTCTAAGTCCAAAAAGGGGCATAACTCATTAAAAAACTAACGAAATTCGAGGAAATATGAACTTGATCTGTGACAGTTAATTACAAAGCCATATACATAATTTCAGCTCAATACATCAAAGCATGTAGAAAAAAAGTGTGGAAAACAAATATTCTAAGTCCAAAAAGGGGCATAACTCATTCAAAAATTTACGAAATCCCAGGAAATATGAACTTGATCTGTGACATATGATTACAAAGCCATATACAAAATTTCAGCTCTTAAGCTCAAAGTATGTAAGAAAAAAGTGCGGAAAACCCAAACGGACGGACGGACGGACGGACGGACGGACGGATGGGCGGAGGGACGGACATGACCATACCATAATACGTACCGTTTTTAAGAAACGGTCGTATAAAAAATGAAAGTATATTTACTGAATTAATTCAAATCATTGTGGCAAAAGTTATTTATTAAATTTAATGCATTTAGGCTTTCTCATTTTACTGCAATGTTTACCAAACTAGTCAGCTTTAGTTGCGTCAAATTGAATGTACATCTGTAAAAGGGGTATTAGTTTACCAAGTAGCTTACTTGATTGTCAAAACCGGTATACACCGGAAATAAATTATGATTCCTGATCGGTCAAACAAAGAACCAACTTAACACATGTGCGTAAACCCTTTCCACTTTCAACAATTTTGCCGGCGAAATTAAAAACATCTTGACAAAAAATTAAAACTCAACCCTTTCTCACGTACAGACAAATTCTACAGCAGAAAAATAGATTCATACAGGGTTGCTTCATTGTGTTTGGGATCATTACGCTGTGAGCAATTTCTCTCGTTTTCAAATGTCGTCTTTTTAATATGAAGAAAGGGAGAAATGAACTACAAAGCACTGTTGTAAAGGTCATTTTTACTGCATGCGTCAGTAATTTTCCATTTGATCTGGGTTGAAAGTGGTTTACACATAATAATACCGTGTCAAATGAAAACCCGCCTTCCGATAGTTGGGAATATTCAGATCAATATGCTCTTCTGATAAGGCTGATCAGGGTCATCACTGTTCGTGAATATTCAGATCAATATGCTCTACTGTTAAGACTGATTGTAAATCATCAGACAACAATTATCGAAGTCTTTGGAGAACAGTTATGACCAAAAGCCGGCATTACAATTATGTAAATTGATACAAGCTGTCTTAAGATTTGGAACAAAACTGATTGTCTATTTTGTTATCATATTGATATTTTTCATAGAAATAAAGTATTTTCAAGCTTATCATTTCCATATGCATTTCATTCAACCTGGGTACTGAACTTTTAAACACTACACATGTTTAGATGCTTTTTACTTACAAACTTTATATAGATGATTTAAAGTCTGAGATCCCTTTGTAAATAATCAAATTGTATGGTGATACACTTTTGGAGGATATATTCACAAGAAAAATGTACTTTAGAAGCATTCAAAATCCAATGGCGTCGAAACGCGTTTCTATTGAAATCGATTAGAATCGATTAGGGTCGTCGAAAAGCATTTACATTGAAATTGATTAGGGTCGTCAAAAAGCGTTTATATGGGGATCGTGCAAAGGCGTCAGAAAGCGTTTATATATAATGATGTGCTTGGCATATACAAAAGTTGTCTTTATCAAAGAGCAGATATGCCAGTAAGTGAAAATGTGGCGGACAGACTGACTAGAAACAACAAAGTGGATTCCTACCCGTCAACCTGCGAAGGCAGGACACACAATAAAAGTAACATAGATTTCACCTGCAGGAAGACATGTCAAACCAATCAAGACAAATCACAACTGACAGGCATTTACCAACAATTTCTCGTTTTGTAACAATGTTTAAAAATGTCATCTGCTGAAGTTGTGTCAAATTGCGCCTGCATTATGGAAAGATTTAAAGAGCAAATTATCGTAACATTCATTCAAATTTTTAAGTTAAACATCATAACAAAATAGTTTGACAAAGTTGTTGAGTATTGAAGCTTAGCATCAGTTAATATTCTGTCTGACAGTCAATTTACTGTATTTACCAATGTCTAATCTCTAATAGTAGTATGTGCATAAACAAAAACACTTTCCCACTTGCAGACGCATTTTGATTCATTTGCAACTGTCAACTTTTGAGAACAATGTGGCAAATAAAGAAAGAGCAATTTCTTGTTTTGCTACAATGTTTTCAACTCTTATCTTGATTTATATAAACAATTACCTGAAGAGATTTGTCCTTATTTTGTTCGAAGAATTTGATATCTTTTCCATGACCTTTGAGGTTGACATCCTGCAAAACAAATACATTTGGTAGACAACAGGGCAAGTAATAATTCGTCCAAGTTGATTGCAAATTAGATAAAGAAGAAGAAAAAATTATGACAACTTAACCCTTTCCCACATAAAGGCTTATTTTAATGCCTCTACAGCAGATGAATTTTATAAACACTTTTATAACAAGAGGGCCACGATGGCCCTGGATTGCTCGCCTGACTTTTGCAATGTGATTTGCCATGCCAACCACACATTAACTCATTTTGTGGTCAGGTAAGCTAATACAAGAGGCCCAAGAGGACCAGTATCGCTCAACTACCATTAGGCAAAAATTAAATCTCCAAACAGCCCCGCCCCTGGTGACCATGATTTTTGACCAATCACCATGGCTTGACGGAATCTCCTAGAGTGTCACCCATGGAACATTTCAAATAGTTTGGTAGAAGAAGATTTTTAAAGTTTTCACTAAAGCAAATATAAGGCTATGAAATATTGTGGTAAAAGGAGAGTTGCTCAGCATTAGTAAATTCTCCTTTTGTCATGATGTTATCAAATGATGTCTGCCGAAGATCCATAAAATAGCTATTCGAGGTAGGCATAAAATATCACTGAATTATTTCATCCATAAAGTATGTACTGTTTCGATTCATGCACTTTGTTTTAAAACTTTTCATTGAAAAACAAAGATCAATCAACCTCAAATAGTTATTATCTATCAAAAGCACTATTATTTACATGTTCAAAGATGAAATATTTAAAGTTGTAGCAGAATACTGTGAAAACACTGTCACACCTTGTGAGAACACCCAGCGTATTTTGGAGAAATGCTAAACCATTTCCCATATGAAAGCAAGTTTTGACACATTTGCACCAGTTTTGAAAAAAAAAGTTGCAAACTAAGAAATTACCCATATTTGCTCAATACCTTAACTTTGATAATAAGAGGTCCAAAAATTTTCTTTGAATTTTTCTAGATTTGTTGTATGTGAGAAAAGGATTATGCAAAATTGTCATAACAGTGAATCTAAATAAGGGACAGAAATAGTTATTTACCTGCTCCTTTCTAACTTTTTTAATATTTTCCAGTGCCTTCACATAACGGGTAGATGCAAATATTGCATCAAACTTCTCTTTCAGCGCTTTACCTTCACTAAGAGGCCTTTAAAACAGAATACAATTACAGATAAATTAATATTCAAAACACCTACCAGTAAATTCCTTATTCTTAGAATAAACAGTTAAAGACACAATGTATTCACACATTAATCCCTTCTTGTTAACCAGATGCTACAATAAATATATCTTTGTGGTTTTTTTAGGAAATTGGTGGTTAATATTTCCATATAGTTTTAATCAAATCCGCCAAACCATTATATCATCCACCTTTGGCAGGGATTAATAAAAATTTGTTTGGTTCTTTTTTATGCCATTTTCAACAAACCAGTATTAGGATATAAAATGTGACTTGCCCAAAGGCACCCAACCTTGACCGCCAAGCCTGGGGATCGAACCTAAGACGCTAACCTCTAGGCCACGGTGGATTCCTGGCGGTGGATAATAAAAGAGATGTGGGTGACAATATTGGGAACGTCAGATCAGTCTCTAACCACAAAACTAAATTGGGAAATCATGATTCGATCACAGATATCAAGGAGGGTGATTGAAATAGGTCTTTCGTACTTATTATAGGTAATCTAAAAAGTGTCCAATCTCAAGTTTTCAATTTGTCCCTTAATTGGACATAAAACTGTTTTGAAAAAGAAAGTTTTGTTTAGATTGCAACATATTTATGTACTTGGAAACCTTGTCATATCTATGGGTCTACCTACCAATTAGCGTCCTCTTGATGGCAAAAAATCACGTTCTCTAGTACCGCTTTGCATACACCCAATGATGTAATCATCTATAAAAAAACACTACCATAGAATTAAGTTAGAAATTACAAGCCATGACAAAAATAGTCTAGTATTTACACAGTAGTTACTTATGTTTTTTAACCCGTTCCCACTAGACCCTTTTCCACAAACAAAAAAATCACAGAAAATTGTTATAAAGGAAATTATTATTTACTGAAAAAAGTTGAAAACATTGTGACAAAAGGAGAAATTGCTCATGTTGAGCAATATTTCCTTTTGTCACGATGTTTTCAAATGTCATCTGCAGCAGATGCATCAAAATGCATATGCAGGTGGGAAAGGGTTAAAGACACATTTGCAACAAGACTTTTGATTATATATTGTACACAAAGAGAATTTGCTTACTGTTTTGGTCACATTCCATAAATTATCACGCCATTTAAAGATATTTCCATATAATTGCAAAGATGTTTTCAATGCCGTCTGCTTCAGATTAGCTGTCTTAGCTCAAAGTTCAAATGACAGGAACATATCAGCCTTTAAATGTATTTATATCTATAGTGTTTATAGTGTTTATAACTTCTTGGTCCTTTTCCAAAGTAAAGTATTACGAATATGCATGTGCTTTTTCCCAGTAATATTCCTGTATTCCTGTTATCCAGGTAAAGCAACTTCCCTATTTCTAACATTATTCCTTATTCTATCTAAAAAATTATATTTGTCTGAATGTTTTATTCTTCCGATGAGTCTAAAATTGGACAGTCTGATGATACTACATTAAATATCAGTAAATCAAATATCAATAGCAGGCAAATTTTGGCAACATTACCGTAAATTATAAGACAAATTGTTCCCCTAAAAATGTCTTATTCGCGGGTCAACAAAATAATAATAAAATTTTACCTACCAAGACACCTGAGAAGTCGCCCAGGCCTTTCATTGAAATGAATTGCCGACCGGGTGAATTCAAAAATTAAATCCAATTCAATTGAAAGAAAAAGAACTTTTAATTTGTTTATTAAAATAAATAGGGCACTGTAAAGCGGATGCATCCACTCGGTATTAAATTTAAAAATATGGCCAATGACCTGGATGTTAATGTTATGTACCAGAAAACTAATGTTATTTGTCCTGGCCTTTATCAAATTGTTATTAATGTTATGTACCAGAGAACTAAGTGTAATTTGTCCTTGTCTCCGCATTTGGCCTTTAACAAATGACCACGCCTTTGCCCATTTACAATCAATAGGTTTCTAGACCTTGCCATATACTAACTGTATGGCAAGTTTGGTTAAGATCGGTCGAAGGATGTTCAGTGTAGAGTGGTCACAAGGTTGTTATGGAAGGAAAGTCCAATTTTGACCTTGACCTTGACCCTATGACAATAAATAGGCTTCTAGACCATGCCATATACTAACTGTATACCAAGTTTGGTTTAGATCAGTCAAAGGATGTTCAGTGTAGAGTGGTCACAAGGTTGTTATATGGGAAAATAGTCAGTCCAATTTTGACCTTGACCTCGACATATGACCTTGAAAATAAATAGGCTTCTAGACCTTGCCATATACTAACTGTATACCAAGTTTGGTTAAGATCAGTCAAAGGATGTTCAGTGTAGAGTGGTCACAAGGTTGTTATATAGGAAAACGTCAAAGTCAAATTTTGACCTTGACCTTGACCGTATGACCTTGAAAATAAATAGGCTTGTAGACCTTGCCATATACTAACTGTATACCAAGTTTGGTTATGATCAGTCAAAGGATGTTCAGTGTAGAGTGGTCACAAGGTTGTTACATGGGAAAATAGTCAAAGTCCAATTTTGACCTTGACCGTATGACCTTGAAAATAAATAGGCTTCTAAACCTTGCCATATACTAACTGTATACCAAGTTTGGTTAAGATCGGTCAAAGGATGTTTAGTGTAGAGTGGTCACAAGGTTGTTACGGACGGAAAGTCCAATTTTGACCTTGACCCTAAGACAATAAATAGGCTTCTAGACCTTGCCATATATACTAACTGTATACCAAGTTTGGTTAAGATAAGTCAAAGGATGTTCAGTGTAGAGTAGTCAAAAGGTTGTTATATGGGAAAATAGTCAAAGTCCAATTTTGACCTTGACCTTGACGTATGACCTTGAAAATAAATAGGCTTCTAGACCTTGCCATATACTCACTGTATACCAAGTTTTGTTAAGATCAGTCAAAGGATGTTCAATGTAGAGAGGTCACAAGGTTGTTATATGGGAAAATAGTCAAAGCCCAATTTTGACCTTGACTGTATGACCTTGAAAATAAATAGGCTTCTAGACCTTGCCATATACTAACTGTATACCAAGTTTGGTTAAGATCGGTCAAAGGATGTTCAGTGTAGAGAGGTCACAAGGTTATTATATGGGAAAATAGTCAAACTACAATTTTGACCGTGACGTATGACCTTGAAAATAAATAGACTTCTAGACCTAGCCATATACTAACTGTATACCAAGTTTGGTTAAGATCAGTCAAAGGATGTTCAGTGTAGAGTGGTCACAAGGTTGTTATATGGGAAAATAGTCAAAGTTCAATTTTGACCTTGACCGTATAACCTTGAAAATAAATAGACTTCTAGACCTTGCCATGTACTAACTGTATACCAAGTTTGGTTAAGATCGGTCAAAGGATGTTCAGTGTAGAGTGGTCACAAGGTTGTTACGGTCAGATGCATGGACGCACAGACAAACAAACGAATAAACGAACAAACGAACAAACGGACAGCCCCGTTACTATATCCCCTCTCAAACTCTGTTTGACGAGGGGATAATAAAAGAGATGATAATGTATTAATATTGTTTTGTTTTTATGCTTCTTTCCGATTTTAACTCGGACATCATTTTGAATTTATTGAAAATATGAATTTCTTCATCGAAGTCCAGATGCTTAAATATTAAGAATTTCATAAATACAAACTAGGTAATAATGCCTAACTCATTTTTGCGATTTAACAGCTAACTTGGTATAAAATTTTATTTTCATATGTCAAGGCAAAGTGTAAGTTTTGTAAATCCAGTCAAATTTCATCCCAACTAGCTCAGTGTCAAGGTGCTGGCTCAGCCAAGGGTGAAATAGACTGCAATATTGAGTTTCTCAACAGTTACCCTAGGATCTGATTGAAAGTTTTTCTAAAAACATTCAGGTGTTAATTTACGGAACTTATGGGCTTTTAAAACATCCAGTGGTCGACTTTCCGACGCTTTTTGGATTTACTTTTGGACATTTATTTATTCTCGCTATTTAAATGGCGATGATTGGAGATCAGTGAATATTTTATTAAGAGTTTTTCTAAAAGCATTTATGTGTTAATTTACAGTTATGGATTAACAATGAACCTTCAGTACTCAGCTTTCATACGCTTTTTAGATTTATTTCTTGACGTATACTATGCTCCCTTTTAAAATAGCGATGAATGGAGATCGGTGAATTTTATTAGTTGATTTTCAATCTTCATAAAAAATGTGATGACTTCAAGTTTTATTAGAGAGTCAAGCATAAACCCCTAGATTAGAGACCTCAAAGTCGAGGGCGTCTTATTGTTAAGAGCGTCTTTCAGTCAAACTTCTACAGTAAACCTTTTCCGACATGAAATTAACAATCCATTATGACAATTCAGCAGCAGACAAATTCATGAAGAGAATTTTCTCCTCTTGCCACACTTTAACTTTCCTTTATAGATTATCCACAGTTTTGACAAGATGTTTTCAAAGTCACCTGCTACAGATTTGTTGTATGTGGGAATGGGTAAATATTTGGTTAATAAAATATCAATAGCTGACAATTTTGGGAAATTAAAGGTAAGAAGGTATAGATGAGCTGTGCACCAGGAGAAAAACCAGAGGGACTTTTACAAGCACAGATCTTGCTGAGCAAACTTTCTCTCTGATGTATCAGAAACAAGCCAGATGATACCACAAACCATCTATGATCAATTGGTGAAATGTACAGTTTAACCCGTTCCCACATGTAGACGCTTTCTGACGTCTCTCCAGCAGACTACTTTTCCAAAACATTGTAGCAAAGTAAGAAATTGTTCATAATGGGCAATTTCTCATTTTGCCAGTGTTTTCAACTCTTTTCAGAAATTACATCTTAAATTTTTAGAGGATTTCCAAATATTTGCCACTTGAGATGTTATCAGTCATCTGCTGCAGTTTGTTGTACATGGGAAAGAGTTACGATTAGACAGTGAATACACAGGTTTAAAAAGCCCTAATATTGTTTTTTTTTAAAAAGTCCCATACTTTCTCTGAGTTGTAAATTCACATGTTAAAATCCTTATTTGACTCTTAAACCATATATTGTGGACTATTTAAAGAATCATCTCAAAGAAATGACAGTTTTGAGTACCATAACATAGGGTTTGGTTAGATATTAAAAGAGATACTTAGGGGAAATGACCAGTCAACTCTTTCTAATCCAGGCATTGGCTATCTGCATCATAGACCTACCTGTCTGTCCATGTCAGCACATTTGGATGTTATACTTTGTTCATCCCTTGTTATGACACCATCTAAAGTCTTCATCTCTGTTTTCTTTCCCTAATTAAAATGTTAATTTTCTAAATCATCCACGCTGCAAAAATTGGTTGCAAATTCAGTTGATTTTAAAGGAAAATAACGCCAGTTTAGGCAGGAAATGAAAGCAACATTAACACAAACTTTTTTCAACAGAAATGAGAATGCAGCAATACAATGAATAGAACAGCTTTTATTGCAATATAAACTTTCAGCAGACAACATATGAAAACATTGTGAAAGAAGGAGCAATTGCTCGAAGCAAGCATTTTCTCAATTCGCTACTACAATATATCCATCATTTCTAAACATTTTCCATATTTTGCCAAGATGTTTTAAAATTTGTCTGCTTCAAATTTGTTGTGTGTGAAAAAGGGTAAACGTCCTCCCAAAATCAATGAAATAAACAACCCTAAGATAAGAAGCCATGCATATCTTCTAAACCCTTTCTCACACACAACAAAACGGCAGCAGATGTCATTGATAGCATTAAACCTTTCCCTCATATCAACGCTTTTTGATGCCTCTGCAGCAGAAGGCTTTTTGAAAACGAAGTAACAAAAGAAGAAATTGCTCAAAACAAGCAATTTCTCCTTTAGCCACAATGTTTTCCACTTTTAGGTTATCCATTCAATTATAGAGACTTTCTATTTTTTGACAAAATATGTTCAAAGTCGTCTGCTGCAGAATTGTCGTATGATAGAAAGGGTTAAAGCAAAACAATGAAACAACTCTCTTAATGAAAGTAATATTAAATTCAGTAAAAACATTGTGGCAAAAGGAGAAATTGCTCTATATGACTGATGTCTATATTTATAATGAGTAACTTTTCCCTTATTTACAAAATGAATCTACATGTGGTAAAGGTTTAAATACTTTATGATTTATTAACTAACCCCTTCATCATTATCAAAATGAACCAGCCAAAAGACATGTGTCTATATCTTACCTTGATGCATACATTTAAAGAGCGTTGTGCCACAACGGTTTTCCCTGACAAGTCCTTAAACTGTAATTGTACTTGACCTTTAACCTCTCTTTCATAGGCAATCTATTTGCAAACAAAGAATGTATTATATTAAGCATGCATAACAGTGACTATATTTCTTTTTTTTAGTACCGTAGACAGTTTTAACCCCTTCCAACATGCAGGGCTGGCTCTGGCATAGACAAAATAATAGCCAACATTTTTTTCATGAAACAAGAAGGCCATGATGGCCCTATATGGCTCACCTGATTTAATAGAATTTCAATTGTGCCAAATAATTTTCAAATCAGGCAGGTGCTTTTGGACAAGAAGATTTTTAAAGATTTTACAATGCACATATAAGAAAAACAAGTCCCGCCCCTGACGGCCATGTTTTCAATGGATCGGATTATTTGAATAATCTTGGTAGAAGGTCCCCAAAGAAACAATTGTGCCAAATTATCTTTAAATCAGGCCAGCACTTTTGGACAAGAAGATTTTTAAAGATTTTACAATGCACATATACGGAAAACAAGCCCAGCCCCTGGCGGCCATGTTTTTCAATTGATCGGATCAATTTGAACAATTTTGGTAGAAGGCCCCCCAAGGAACGATTGTGCCAAATTAGCTTCAAATCGGGCCAGAACTTTTTGACAGGAAGATTTTTAAAGATTTTACAATGCACATATAAGGAAAACAAGCCCCGCCCCTGGCGGCCATGTTTTTCAATGGATCAGATCAATTTTAACAATTTTGGTAGAAGGTCCCCCAAGGAACATTTGTGCCAAATTATCTTCAAATCGGGCCATTACTTTTTGGCAGGAAGAATTTAAAAGATTTTACAATGCACATAAATATAAGGAAAACAAGCCCCACCCCTGGCGGCCATGTTTTTCAATGGATCGGATAAATTTGAACATTCTTGGTACAAGATGCCTCAGGGAACATTTGTGCCAGATTACCTTTAAATTGGGCCAGTACTTTTGGACAAGAAGATTTTTAAAGATTTAAATAATGCACATATAAGGAAAACAAACTCGGCGCCCTGGCGGCCATGTTTTTCAATGGATCGGATTAATTTGAACAATTTTGGTAAAAGGTCCCCCAAGGAACATTTGTGCCAAATTATCATTAAATTGGGCCAGTAGTTTTGGACAAGAAGATTTTTAAAGATTTTACAATGCACATATAAGGAAACAAGCTCGGCGCCCTGGCGGCCATGTTTTTCAATGAATCGGATTTATGTGAACAACCATGGCAGAAGGTCACCCAAGGAACATTTGTGCTAAATAAATTTTAAATCAGGCAGGTGCTTTTGGACAAGAAGATTTTTAAAGATTTTACAATGCACATATAAGGAAAACAAGCACCGCCCGCGCCCCTGGTTTTTCAATGGATCGGATTTGTGCCCAATTATCTTTATATTGGGCCAGTACTTTTGGACAAGAAGATTTTTAAAGTTTTTACAATGCACATATAAGGAAAACAAGCCCCGCCCCTGGCAGCCATGTTTTTCAATGGATCAGATTAATTTGAACAATTTTGGTAGAAGGTCCCCCAAGAAACATTTGTGCCAAATTATCTCTAAATCGGGCCAGGACTTTTTGACAAGAAGATTTTTAAAGATTTTACAATGCACATATAAGGAAAACAAGTTTGGCCCCCTGGCGGCCATGTTTTTCAACGGATCGGATTTATTTGGACAACCTTGGTAGGTGCTTTTGGACAAAAAGATTTTTAAAGCTTTTACAATAAACATATAAGGACAAGAGGGCCATGATGGCCCTATATCGCTCACCTGATTTAATAGAACTTCAATAGTTTTCAAAGTGTTTACCCTATAATAGGAAAGCAAGCGCCGTCCCCTGGTGGCCATGTTTTCCACAGATCAGAATTATTAGAACAATCTTAGTTCTTACAAGAGGGTTACCCAAGGAACATTTTTACCAAATTATCTTTAAATCGGTTTTAACAATGCACATATAAGAAAAACAAGCTCCGCCCCCTGGCGGCCATGTTTTTTAACGGATCGGAAATATTTCAACAATCTTGGTAGAGGGTGCCCCAGGAACATTTGTGCAAAATTATTTTCAAATCTGGCCAGCACTTTTGGACAAGAAGATTTTTAAAGTTTTAACATTGCACATATAAGGAAAACAAGCTCCATATTTTTAAATGGATTGGAAATATTTGAAAAATCTTGGTAGAGTGTGCCCCAAGGAACATTTGTGCAAATATAATTTTCAAATCGGGCCAGCACTTTTGGACAAGAAGATTTTTGAAGTTTTAACAATGCACATATAAGGAAAACAAGCTCCGCTCCCTGGTGGCCATGTTTTTCAACGAATCGAAATATTTGAATAATCTTGGTAGAAGGTGCCCCAAGGAACATTTGTGCAAAATAATTTTCAAATCGGGGCCAGTACTTTTGGACAAGAAGATTTTTAAAGTTTTAACAATGCACATATAAGGAAAACAAGCTCCGCCCCCTGGTGGCCATGTTTTTCAACGGATCGGAAATATTTGAACAATCTTGGTAAAGAGTGCCCCAAGGAACATTTGTGCAAAATAATTTTCAAATCGGGCCAGCACTTTTGGACAAGAAGATTTTTAAAGTTTTAACAATGCACATATAAGGAAAATAAGCTCCGCCCCATGGCGGCCATGTTTTTCAACGGATCGGACATATTTGAATAATCTTGGTAGAGGGTGGCCCCAAGGAACATTTGTGCAAAATAATTTTCAAATCGGGCCAGCACTTTTAGACAAGAAGATTTTTAAAGTTTTAACAATGCACATATAAGGAAAAGAAGCTCCGCCCCCCTGGCAGCCATCTTTTTCAATGGATCGAAAATATTTGAACAATCTTGGTAATGGGTGCCATAAGGAACATTTGTGCAAAATAATTTTCAACAGAATCCGAAAAATTTGAACAATTTTGGTAGAGGGTGCCACAAGGAACATTTCTGCAAAAATTATTGTCAAATCAAGCCAGTACTTTTGGACAAGAAGATTTTTAAAGTTTTGGCAATTTTCCCCTTTTCTGATGCCGCGGTAACCAAAGTTCTATTTGGAATTAAATTCTTTGAACAAATTTAAAAGAGGACCACCTAAGGAACATTTCTGTGAAGTTATTTTGAAATCAGTCTATTGGTTTAGTAGAAGAAGTCATTTGTAGGAAATTGTTAACAGACGGACGTACAGACGACGCAGGATGGAAAGCAACACTAGAAGGCATTGAGGAATGTTCTGATTTATATTTACAAATGCCTGTAACTAGTAATAAATATAATTGGAAACTGAATCTTACCATGGTTGATTGAATGACTTGATCTTAACATTATTTTCAATGGTACTTCAGTTCACCTAACATTTTCACCTGGCTTTATAGAGTACTAAAATACTCCACACAACAATCTTCCAAGGCAAATGGCTACCTTTGCATGATCTGGCATGAATAATCTTGAGACATTTTAAGATGAGAACACTATGCATACAGACTGAGAAAACTGTAATTTTTTACAAATATTTTCAAGTCTCATTTATAATGATGTATGTTGGAAATGGTAAAGTTTAGCCCCTTGCCTGATGTAAATTACTTAATGTCTGTGACTGTCGAAATGGTGTAATTGCTCCAAAATGAACATATCCAAAATGAACAATATCTTCATATCCAACAATATTTTCACTTTAAACCCCTATCTCCTTTGCTGGTTTTTAATTTGTAAAACATGAAACAGCATCAGGTTATTTGTTAATAAGTATAAGTGTCAACAACTGATTATGTATATATCAGGGCTTCGGAAGATCGAAAATCAGCCGGTCCAGACAGTTTTTTAAATCGCCAGAGCGGTTTCAATCCTAAAACTTGCTAAAAAATCGGTCCAAATATTTATAAAATCTCATTAAAACCAGGGACGTAGATCTAGTTGTCCAGTTATCGGTCCAGGAGGGTGTGACAATCATGTTATGTAATTACTCCCTTCGGTAGATAATGCATGTGATAAAGGCTTGTTAATTACTAGTTGACCAGTCTAACATTTTTAATCGGTCCCAGTCCGGTCTGAACGTTTGCTAATTACTAGTTGATCAGTATAACATATTTTAATCGGTCCCAGTCAGTCCAGTCTGAACGGCTAATTGATATTTTATTTTTATTTTCGTTTCGGACTGTTTGTTATTTTCAAACTGTTACAAATGATCTGTGCCGTTTCAAACCGTTATGCAACATTAAAGGTGCTTCTTAATGGAAATGTTATTGATGTCAATCATTAGAATTCGATGTTTTATTACTCAAGAGTTTCATTGTGTAAATATAAATTAATGCAGTCTATTTTTACACCGGAAAAATTCCCAAAGTCAGTTCAGGAGAAAGCTAAATTTTAAAAAACCACATGTTTGCTAAATGTGGAAGACTATTATTATTAGAAAAGCCGGACCGCGTGACTTTTGTCCGCACTCACTGAAGAGATTATTTCATATGTTATAATCAGCAGAGTGCTACCTGTTAGTTCTGTGGAGTGTGAGCGAGGTTTTTCCAAACAAAACCTCATTAGGACCCGTCTTCGGTGCAGTCTTAGCTTCGAAATGCTTGACAAATTTATGTGTGTTTTCGATCAATGGACAAAAAAATGCGGGCATTAAACCCATTGCCTATATTTCGCAAATAGTGAGATGGATACTATGACGAAAGTAAAGGAAGGCATATATCTTCAAAAACACAACTAAGCAATCAAAGCTTATATAAATTTAAGTCGAAGAAGAAATACCTTATTTGCGTAACCTGCTCTGTACTATGTGGAATATTTTGTGTGACATGTATAATATTTATGTATGAACCCGGTAATAAATCAAATGAATAGTGGCGAAATCTACTTCATTTAATGACTTGCATAATTGAGAAAAGTAATGGCTAGCTGCAACATAACACAAACTTTACCTTTGAAGATAAATGCATATGCATACTTACCTAAAAATGGATTTCTCTAATTATGGTGTGGCTTCCAGAGTGTTAACAAGATTTTCTAGCGACCTTGTTTTTGACAGGACATGACCCATATTCGAACTTGGCCTAGATATCATCAGGACATACCTTTTGATAAAGTTTCAACATGCTCAAATTCAAAATGCTTAACAAGAGTTTCCTTAAGTTTGGCCTAGTGACCTAGTTTTTGATCAGACATTACCTATATTCGAACTTGACCTAGATATCAATCAGACAAATATTCTGAAAATATTTCAAGCTGCTGAAGCGATAAATGCGGCCTCCAGAGTGTTAACAAGATTTCCTTCAATTTGGCCTAATGACCTAGTTTTTACCCCGGCATAACCTATATTCGAACTTGACCTAGATATCATTCAGAAAAACATTCTGAAAATATTTCAAGCTGCTGAAGCAAAAAATGCGGCCTCCAGAGTGTTAACAAGATTTCCCTTCAATTTGGCCTAGTGACCTAGTTTCTGATCAAATATGACAACATTCTGACAAATTTTCAAACTGCTGAAGCCAAAATTAAGACCGCAAGAGTGTAAACAAGATTTTCCTTTAATTTGGCCTAGTGACCTAGTTTTTGATCCAACATGACCTATATTCGAACTTGGCCTAGATATCACTAAGACTTCAACATGCTCTAGCCAAAAATGCAGCTTCCAGACTGTTAACAAGATTTTCCTTTAATTTGATCTAGTGACCTAGTTTGTGACCCCAAATGACCCAGTTTCGAACTTGGCCTAGTTTCGCACAGTCATCGATGTATGTTCTGATAAACTTTCTTGATGATTGGATGCAAAATGCTGCCTCTAGAGTGGTAACAAGAGGGCCATGATGGCCCTGGAATCGCTCACCTGACTTTTTTTTTTTTCACTTTAGCTATATCAGCTCCGCCCCCTGGAAGGCATAGGCTCCCACCAATCAACTTGGCTCGAAGGAATCTGATAGAGGGTCACCCTAGGAACATTTCTACAAAATTATTTGAAAATCGGCCAGACACTTTTGGAGGAGAAGATTTTTTTAGTTTTCACTATAGCCATATAATGCAGAATAGCCCTGCCCACTGGCGGCCATTTTTTTTTACCAATCAACATGGCTTGAAGGAATCTGAAAGTGGGTCATCCAAGGAACATTTCTACAAAATTATTTGAAAATCGGCCTGACAATTTCGGAGAAGAAGATTTTTTAAGTTTTCACTATAGCCATATAAGTCAAAATAGCCCCCCCCCCCCCCCCCCTCTGGCGGCCATGTTTTTCGACCAATCAACTTGGCTTGAAGGAATCTGATAGAGGGTCATCCAAGGAACATTTCTATAAAATTATTTGAAAATCGGCATGACACTTTTGGAGGAGAAGATTTTTTACGTTTTCACTATAGCCATATAAGGCAAAAAAGCCCCGCCCCCCCTGGCGGCCATGTTTTTTGACCAATCAACATGGCTTCAAGGAATCTGATAGAGGGTCACCCAAGGAACATTTCTACAAAATTATTTGAAAATCCGCCTGACACTTTCGGAGAAGAATATTTTTTAAGTTTTCACTATAGCCATAAAACGCAAAATAGCCCCGCCCCCTGGAGGCCATGTTTTTTGACCAATCAACATGGCTTGAATGAATCTGATAGAGGAGCACCCAAGGAACATTTCTACAAAATTATTTGAAAATCGGCCTGACACTTTTGGAGGAGAAGATTTTTTAAGTTTGCACTATAGCCATATAAGGCAAAATAGCTGCGCCCCCCCCTGGCGGCCATGTTTTTCGACCAATCAACATGGCTTGAAGGAATCTGATAGTGGGTAATTTAAGGAGCTTTTCTGCAAAATTATTTGAAAATCGGCCTTAAACTTTCGGAGAATAAGATTTTTTTAAGTTTTCACTATAGCCATATAAAGCAAAATAGCCCCGCCCCCTTGGTGGCCATGTTTTTTGACCAATCAACATGGCTTGAAGGATTCTAATAGAGGGTCATCCAAGGAACATTTCTACAAAATGATTTGAAAATCTGCCTACCAGTTTGGGAGAAGAAATTTTTTGAAGTTTTTTCATTTCGTTGCTATGGAAACCAGAATTCGGCATGAATCCCAAATTTGAAGGGATTCTGGTAAGGTCATTGAGGGGATGCTTTCTGTAAAGTTTCATCTCAATTGACCCACTGGTTACTGAGGAGAAGATGTTGATGGACGACGCACAAAGGACAAAAGGCGATCACAATAATTCATCTTGAGCAAAGCTCAGGTTATCTAAAAATGAAAATGACGTCACATGGAACCCAAAAATTTGAAGGAATTCTGGTGAGGTCATTGAGAGGATGCTTTCTGTGAAGTTTCATCCAAATTGACCCACTGGTTACTGAGAAGAAGAAGTTGACGCACGATGCACGACGGACAAAAGGCGATCCCAATAACTCACCTTGAGCAAAGCTCAGGTGAGCTAACAAGCAAATGTTGACAAAGGACGACGAACACCGGACAAAAGGCGATCACAATAACTCACCTTGAGCACTTCGTGCTCTGGTGAGCTAAAAATAGAAAACAAGTGCAATTACACGCAAAGCATCACATATCAGATTCCTTGTTTTCATTCTTTTATCAAGTAGGAAGATCTATTGTCTTATTTAATTATTCTCTCTAGTTCTAAGTATTGTTTGATTTTTCAAAACATACGAATATCGTTTCTGCCAGATTTACCGGTTACGAAACAAGAGGGCCATGGTGGCCCTATATCGCTCACTTGATTTAATAGAACTTCAATAGTTTTCAAAGTTTTTACTCTATACATATAAGGAAAACAAGCAACCCCCCTGGTGGCCATGTTTTTCAATGGATCAGATTTATTTGAATAACCTTGGAAGAAGGTCACTTAAGGAACATTTGTGCCAAATAATTTTTAATTCTGGCAGGTCCTTTAGACAAGAAGATCTTTAAAGTTTTAACAATGCACATATAAGGAAAATAAGCTCTGCCCCCCTGGCGGCCATGTTTTTCAACGGATCGGAAATATTTGAACAATCTTGGTAGAGGGTACCCCAAGGAACATTGGTGCAAAATAATTTTCATATCGGGCCAGTACTTTTGGACAAGAAGAATTTTAAAGTTTTAACAATGCACATATAAGGAAAACAAGCTCCACCCCCTGGCAGCCATGTTTTTCAACGGATCGGAAATATTTGAACAATCTTGGTAAAGGGTGTCCCAAGGAACATTTGTGCAAAATAATTTTCAAATCGGGCCAGTACTTTTGGACAAGAAGATTTTTAAAGTTTTAACAATGCACATGCAAGTAAAACAAGCTCCGCCCCCTGACGGCCATGTTTTTCAACGGATTGGAAATATTTGATCAATCTTAGTAAAGGGTGCCCCAAGGAACATTTGTGCAAAATAATTTTAAAATCGGGCCAGTACTTTTGGACAAGAAGATTTTTAAAGTTTTAACAAGGCACATATAAGGAAAACAAGCTCCGCCCCCTGGCGGCCATGTTTTTCAACGGATCTGAAATATTTGAACAATCTTGGTCGAGGGTACCCCAAGGAACATTTGTGCAAAATAATTTTCAAATCGAGCCAGTACTATTGGACAAGAAGATTTTTTAAGATTTGGCAAATTTCCCATTTTCTGATGCTGCAGCAACCAAAGTTCTACTTGGAATTAAATTCTTTGAACAACTTTGAAAGAGGACCATCTAAGGACCATTCCTGTGAAGTTATTTTGAAATCTGTCCATTGGTTTAGTAGGAGAAGTCATTTGTAGGAAATTGTTAACAGACGGACAGACGACGACGAAGATGACGGACGGTGAGTGATCACAAAAGCTTACCTTGCAATTCGTACTTAGGTGAGCTAAAAACCTGTGATATGTGATAAACAGTAAGATTGTATTGAATTCTCTTTTTTGATCTCTTATGATGTGTTCGTACGGGTAACCTATAGACGTGCTTCGTTTGAGCTTTCACACGTATAATGCATCAAAAACAATATGAGCAAGGTAACAATTCTGTTAGATTTAATAAACATGTCGGTCGTTTTTTAAAAATCGGATGCATCCAAAAATATATATCGGCATTGAACTAAGCTGTTATCATTCTAAATTGGAGCAATTAAAGTGAACAATGAAAGGTGATAAGTTAAGCAGCATTGAACAAAATTGTACAATCATCGAAGTCTATTTCACACACTCCAGGATTAACTGTTAAGGCGATGACCCGTGGCCAATCAAACTTACATCGCGGTATGACAATTGGGATAAACAAGGTCGTTCACGCTTCATTGGCATATATTTTCATGGATTCATATGCGATTAGAAGACGATTTCTTTTTATCCAGTTGCAAAATAAAATAATCGCCATTTTCAGTCGCCAAATTAACAAAATAATCGCCATTTGGCAACAATGGCGACCTACAGTGCGAGCCGTGAACAGGTTAACAATTTCTGACAGCTTTGCAGCAGACAACTTTAAAAAATATTGTAGCAAAAGGAGAAATCGCTCATATTGAACAATTTCTTTTATTGCAACAATGTTTTCAACTATAAATATAAAAATAATTGATCTTTCATTTAATGCGTTTCAAATTATTTGACTAAATGTGTTCCAAGTCGTCTGCTGTACATTTGTTGCATGTTGAAAAGGGTTAACAATTGCCTATCACGGTGTATCATTTCTTTCTTGAAATCAAAATACAAATGAAATGTGAGCAGTGCTTGAAAAAAATTAACTTTTAAAAGGATAATTAGTTCCATGTTAGATGCATATGTGCATATAAGAAACAAAAGCACATTGTTTGTAGAATTGTTCTTTAAACCTTTTTGTAAACAAATGCCAAACAGTGCAGATCCAGATTAAACAGCAGATGAGCAGGTTGATCTGCATCAAGAATTGGTCAAAAATGCATTTGGGGTAGGTTTCTGTTTGATTGATGTAATATCTTTAGTTGCCTGCTATGAAATATTCAAGGAAGAAAAAGTTTTATTTGGAAAATTGGTAGCTAAAATTACTTGTTAATTTCTACTTTTGAGCAGTTGTTTCCTTTTTCATAATGATTTATACATTGTCTGTCTACTGTTGGGGTGAATAAAGTTGTACATGAAAGAACTGAACAGATGTTTTCTTACCTTAGGGTCATGGATAAAAGCTCCCCCTTTTGTACATCCAGGGGGCATAACTCCTGTTGTCATATACTTTAAGCACTCTATAATTGTCTGAAAAACATAAAATAATTATCATATTCAATTGAGACAGGTAAATTTCTGCATTCTTGTGAATGAATTACCACAAAACATTCTAAATGTATTAACTTATGTTATTACAGAAATAATTCCCAAGAAAAATTATCATATGGTGTTGTTGATTTACATAAATTAATTTGTAGACATGTTAATATGTTTAATTTTGGTATTCGAAATACATCAAGGACATATGAGTGTAATTTATCAGTTTAAATACTACTGAAACATAAATCAAGAAACTGGCGCTGCATTACCACATCCAGCGCTATCCCTGCATCACAGATAAGGTACTGCCACATGATCGACATAAAACTTTCAACAACTTTTTATCCCAAGTTCTTGTGACAGACATGTATGCATTCAGATCATGAATACCAGAAGCCTGACTTTTTTACCCTTTCACTCATATAGACGCTTTTTAGCGCCTCTGCAGCAGACAGCTTTTTGAAAACAGTGACAAAAGAAGAAGCTGCTCAAAACAAGCAATTTCTCCTTTTGCCAAAATGTTTTCCATTCAATTAGAGAGATTTTCTATTTTTTGTCAAAATATGTTAAATGTCGTCTGCTGCAGAATTGTCATATGAGGGAAAGGGTTAACAAAATAGTGTGATACCGTACAACTTACAGTTTTGCCCGTACCATTACGTCCCAGGATAAGTGTGAGGGGCGTGAAAAATTTAATCACTTGTTTATCCCTGTCTTCATGGCCAAAACTTCGGATGCCCTGAACACTCATCTCCTCTATCGTAGACATTTGGTTGTTGTGTTTGTTGTCTTTTTAAGCTAATGTTCTACCAAAACTATTGATTCAATGTTGCTTGATCTGCAATGTTAAAAGGAGTGTGTTGTTTATACATGTAGGTTTGAGCTGCAGGCTTTATGATAAGAATAGAATGCCTATATGTAGATTAGTTGTCTCCTCTTATATCACGCAATCTCATATATACAGATTGGTATAGGATAATATAAAACAGGCAGAATTTTCCACGGGAGATTTTTTGAAATTACAGATGTGACGGACGTCAGGTTATTTGCATGTGCGCTCCTGTTATAGACAAAGTTTTTGTCAAGTATTATATATATGGGCCAGGTCAGGTCATACTAAAAATTATCTTCAGGGTATTGTGACCAAGAATTTCTGAGATCCAAATCAGAGTTTATAAACAGGCACCCTTGAACTTGACGACTCCTGAGAACATCATGACCAAAAACTTAAAATTATTTGATATTTTTATGTCAACATTGCCCATATGATAAGGAGGATATTTATCATGCAGATTTAGAAGTAAATTTGTTTTCGCCTTATGCCCAAGAGGCTTATTTAAAGGTAGGAATCATGTTGAATCTTTTAACCATTTCCCACATACAGGGTTGTCAAAATTAACCGATTGCCAATCAGAATTATCTGTTATAATCGCTCTTTGATCCGTTAGTTTTGCTCCCCAGGGCTCACTACCAGTGTTTTGCCCTTGACTTGAACCCCAGCCTGATCAGTTACTTTTCTCATTTGATCTGTTACAACAAAACATTTTGACAACCCTGACTGACATACAGCAAATCAAAGACTTTGAAAATATATTGACAAAAATGTGAAAAGTCTGTTTACAAGTGAAACTTTTAAAGTATACCTTTTGAATAAATCTGAAAACATTGTGGCAAGAGAAACAAGAGCTGTTGGAGGCCAGTGACGTTTTAGTGCTTGCCAATAAAACAAAACTCTTTTGGGTGATAGAGAAAACATAACCAAGTACTTTATCATATTATTTATAAGCTAAGTACTTTATAAGTCAAAAAAGAGTCATAATTCTTACAAAAACCTTTACTGAATTATGCACTATTGGCTGTTGGTGGATGTAATGATGGTAAAAAATGTTTGTAAGTGTAGCCATAATTCTTAAACAAAACTTGACAAGAGTTATGTACCCTTGTCAGTTGATGGAGGTTACTGATGATAAATAAGTATTTTAAGTGTATAACCTAAATCATTAATGGTTTTGAAACAAGAGCTGTTGGATGACAGCGCGCTCAACTTTTTTGTGCTTGCCAATAAAACAAAACTTTTTTGGGTGATAAGAGTTGATTGATTGATTGGGGTTTAACGCCGTTTATAACAATTTCTCATTTATATCACGGCTATCTCTAATTGTTTAGAAAAAAATGGGGTGGTACGAAAAACTTAACCAAAATGTTCATAATTCTTACAAAAACCTTGAGTTATGTACTTTTGTCTGTTGCTGGAGGTAATGATGGTGAAAAAGTGTTGTAAGTTTCAAAGCAATATATGTAATGGTTTTGGAAAAAAGTAAATTGATATAAATACCCTTGTCAGTTGATGGACGTAATGATGATAAATAAGTATTGTAAGTGTATAAGCTAAATCACTAATGGTTTTGAAAAAAAGTGGGGTGGTACAAAAAACTTAACCAAAATTTTAAGGCGAAAAATGGTCATAATTCTTACAAAAACCTTGACAGAGTTATGTACTCTTGTCTGTTGCTGGAGGTAATGATGGTGAAAAAGTGTTCTAAGTTTCAAAGCTATATATGTACCCGGTAATGGTTTTGGAGAAAAGTAAATTGGTATAAAAACTTAACCGAAATTCTAAGTCGAAAAAGGGACATAATTCTTACAAAAACCTTGACAGATTTATGCACTCTTGTCTGTTGATGGAGGTAATGATGGTGAAAAAGTGTTGTAAGTTTCAAAGCAACATTTGTAATGGTTTTGACAAAAAAAGGAATTGGTACAAAAAAAATTACCAAGGTGTGACACCATCGAGTAGTATAGCTAGCTTTTTCTTCGAAAAGTCGATCTAAAAAAGTGGGGTTGTATAACAAACTTGACCAAAATTCTAAGGCAAAAAATGGCTATTATTCTTACAAAACAGAGTTATGTACTCTTGTCTCTTGCTGGAGGAAATGTAGTCTCAATAAATTATATCGCCGTTACATAGGATGCGAACAGTCAAAATATAAAATCACATTCCTAGTACAGAAACCTGGACTAGAGGAAATCGTGGTGAAAAGTGATGCAAGTTTCAAAGCAATATCTCTAATGGTTTTAAAAAAAGTAAATTGCAAGGGGGGGGGGTTCTGAAAAAGGGGAAGGGGCCTGGGGCTTTTGAGAAGGGGAAAAATTTCGCTGCGTTTTAGTAAAAAAGAGGGGGAAAATTGTACCTTTTTCTACTAATGGTTTGTTAATCTTTAGGCATTTCTTTATGAATGAGCAAAGCTCTTGAACAAAATACTATTTCTACTCTAGTTTGAAACGACTTTAAATCACCATATTCATCATAAATAACTGGACATTTCGGGAGTCACCGAAAAGTCAATCATGAATGCATCGATATCCATAGAGGATGTGAAAGAGACAAATTATTTACCATTACGATGTATTTGTTTATCCGAAATAGGTTTCGCCTATACTAATGTTATTGACATTGATTTGCAAGAAGAGCTGGGATAAATGCAACATAAACATTTCAATCATACACATGTTCTTACTTTCGTTTCCCGAAATTAGGGAGCAGTTATTTTTACAATGGTGTACTTAATTGAGGAATGTAAAATTATATATCTTATGGTGTATACAACTCTACGATAATTTATATTTGAAGTAATATCTAAATTAAACAAGAGTGCCATAATGGCCCCGGATCGCTCACCAAATTGTATTTGTTTTCACTTAAGCCATATAAGCCCCGCCCCCTGGCGGCCATAGTTTTCGATTAATCAACATTTCTACACATTATTTGAAAATCGGCCAAATACTTTCGGAGGAGAAGATTATTTAAGTTTTCACTCAAGCCATATAAGGCAAAATAGCCTCGCCCCCTGGCGGCCATGTTTTTCGACCAATCAATATGGCTTGAAGGAATCTGATAGTGGATCACTGAAGGAACATTCTGCATCTTTATCTTGAAAAATACTGAGAGGTCAGGTGCGAATGTAAAGGTAGAATTTCTGTTTTCAATATCTGCATCATCCATGGTTTTCGAAAGGAACCGAGCTCTTATGATATATCTAGCTACTGAATAAGTTTGCTAAACATCGGATAATAAATGAAGACTTTATCGTGTTCACAAGAAATTGTGGACAGACGACGGACGAAGGCGGCGATACGTGACAGGTGAGCTAAAAATACAGAGGAAATCATTATTTCAAGATTTCCTAGAGAGTTAATGATTAATTATATCTCCCTAGAATGAATATCAGAAACAGGATTTCAAAAGGAGGCATTTCGTTCCCTGCGTACCCATTTCATAATTATGCTCAATTAAATTATCATATATGTGAAAACATTTTCCAGACAAATCCATTATAAAAAATGTGCAGATTATAATACGTATATAAAACCCTATCCTAAACGCATACAATTTTAAGCAGACGACTATAAGCAAAAAACAAAAACATTTTTAGCAAAATATTAAAGATCTCTCAAAATGTAAATATATTTTTTATAAATTATAAATATGTCTACATATATATTTTTTTGTGACAGAAGGAGGACTAATTCATCATGTTAGTCAACAGTCATTTGTTGCATATGAACGGATCAGTTGCGGTCGAGTGGTTATCTTAGGAGATTTGAAACCGACCGTCCCAGGTTCGATTCCTGCTTGCGTCGCTCATGATGGCCATTCCTTCCGCAAGGCACAATTCATAGTCTAGTACCGATTTGTTACCCAAGTTCCACGGTAAAGTGTTCTATCGCATTGATAGTATAACTGATAAGCATTTGAAAACTGCATGTTACGCAAATAAATCAAAATCTATTTAGGCGTCAAAAGTTGCCTGCTTGTAGAAATTGTTAATTACACCAGTAGACTATCCGGTCATCTGTAAATTCGATCTTGAGTTTCGGAACAACAGTGGAAAAGATGTCGATAAACACACACTGCAAGTGTCGTTATACTAAACAAACACTGCTAACATGACTCTACAGTACTGGCTAAGTTCAAGACGAACCACAGGGACTTGCTCCTAAAAATAGATATGACTTACTCTATGCATAGGGGGTAGGTCTATTTTTAGAGGAGCAAACTAAAGGAGTGTCAGGGGCACGTGCATCGATGGCGCATGCGCAGACGCTTGGTTCTTGTGAACCCTTGAGTCAAGTTCAAAATGTAAGCCTCCGTCTTGTTTAATTATCGATACCAGAAAGCTCGTATTCCTGTTGTCTAGATGACGGATCGCATTTATTTGCAAGTGCCCAATTAAACAAATCCTTATTTATCCGCCTTACACTCAGAGGTTCGTATTTTAGGATTACTTACACACCAGCATCCAGAATTACCACCCTCCGCCATTTTGGAACTCTTCTAACTCTCGCTCGAAGCAGGGTTTCAAATAGTCGGAGTCAGAAGTTCATATGACGTCACTAGAGTAAAAACTCTTGCCGTTCACGAGGAACCCGGATAACTCTAGTCGGAACTCGGGTTCGTCGTGAACTTTGCCAGTGTGGCACGCCAAATCTACATCAACTCAAATATTTGAAAGAGCTTTTCAAATATTTAGAGAGCTCTCCAATTCATTTGAAGAGATCTCTAATTGAATTAATGATAGTAGACTATCAATTCAATTAAAGCTCTCCTCAAATCATTTGAAGAGGTCTCCAATTCAATTGAAGAAATCTCCAAATCAACTTAATTGAATATATCCTCAAATCAATTAGAGATATCCACAAATCAATTAGATATATCTCCAAATCAATTGGAGACCTCTTTTATTCAATTGGAGATATCTCCAAATCAATGTTCGTATTTCGGGTGTGATATAATGATTTCTCCCTCACTTAAAGTCCAGCCTATCGGGTATACAATCCCTCGGTGATAAATGATCACCAATAATGAGCGTTTTCGACTTGTTTACTCGCGTAACGAGAGTAACTGAAGTTGAAAGTCGAACGTATCGAGTAAGCGAACTACGCATGCGCTTAATCTCTAATCTACTCGACTAGAACGACCCCCACTATTTGACGGGTAACACGAGTAATCCGTGGTAAGAAATTATATAAACTAGTTTTGTTGCAAAATTGTGCTTTGTTTTTGGATATATGTATATTTCTTAAATAAGAATCTAACCTGATACCTTTGGTTCTTTTTATTTATTTATAAATTGTTATTAATTTTAGTCAATGTTATTTGTCTTTCCGATTTTCGTCAGTTACTCGGCCTCAGTTAGGCCAGGGACACTATATTACAATATTATTGTAATATAGTGTCCCTGGTTAGGCGTTCGTGAATGGTTACTCGTGTCGTGTACTGCGCATGTCCAGATTTTCTACTCGAGTTACTCGATTGCAAAAGCCGAAAACGCTCAATGATGACTGATAACGGAATTACCCGAGGAGTTCCGATTGATATACAATAAATGCGTGTCAGCTGAATACACATACTACATACATGCTCCATTTATATATATATATGTGTCAGGCCATCTATCCATATACACGTGAAATTATGAATACATTCATATATACATGTATTCATCCATACAGCCAGAGATATATTCATCCATCAATCCAGAAATACATACAGACAGACAGACAGATAAACAATAATACATCCATACAGACAGACACACACACACACACACACACACATACATATAGATAGGGAGAGAGAGAGAGAGAGAGACACACACACACACACACACATAGCGAGAGTGCTAGAAAGAGAGAGAGAGAGAGAGAGAGAGACAGACAGACAGACAGACAGACATACAGACAGACCGAGCTAAATAGAGAATGGGGGCGAGATAGATAGAGACATTTTCCATCATTCATTTTTCCACCATTATTTTCTGTACCCGTACAGTAAACGCTATCTGCTTCATAAGTATCAAAATAGGGAGCATTTGTTATTTTACATTGTATTGTTTCATATTTAACCGAATTAGAGCTCTTTCCAAATCAATTGGAGCTCTCTCCAATTCACTTGGAGATATTTCCAAATCAATATGGATATGTATACATTTGTTAGAATTGGAGCTATCCCCAATTCATTTGTTGATCTCACTAATTGAATTAGTTTTTTTTCAAATTGATTTGAAGAGCTCTCTAATTCAATTAGTGATATCAACAAATGAATTGTTGCTAGCAATAATTATATAGTGGTAGAAACAAATAATTAGAGAGCTCTTCAAATCAAATGATGAGCTCTATAATTGATTTGAAGAGCTCTTGAAATATTTGTGTGTATGTAGTTTTGGCGTTCCAAACTACAGAGGGAGGGAAACGGTAAAATGTGCAGTCACTCCGGGACTCGAGTCTGGACCTCACGAATTATGGGCGAGTCGCTAACTGATCTTATCAAGTACATGTAAATATCTGGAAGGAAAAAACCTAACTGTTTCTTTAAATCAAATTTGTAAACAAACTAGACCTACAATATCCAAAAAGCTCATCTAAGATGAGATATTTTTATCCATACGCGGCATAGTACATTTCTCGTACACAAGTCGCCGGCTAGTCCTCCAAGCCTTAAAGCATCCTAAGCGTTTTGACCACAACTATATAGTGGAATTGAGTTATAGTATTGTGAATAGACACCTTTTTGAAAACATGGCTCATCTAAAAATCACAAAAACGGATTGATTAAAGAAAACAAAGTAGGCCTTCAAACCTGATATGCATTATTGAGAGGCGCTCTGAGAAAACCCAATCGTAAGGCGTTTGCGACCAGTGTATATCTATATAGAGGATCCACATAGTCTGATCAGGCTACGCACTGTTCGCCAATTAGTCATAGTCACTTCTGTAAAGCAGTGTCCATTTTGATTTTTAAGCAACAAAGTGCAGGCAGTCTATTTTTCCCCACGTGCAATAGGTGGTTTTCAAAGAGCACTGCTCATATACCCGTAATATTGTTTAACCCTTTCTCACATACAACACATCTGATGCAGGCGACTTTGAAAACATAGTGACAAAAACCTGAAAATTCTCCATAAAAGTAAGCTTAATTGTTATATAAAGTTGAAAACATTGTGACCAAAGGAGAAATTGCTCATCACGAGCAATTTCACCTTTGGCCACAACGTTTTCAAAAGTCGTCTGCTGCTGCGTCAAAATGCGTCCTCAGCTGGGAAAGGGATAAATTATATCTCTATCGTCGTGTATCTTTTTTGAAATATTTTAAATCCAATCCATTTCAGACATATCAACACTATCGCAATTTTTTGAATAAAACCCCCACATATCCAGTAAATAGTCATGTCGGTTCCGTAAAATCCACAGGTTCGACCACGTAGGCTGGGACTAACGTTTGACCCAAGTAAGCTGCTGAATGATTATCCACGAAAAAGATATCGAATAAAGTTAATGTCAGTTGTCAATTCGTTTCAAAATCGATGTAAAAACAAAATAAAAAAAAGTTTTAGACAAGCAAACGACCATATTAACTCTTTCAGCGCCAAAGGCAATATTGAGCTTTTTGCAAACAATGCAGATTCAGGTGAGTCAGCTCACCTGAAATCTGCATTGTTTGGCTGTGAGTTATAAAAATATTCCAAAAATCCTATAACATGAAAATAGAGTCGTCATAGTTTGAACATGGAAGAATCTACTTTAAACAATTCGGCGCTGAAAGGGTTAAGTAATTAGACAGCACATTTGTATTCGGTAGTTCAAAAGGTTGAACAGAATATCACTCTTGGACTCATCTGACGTAAGACTCTACATTACCGATTATTTTCTTGATAGTAGAATGGAAAACGTGTTTATGCTACATACAGACGTTTTCTGACGCCTTTGCATTAGCCGACTTTTGAAAATATTGTGGCAAAAGGAAAACGGCGTTAAACCCCAATCAATCAATCAATCACTTATCATGATTTACACACGTGGAAAGAGCTTTCTATAAGGCATGAGTGAGTATTATGCGAACAATGTTGATTTTAATCAGACTCTTCGGTTACACAGGCTTATATGGTTCTATACTGTTGACAATAGCCATTTTTTACTTTTCCCCATACACAGTGGAAATGACGCCAAACTCCATTTTATGTAAATAGGAAAGAATTGCAGAAAATCAATTATTTTGGAGCTTCAGCTGGAGGCAGTTGGTCTTGTAACACCTCGGTGACATAATAACATAACGGTTTATATGGCACAGACAATTAATGTGACCACCCATCTAGTGTTTGTCAGAAGGTAACCCTTACCCAGAAACAGCAAATATGCAGCAGACGACTTTTAAAAATCTAGACAAAACGATAGAAATTCTACTTAGATGATAGATCAATATTTGAATATAGTTTACATCGTTGTGGCAAAAGGATGAATTGCTCATAATGAGCAATTTATGCATTTGCCACAATGCTTTCAAAGTCGTATGCTGCAAAGGCGTCAAAATGCGTCTACATCAGCGGAAGGGTTAACATCAGACTCTATTAAATGTAGGCACTGCTCGTGGATGCAACAAGACGGTTTTGACAATTAAACTCTTGTGTTCCGTCAGATTGTGTCAAAAGTATGGCTCTTAATATTGGTAGACTCGGATGACATTGTGTGTATATACATACGTACCCGAGTCTTCAATGTTCGCATAAGTATGCGTTAGACATACATTCTCTAATTCTATCATATATCTATGTTAATGACTTTAATTTTACAACCCGAGTGTTTATGAGCTGTTTACCTGATAGGCTATTTTTAAAGTCGTCTGCTTTATGAATAAATGAAACGGAAATTGTAATATTCGGAATAACGGAATAATTCTTTCGAAACCGAGTTTGAAAAAATTGTATGGGAAACTGAGGTGACAATTGCATATTTGAGCAATTTCATCACTCTTCACATTGTTTTAAATGTCGTCTGCTGCAATTGCTTCTAATGTGGTCTGTATCAGGTAAAGGGTTTATTAGGTATGTGGTCTGCACTGTTCTGATAGGAAACATATGGTGGTAATAAAGGTGAAAGACCATTTGGTGATGTCGATAACGAACTGCCCCACGCAAAAACATGCTAACGTACAAGATGACGGTGAAATTGCCGTATGGTCCGAGTTTTCTCTTCACCCTTTCCCTCATATAGAAACTTTCTACACGCCTCTGCAGCAGACGGCTTTTTAAAAACATGGAGAAAAAAGAAGAAATCGCTCAACGAGCAATTTCTCCTTTTGTCACCATGTTACAACTCTATTCAAATATTGTTCTTTTATTTAAAGGGAATTTCTGTGCTTTTGCCTAGACGTTTTCAAAGTCGTCTGCTGTAGATTTGTTGTAAGTGGGAAAGGGTTACAAAAAGTGTAACAACAAAGCTTGGGGCAAACATCTAGAGATGTGTCCCCATTAATGTTTCCGCCGGAAATTTAGAAGATGCTGCTGTAAGTGGCCGGTTACTTACACTTACCCTTAATTTCTTCTTCTACAATACCATGTCCGTGAGAATATTCTTATAATTCCTTACATATGGTTTAACGCTGAAATAACATTTGAAAAACAAAACTCACTAATCAATCCGATTCGAATGTGAACTGACAGCTCAGTGTTTAGCACAGTTATAGCACATGCAAACTTCTTCTCGTACACCGTCACGTATATATAATGCTGAATCAAGTGATTTATTTCATTCATATGGACTCATTTTTGTTTGATCTGGCAGACTTATTTATAAACCCGAGAATGCAAAAGTCCGCATGTTTATTTCATACTCCCTTGAGACAAACCAGAACACACAGAAGCGTGATTCTGAAGTCATTTTAAGGGACCTTTTATTGAAAATACACGTATAAACATAATTTGACCTGTGAGCCATGTCCTTTTCAAGTAAATGTTCATAAATTTATGATTTAAAATTCAACACATTAAATGGTGATTTAACCCTCTCCCACCTACAACAAATCTGCAGCAGACGACTTGAGAAACCTCTTGGCAAATACATTGACAAATCTGTATGAATAAAGGTATATTTACTGGGAAAAGTTGAAAACATTGTGACAAAAATAGAAATTGCTCGTTTTGATCAATTTTCCTTCTGTTACAATGTTTTCAAAAGTCGTCAGAGAACGTCTATATGTGGGAAAGGATTAACAACATATTCTTGGTTAATGTGTAAGTGTGTTTTTGTCTGACAGGTCTAAATCTATTGTCCTTAGAAACTGAACTGTCGCATTATGACGTTTAAGTCACTTTTCAATTATATCGCAGCTTCGACTTTATCCATTACTCACACTCAACAATCTTCAAGGGCAACTGGCTGTCTTCCCTTTTGGTAGTAAACCAATATTAAAGGACAAAGCTTATAAAATAATTTAGCAGTTCCGCATTTCTACTCTTATATCGACATTCCCCGTTCACGACGGTTCCTGTAGGATTTGTCATGTTATGAAAAAATGAGAATTGGGAACAGTTCACATCATTTTCAACAGTATTACAGTTATATACATGATAATCAGAACTAAATGTTTCGTAAAAATACATTAAGATCAATTAATTAAAATCTGAGCCTACATTGGTTGAACGGAAATGTAAATGCGAGTAAGATATCTTTACAGCAAAATAACGAATATATAAACTCTTTTTGGCAAAACATGCACAATAGATCGAATATTTGAATACTAACGTTGGTATTCGTTGCCATCCCTAATAATAAATAAAATAATGAATCATTGAAAATAAAGCCACACTCGTACAAGAATAACGACACGTATTCGTTCGTACCATATAGCTATGTTAACCAAATATCAGACCCTTAAGCTGTTCCATTTTCAATAAATCGGCAGCAGAGGACTTTGAAACATCTAGTGAAAATTTGGAAATTCTCTAAAAATGAAAGAACAAGTGATACATCTGAAAACATTGTAACAGGAGAAGATCTTGCTGATTATAAGCAATTTCTTCTTCTACAGTAATGCGTTCAAGCCTTCTGATTCAGATCGCCGTTTTTAAAAGTAGTTTATGTATATCACGGCGACATGAGAGATATATCATCTTTGTGAGAAAAAAAATTAGTGTCCTTGTTTACTCATCAGAACAATATTGTGGATAGAACTTACAGTTTGGCTCTCCTTTCTTAGTGTCTTTACCCCAGCGGTCAAAATAACATGCGATTTCACGGTGTTACTCCTAATGCCGAATAATACCCGATAATTCGAAAAAAATACAGAATAATAAATTACTTCATATTCATATTCGACTACATGTAAGTGAAATATATATGAATTTGATATTTCCTACATGTTCTCTTCTACGTTTAACAACTTAACTTACAACATATTCTACCAAGACAATATGATTAATTTGGTCTATAGGCTTACTGTATATATTTTGCGATATGGTTTCAAGCTCAAAGTTCAGCCTTTACAAATCATGTCTTGCTATATGGTTTCGATATAACTAAATTACTAATAACTCATCGGCTGAACAAACATGTATACAACATATACTTTGCATCTGAAGACTAATTGATAGTTTCAAGGGAGGTCACTCCAAACAGAGACATATGTCTCGGCTCTAAAATATATGAAACACACATTTTGAGACCACCATGTTAATAAAAGTTTTTTTTAATACTGAAAAATCGGTATTCATATGTATTTATCACCTAAAAGAAATGATGAGTATTTCTTGCAAATTAAATGTATTATTCGGTAGTTTTTCAAATTATCCGGTGTTCTTTGGTATTATTCAGCTTTAAGAGTCACCGCAAATTCACGAGATTTCCAAAATACCAGCTTCAGTTCAAACATTTTTCAACATATTTATTTTGAAGATAGAGTTTAAATGTTTATCGTCGAGCCACGATAGCTACTTCGGTAATGAGGAGGGATGTCAATACAGGGGTTGAGTTCGGCTGTTCATTCTTTCTGGACCCGGCCGGGTAGCTCAATTGGTAGCGTATCTGACTCGTGATCTGGAGGTCACGGGTTCGATGACATTCTTTCGGGCGATGTTTTCCATTGCCTCTCACCTCTGATCTATGTGAGAAAGTAGTCAGTGTCTTCGAAAGAATGTTGTGTAAGTACTGGTGTGGGAAAGCCAGGAAAACATGGGTAGGTGCACTGACCGCCGTGATATGACCAAAGCTGTTGAAAGTGGCGTTAAACTCCAACCAAACAAACAAACAAATCATTCTTTCTGATGATTGACAAGTTATTTTGACTAGCCTTATTCGTTTTCATCTAATTGGCTAAATAGTCTATATGGGAAGGTAGCCAGCTGCCCGGAAGAATGTTCTGACGTGAGAAAGCCAGGATTTGCATGTTTTGGTGAACTGGCTGCCGTGATATAACTGAAATACCTTTAAATTTCAACTAGAACTATCACTGAATGTGATTAGTACCCCCCGAACGTCGCCCTGATAGGAAAGGTAGTGGAATATTAAGAAACCCAACCTTAAATTCCAACTTGTAGTTTTAAAGATAATCTCCGGACAAAAAAAAGTAAGAAAGGGCGCAGAGGGCGATGAAAAATATTCTACCAACAAGAAAATGTAACAAAGGGCAATAAATCTTTAATTAGAGTTATGGTTCTTGTTCCCTGCACTTCCTCTCAATGTGTTGTATCATAGTATGAAGTTTTATTAAATTCCATCCAGTAGTTTTGAAATTATTCTATGCTCAACAAAAAGTAACAAAGGGCAATAACTCTGTAATTATGTGAATTAGAGTTATGGTTCTTGTATACTGCACTTCCTCTCATTGTGCTCTACCATTGTAAGAAGTTTTAATGGATTCCATCTAATAGTTATTAAGTAATTGACTCTGTGATTAGGTTAAGTAGAGTTATTGTTTCTGTACACCACACTTCCTCTCCATGTGTTGTATCACCGTATGAAATTTGATTAAATTCCAAAAATTAGTTTTAAAGTTATGCTCTGGTCAAGAAAAGGTAACAAAGGGCAATAACTCTAATTATGTAAAGTAGAGTTATGGTTCTTGTACACTGCACTTCCTCTCATTATGCTCTACCATTGTATGCAGTTTTATTAGATTCCATCTATTAGTTATTAAGTCATTCTCCCGACAAGAAAAAGTAACAAAGGTCAATAACTCTGTATTTAGGCAAAATAGTTATGGTTCCTGTACACGCACTTCCTCTCAATGTGTTGTATCATCGTATGAGGTTTAATAAATTCCAACAATTTGTTTAAAAGTTATGTTCCGGACGAGACTACACACAAGAAAGAGTAACAAAGGGCAATAACTCTGCTATTATGTAAATTAGAGTTATGGTTCTTGTACACTGCACTTCCTCTCATTGTGTTCTACCAGTGTATGAAGTTTTATTAGATTCCATCTATTAGTTATTAAGTAACACCGCACTTCCTTTCAATGTGTTGTATCATTGTATGAAGTTTTATTAAATTCCAACAATTAGTTTTAAAGTTATGCTCCGGACAAGGAAAATTGCACCGACCAACCACAGGGTGACTCTAATATACCCCCTGAAATTTTGTCGGAGATCTCACCTTATGACTGAAAAGGTATGTATGGTTTCAATTAAATATCCGTAGTGGTTAAAGAGATAACACAAGGAAATAAAAACTTTACTCCACATTTTGCATATCGAAAAAGAGACATCATTTTGCCTTATCTATATGTCATATATTCATATAAAGTTTCAATAGAAAAATTCCGGACGCTTACTGTATAGTTTCAATAGAATATCTCGATGGACGGATGAATGTTGGTCACATAAAATATCTGCCTGAGCCGTTGGTTAAACTATTATTCATGTAGACCAAGTCTGCAGCAGAAGAGTTTGAAAAGATTGCCGGAAATATATGAAAAACGATATGGGAAAAGGAGAAACTACCAACTTTGAGCAATTCCTTCTTTTAACCACAATGTTTGCAATAGTATTCTGGTGTAGATGAGTGTAAATATGGGAAAAGATATAAACTCACTAACCTAGATTGAGAGCCCTTGTCATAACTGACACAGTTCCTGTGGTAACATTTTGGATGAATGAAATGATAATACATTATTTCATTTTATAAACGATTTATTCATAATTTCATCAAGTATCATTGAACAGTTTAATAAACAACAATTTAATAACAATTTTACTCTTTCCATCAGAGAAGGTCAAATAGCCCATGAGTAAATTCTGCTTTTACCTAATTGTTATCAACATTGTATAATAAATGTTATGCTTCCAATATTCAACAACATGATATATTTTTGCAGATGCATTAAAAAAATAATCTTTCATGTATAGAACCATCATCTCTGACTATTTTACCCTCGCAATTGGCAAGCAGAACTTATACTGTTAAGTTCATTGAAATAATTTATATATGTATAAAAATGCAAGTATATATTTTTTCAATCCAATTGCTTGCCAACATACACCCATTATATTCCCAGCAAAATTTAACCATCTTATTGATATCATATGGTATTTGATGTCAATACAGGCAATGAAAAAGTGACATCTGTGAAATTGGATGTTAAAAAATGTTAAAAAAGAGGTTTGTGAGAAATTACTCATTGTCCATGGTTTTAGGGTAAGGGTTAATACTTAAGCATACAACCAAATTAAATGCATTCAGTACAATGTATGAAAATATGAAATTGTTGACTACGGAAATTTCGTCGTTTACAACAGTGGTTTTGTAGACTGTTTGAAAAGTATCCTATATACCTAAAGTTTTCTCTATCTCAATTCACTTTTTTTTTTAAATTTTGGAGAATCTCAACAGTTCATAAACATTTATAATTTTAGCACTTCATCAATTCTTGAAATACTGTCTCTTTACAATTGAGTTTATCCATAGACTCCTAGCTTTGATCAGCTATGAAGGTTTTGTACTTTGCTTGCTGTGATCTGGGAGTTTCCACTGAAATGGGAAAGTGTTTTGTTAATGGTTTAAATGACAAGATAAAAGAGTGTACAAAGATCAGACTGCATATATGTGTAAGTCTTTCCAGATCTACAGTGTCTCAAAACAATGTATAAAGACAACTATACCATCTGTATAAGGTGCATTAACCCTCTATCACATGTAGACACTTTCTGAAGCCTCTCCAGCAAACAATTTTAGTAAACATTGCAACAAAAGCAGAAATTGCTCATAATGAGCTATTTTTCCCCTTTTGCCACAATATCTTACTATATTCTAAAATTATTCTTACATTTATAAAGATTTTTTCCTTTTTTTGTTTATACAGTATATATTTTCAAGGGTTAACAGACTCCTATTTTTCACCACATATATGCTTTTTAATTAAATTGTGTTACAATTAAATAAAGGTCCCACAGGTTTTGGTACTTGAAAGTTCTTGTCAAAAAGAATAAACATGGCATACAAGAAAGCCTTATCATCACAAAATAAAACATTATTGCCAGTGTTAAAAGTTTTTGAGTTGTTAAATCTTCGCAGATCACTGCCATATATCATAGCTACTTATATAATATATGCACATGTTCTTCCTCCTTTACACAGTAATCATATTAGTATGCTAAGTATATGTATGTGTGTGGGTGTGCGGGGGTGTATGTGTTTGTGTGTGTGAGTAAGTGTATGTGGGCATGTATGTTTATGTGTGTGTGTGTGTGTGTGTGTGTGTGTGTGTGTGTGTGTGTGTGTGTGTGTGTGTGTGTGTATATGTGTATATATGTGTGTGTAAGTATATGTGGGAATATATGTGTGTATATATATATATATATATTATATATGTCTCTATGTGTACATATGTGTATGAATGTATTGTTATATATGTGTATGTAAATGGAAGATATTTCCATTCATTCTAACTAACCTGGATTTGTTTGTATTTGCTTGAAGTATTGTATTGTATTGACAAAAAACTTTGTAAGTTTAAGTCTAATAAAATATTCTTCTTCTCCTCAACCATGAGAGCACTATCTCTGACAGGTAAAATATTATGGCTAATTTTAACCCTTTCCCACCCATAGATGCTTTCTGACACCTCTGCAGCTGATGACTTTTGATTTGTTTGTTTGTTTGGAGTTTAACGCCGCTTTCAACAGCTTTGGTCATATCACGGCGGTCAGTGCACCTACCCATGTTTTCCTGGCTTTCCCACACCAGTACTTACACAACATTCTTTCGAAGCCACTGACTACTTTCTCACATAGATCAGAGGTGAGAGGCAATGGAAAACATCGCCCGAAAGAATGTCGCCACAACCGGGTATCGAACCCGTGACCTCCAGATCACGAGTCAGATACGCTACCAATTGAGCTACCCGGCCGGGTGATGACTTTTGAAAACATTATGATAAAAGGAGAGTTTGCTCAAAACAACCGACTTTTTCAGTTATTATACCTTCATTTTCAGAGATTTTTCAGAATTTATTATGTTTTCAAAGTCATCTGCTGCATTCATGTCATATGTGGGAAAGGGTTAAGGTATCAGGCAAACATTATGTGCAAGCGAAACTTACGATTCTAAGAAGCATAGTAACATTTGGTAAAGATTATTTATGATACTTTTACTTACTATTGGTTCTTGCTTACTCTATAGAACTCATCCACATACTCTGAACGTCCAAGTAATTCAACAAAATCTTCATCGTGAGTAATCACAACAAGCTGAAAATTACGTTGATGGCTCCTAGCTTTTATTATGCTGAAAAATAACACAATTCATAATTAATTTTAGCCATTTTTGATATACAATAAATCTGCAGCAGACAAATTGAAAATACCAAGGCAAAAATATGGAAAATTAATATAACTATTGTTATACAAGTTGTCTGCTGCAGATGCATCAAAATGTGATTGCATGTGTGGTAGGGTTAATCATGAATTTAAAGTGTTAACAGATTCAAAACAAGCTAAGCTTATAATGCATAGGCATAAAATATTTCATGGCACTATCCTGTGTGATAGTTTTGTTCGTTTATCCAAATTGAAACTAGAACTATCACTGAAGATGATAAATACCCCCTAAACAGCACCTTGACCTACACCATAACTTAATTAGTAAAAGGGCCATAACTCTGTAAAAGATCAGGCAATTGTAACCCCTTTAGGATATGGACATCTCCTCATGGTATAGAAGCTTCATGTAAAATGTTATTGAATTCTACCCAGTGGTTTGTAAAAAAATAGGCCTACAAAATATGGCTTTCAACCGACCGACTGCCCGACACAGTGACTCCTATATACCCCCCTCTTCTTTGAAGGAGGTATAATAACTCATTTCTCTGTTAAGTCAACTAATACAAGAGGCCTGAGAAGTTCAGTACAGCTCTACTTCCACAAAGCAAAATAACCCAGTCCCACACCCTATTTTGTCTGTCTTTTGTCAAGTTCATATGACTTAGAAGGTCACCAAACATATGTACCAGTTAATATTTCAAAATCAGACATTTATTTTTTTAGGAAATAGTTTTCCAAATCATTACTCTGGGCAAAAAGGGTAAGCCCCAGCCCCAGGTGGCCATGTCTTTTGACCAATCAACATGGCTTGAAGGAATCAGATAGATGGTCACCCAAGGAACATGTCTAAAACAACTAGAACTATCACTGAAGATGATAAATACCCCCTAAACAGCACCTTGACCTACATCATAACTTATTAAGTAAAAGGGCCATAACTCTGTAAAAGAACATGCAATTGTAACCCCTTTAGGATATGCACATCTCCTCTTGGTATAGAAGCTTCATGTAAAATGTTATTGAATTCCACACAGTGGTTTGTAAGAAATTGGCCAGACAAAATATGGCTTCCGGCCGACCGACCGACCGACAGACAGACAGCCAGCCCGACATAGTGACTCCTATATACCCCCTCTTCTTCACAGGGGGTATAATTATTTGCAGATAAGAATACACATAAAATGCAATGAAAAAAAATCAATAAAGACATAACAGGAAACATTGTGAGATAAAGAGAAATTTCTTATCATGTGGAATTTTTCTTTCATTCCCACCACATATTTCTAACTAATTAATTAAAATATGTTGTTGAAAAATAAGATATTACTTACGATTAGCAAATTCTCTTTTTTCTTAACGATCTCATAACTACACTTTCATTTATCAATACCTTTTTCTTTAAAGATGTTTTAAAATATAATTTAAATCAGGAAATAGAACAAACAATAGTGTTCAAAATAAAAAGGAAGTGTAAGCCTAACTGTTAAACATACAGAAAACTCAAAAAGTGATCCATAGGTGCAACGGTGGGCGACACAATGATAAAACTTAAAAACATGTAAACATCATTTTAGCCAAGTAAATAAAATTTCCATACGACACTTACTCTACGAGACCGCAAGCCAGACTCTCTATGTTTTCCCTATCCAGGTTAGTTGTAGGTTCATCCAGGGCTAGAATACCACAGTTCAGACAAAATGTTTCAGCAAGGGCAAGTCTTATGATCAGTGATGCAAGTACCTGTTAAGAGGTTAATCAAGTGTAATTTTAGTCATCTGCATTTAAAAAATGTCAAAATACATATACATGTATATAACATCATCTTTTTGGAAGAGAAAGTTTGGATGTTTATTTTGATATTCATTTAAAAAAGAAAAAGACTGCTAAACCCCTATCCAAATGATTGAAAGTATATATATATATGAAAGTAGTGTTAAAAAAACATTGGGACTAAAGGAGAAATCACTCATTATGAGCAATTTCTCTATTTGCCACAAAGTTTTCAAAAGTCCTCTGCTGCAGATGTGTCTACAGGTGGCAATGGCTTAAAACAAGACATTTCACTCTTCTCCAAAATGTACAGGAAAGCTTTCAGGCATATAACATATATTTGTACACTTTATTTATAATATTGTACTAAAAAAGAATTCTGGTACCGCACCTTTTGGCCAGCACTACAGCGACCCCTCATGTCGATCACAGCGCCCCCTGGTTTGATCATCACAACACGATAATTGTACACTTTACGAGTTTTCATTGTGTCTGCATCATCTTCGTCCGATCTGATCTCTATTGTTTCTATATCTATGATTTTCAATATAGAAATACAAAATTAGTTAGAACTGTGTCAGCTGATTGGAATTTAACTTTCCCCTTTGTAGACGCATTTTGACACATTATGACTCAATATGGCTTGAACAAATTATGTACAGTGTCCCTAAATGAGCATCTGACACCAGACAAGAACTTTATAAGAATGTAATTTTAAGTTTTGCCATTTTGCCCTTTTTATGGCGGCCATGTTTAACAACCAATCAATATGGCTAAATTTTTTCTTGTAGGGGGGGTCACTCAAGGACCATTTCTATTAATTTATCTTGGAATTATACTAGCGGATTCAGAGAAGAAGAATTTAAAAGTTATAGCACTTTTCTTTCTGATGCCACAGCAACCAAAGTTCTGTATAGAATTTACATCTTTGAACAATTTTGAAAGAGGACCCCAATGAATGAATGAATGTATATTGTTTTATGGCGCATCGACAGCTAAGGTCATTTAGCGCGCAATTAAAGTTAATCATTCATGATCCCTAGGTAAACAAACCAGTACTAGGCTAGAAAATGTGCTTTGCCCAAAGGCACTCCACCATGACCGTAGTACCGCGACTGGGGATCGAACCCGGGACACCCGGTTTCGAAATCCCCGACGCTAACCACTCGACCACAGCGGATTCCTGAAAGAGGACCCCAAAGTAACATTCCTATTAAGTTCAGTTGAAATTGGCCCACTGGATAAGGAGATGTCATTTGAGGCTTAAAGTTTTGACCTTTTTCTGATGCCACCTGTATGTCTTTTAATCAATCACTTTTGTTGGGTCACCTAAGGAACATTTCAATCGAATTATATTGGAATCCGACAAGCAGATATAAAGGAGAAGAATTTTAAGGATTGGCTTTCCCCCCCCCCCCCCCCCCTTTTCTGATGCTGCGGCAACCAAAGTTCTTCATAGAATTTAAATCTTTGTGAACACTTCTGAAAAAGGTTTACCAAAGCATAATTCCTGTGAAGTTTGGTTGAAATTGGTCCAGTGGTTTAGAAGGAGATGTTGTTTAAAGCTAAAAGTTAATGACGGATTGATGACGGACAGAGAGGGATCAGAATAGATTACCTAGAGCCTTTGGCTCAGGTGATCTAATTAAAATCATCAAGTTTCCACTAAACGTATTATGAACAGGTTATTAAACTTTGTTAGAATCTGGGGAATAAGCAAGTTCATCACCTACCATTTCCCTTATATGTATTTCTCCAGAGTTCACGGATAATTTTGTTGATTTCCTCCATTTTTAAGTTATGATAACTCATAATGGCTCTGAAAAAGACATCGTGTCAAACTGTCAATTGAAATTCACTAGCTACCTGATAGGATTAACCCTATCCCACATAAAACTATTCTACGACAGACAGCTTTGAAAACGTCCAATTCAAAATGTTGAAAATCCCTTTCCCATATGCAGACACATTTTAAGGCACACTTATCAATTTTTAATTTCATCATGTATAGCAGTTTTCCATTTTTTAACTACATGATGTGTTTTCTTATTTTGTATACTACAGATTTGTTGTTTTTGAGAAAAGGTAAATGGATGATTGGAAACGACAAATTACTTTTTAGGTGTCTTTAAGTGGAACAAGAGCGCCAAATGTCACAAAATACGTCCGTCCTGTCTTTTTGAGACCAAGTATAGTGATAATTGATTGTACATCAGCCAAACTTAGAGAGCGGACACTGTTAGTACAGTTTTGGCCATTTCGAGGGACATAATTGTGTAGTGACTAAGATAACGCTGTAAGTTATCAAACCTGACCAAGATATTCTGCCTATCAACATATTGTCTAAATTTGGTGATGATCGGATAAAGGCTTCACAAGTTATTTAGCTGACAAGACCAATTTTAGGTAAATTCTATAATATAAGGGCAATTACTCTCTATCGACTGGAGCAATATGGCTAGTTATCGAACATGTCCGAGATATTATGCCAGTTCACATTCTGACCAAATTTAGTGATGATTGGACAAAGGCTTCTAAAGTTATTGAGCTGACAAGACCAATTTTAGGTAATTTCTATAATTAAAGAGAGATAACTCTCAATTGACTAAAGTGATATGGCTAGTTATCGACCTTGTCCGAGATATTATGCCAATACACATTCTGAGTAAATTTGGTAATGATTGGACAAAGGCTTCTAAAGTTATTGAGCTGAGAAGACTAATTTTAGGTAATTTCTATAATTAAAGGGCAATAACTATCGATTGACTAAAGCGATATGGCTAGTTATCGAACTTGTCCGAGATATTATACCAATACACATTCTGACTAAATTTGGTGATGATTGGACAAAGGCTTCTAAAGTAATTGAGCTGACAAGACCAATTTTAGGTAATTTCTATAATTAAAGGGCGATAACTCTTGATCGACTAAAGCAATATGGCTAGTTATCAAACTTGTCCGAGATATTATGCCAATACACATTCTGACCAAATTTGGTGATGATTGGACAAAGGTTTCTAAAGTTTTTGAGCTGACAAGACCAATTTTGGGTAATTTCTATAATTGGGCGATAACTCTCGATTGACTAAAACGATATGGCTAGTTATCGAATTTGTCCGAGATATTATCCCACTACACATTCTGACCAAATTTGGTGATGATTGGACAAAGGATTCTAAAGTTATTGAGCTGACAACATACTGAACGCCACCCGCCAGCCCGCCCGTACGCCGCAGGTAAAACTATAATACGATCTGTTTTTTTCAAAACGGGCGTATAAAAAGCTTTGAAACAGAGGCATGTAAATTAAAGTTAGAGGTATTATTATTGTTAAACATTTTAAAAGCATAATTTTCGTTAGAAGTTTTACATGAAAGGTAAGTGTTTTGAGAAAGGCAAAAAAATCACACAATCTGATACATGTCCATCAACCCATTTGTTGTTTCATTTTGAAGAATCTGCAGCAGATGACTTTTGAAAACATTGTGGCAAAAGGAGAAATTGCTTTGTAATTCAATAATAATACTTTTATTTAATTTTCCATACTTTTGCCAAGATGTTTTCAGGGACGTTTGCTGCAGATTTCATATGTTAGAAAGGGTTAAAAACACAATCCATATTCACCTGTCAAGTGCTTTGTAGTATCTCTCCAGATCACCATTGGCTAATTCTGTTGTCTGCAAGTAAAAATCATCATATACTATCATTATGCCATTTCAACATTTAACAAGTTAATTCATTGAATTGAAATCCCCTGCAAAATAACAAAAGCTGTCCATAAAACAGCGCGCTCAAGGAATCGACCACATATAAGTTACTGAGATATGGACTGTAATGTAATTGCATGCAATTTCCAAATAAAATAATAAAGGGCTATAATCTGCATTATATGCAAGATAGAGTTATCTTACTTGTATATTTACATAGGTGTGATGGATGAGAAGGGCTGTGTGTAATGCCAATACAATGCATCAAGTAGTTACTGAGATATTGACTCTTAGTGTAGATGCAAATAAAATCAAAGCGCCAATGGCACTGTAGTGGCGATTGTATGGATAATCCTGCAAAGTAACAGGCAGAATATCTGTGTAGGGCTTGCGATGACTCTGGTGCAGATACATTTGAGAATGTATCAACCAGGGCTCCGGAAATTTTGAAATCCCAATCGGTCCGGGTGAAATAATGCAGAGATTTAAGCAGCGACTTTAGTGTTCTGCGTACATTAGTCACACAGTTTGCAAAGCTAAGCCACCTAACTTGATGAACCGTTAATGGTTTAACTTTTGGATCATCTAAAATGTCCTGCCAAAGTCGCAAGTGCTCTAGTCGTTTGCTCGATCTATTGAAGAATGAGTGGATCGAATGTAACATGCCTTTAAAGTAGCTCACCTATTTAATCGACTTAGCAGCATCAAGGCTTGATAGGGCCAGTTTATGGGCTACGCAATGCATAGATAGCATATATTCGTTCTCATTTTTCAGCCTTTGAGCAACTCCGTTTTGCTTTCCAACCATAACAGCAGCACCGTCAGAACTAAACCCATATACCTTTCTAATATCTATGTCGCAGGCTCTGACATAGCCAACAAGGGAAGAAAATACGACATTGGCATCTGCAGCCGTAAGTTTGATCAAAGTCAAGTAACTTGTTTTGCAGTATGCCCTTATCCAAGTAATTAATCAACACTATTAAGTGTTTCTCCATACCAAGATCAGTGCTTTCATCTATCATCAGGCCCAGCGCTGGGCTCTGTCTGAGTTTTTCTATTAGACTATCGTCAAGAGACTGGGAAATAAGAGTTATAAACTCCGTACAAGCACTGTCTTCTTGGTACAGATTTTTTGTCAGACACGTGTCGTTACATAATTGTAGCTCACAGAGCTCTGCGTACATAGATATCGGCATATGACTTTTAGCGACAGTGTAAGCAGTTCTTAGTCGGCATACAGCAGCCTCTATTTTGTCAGATTCCTTATTTATACATTCCGAGACTGAAGGAATCTGCCTCGACTGAATGTCTGAGTCCAGCTTTAAAGAATTCAAATGCCCACTACTGCCCTCGTGTTCACGTAAAGACGAGACACGAAAATTTGTTGAACCAGACTGAGAGAACTTCGATTTGCTTTTGTGTAAAATACAAAGTGAACAGAACATTGTTCGATTTTCTGACTTGAGCCACTTGAACTCCTCTAGCCATGACATTTGGAAGAATTTAGCTACAGAACTGTCATCACTTTTTGTCTTTTTACAAGATTGTTCGGAGGACGCCCCACAACTGAGCTTTCTTTTTCTCTCTTTAGCATTTTGCTCATGTACCGATCCACTTTTCATGATTGAAAACGCATCCCGTTGTTTACCCATCTGATCAACCGGTTTTCCAGGCCGGATCGTATGAATTGGGTTGCCAGCCCAACATACTAACTCAGTCGGTTTGCCAATCCGACTGTTTGAGTCATTATGAACCGGTTCTCTTTGTCAACATGATCCGGGTTGCCAATCAGGTCATTTGACTTTTTGAACATCGCAAGTAAATTGCGTTGAGCCATTTCAATAAAGCATCGAAAGACAAATGAACTTAAAACTTCTGCATTATATATACATGATAAAACTTTGAGTCATAACACATCGAATTCTAATTATCGACATCAATAACATTTCCAATTATAAGCACCTTTAATGTTCCATAATGGTTTTAAACAGCGTAGACTGTTTGTAACAGTTTGAAAAACGGTCCGAAACGAAAATGAAAATAATTTATCAATTAGCCGTTCAGACCGGACTTGGACCGATTAAAATATGTTAAACTGACTAACTAGTAATTAGCAAACACTTTTAAAGAAGCCTTTAACACATGCGTTATCTGTCAAACCGAAGGGAGTAAATATATAACCGATTGTCACACTTCCTGGACCGATTATCGGCGGCTTATCTTGATTACGTCACGGTAAGTGACTCTCTCGACGGCTATCCTACGCTTTAGAAACAAAGAGCGTGTGTACTTACTAGGATTTTATTGGTTTTTCGTTTACACAGTGACATGTATAGCGTAGGTATTAACGAAATTTTATAAATTTTATAAAATCTCGGACCGATTTTTTTACAAGTTTTAAGATTGCAATCGGTCTAGGGATTCGAATTCCGGTCCAGACCGGCACTTTTGTCGGTCTTTCGAACCCCTGGTATCAACCCTGCATCTTTTGACAGTAGAATAATGTTAGTTTGCCAGAATGTTGTCTTGGTGATTTTTTAGTTACGTTCTGAAATTGGTCATGATGTGTTCAAAATTAGGCCATTCCAAATTTATGAAAAATCTAGTTGGTACTCGATAGACTACCATTTTAGCTCATTAGAATGATAAAATATTTTGTACACTTTAGAAATGACTAAATTATCAAGAAAGGAGAGAAAACAGTATCCATTAGTTTGGTGTTTGTTTCAATGATGACCGATATTAAAGAGGTCTGTTCAATTTAGTCCCTTCACTTTGCATGATTGAGGGTTGTCAGAGACTTATAAACACAGTGTATTTATATGTCTCTGAGGTTGATAAACTGCTTCGAAAAATGTGAGTGCAAAAACAAACACAAAACATGCTCAAAAAGCACAATTTCACTATTTGCCAAACTGTTCAATTTATACAGATATAGGCATATATTATAATGCTCGATCTCCAAACTAAATTCGGCTACACTTTCAGCATTGATTGCTAATTGACTCTAAAATGTGCAGACGTCTATACATAACGTGTGTACACACTGACATCGTGTGTCCTTTAAACCTTTGTAAACCAGTCTTATCATCTAGACGCTTTCATGCATTTAAACAACTACAAAAGCGTTTATAATATTGAGATAACCAGTCTCGCGCGCTATTTATAGAACCTTTTGGAATTTCCAGATTTGAGTATCATCAGAGTTATTTGAAAGGCAGATAGAACGCGCAATGATATTTATTATCTGCCCAATCATGACGAAGATAATATTTACATATTTTAATGTCTCGATAAAACTCAAATATTAGTAACAATCCGGTACCAAAGTAGCACTGACATAATTATTATTAATCACGTCTCTGCATCAATGATGGAACTATAATGGATGTGAGTAAATTAGTTTGCAGTAAGGAAAAAAAATATCAAAGGATTGTTCAAAACCGACTATATAAATATTTTTTGCGTTGTTGTTGTTTCTGTTAGCATTGTGTCGATTGTCAAACCAATCGCCACAAAAATTACCAGAACTTTCTATGTAAAACATGAGGGCCATGATGGCCCTGGATCGCTCACCTTAATTATACAATGTACTGCAATGCAAAACACATCAAGACAATTATTCTGAATGCAACCTCCACAGTGTTAACAAGATTTTCCTTCATTTGGTCTAGTGATCTATATTTTTTTACCTGATATGACCCATATTCCAACATGGACTAGATATCATCAAGACAACATTCTGACAAATTTTCAACTTGCTCAAAGTAAAAATGCGGCCTCCGGAGTTTGAACAATATTTTCCTTTATTGACATTGTTTCTGACCCAATATGACCCATATTCGAACTTTACCTAGATATAATTCAGACAAACATTCTGACCAAATTTCAAGCTGCTGAAGCAAAAAATGCGGCATCCAAAGTGTTAACAAGATTTTCCTTCAATTTGTCCTAGTGACATACCTTTAGTTTTTGACCCTACATGATCCATATTCGAACTTGGCTTAGATATCATTTAGATAAACATTCTCATTAAATGTCAAGCTGCTGTAGCAAAAAATGCGTCTTCTACAGAGTTAACAAGATGTTCCTTCAATTTGACCTAGTGACCTAGTTTCTGACCCAATATGACCCATATTCGAACTTGACCTAGATATCTTTAAGACAAACATTCTGATAAATTTCAAACTTCTGAAGCAAAAAATGCGGCCTCTAGAGTGTTAACAAGAATTTCCTTCAATTTGACCTAGTGACCTATTTTTTTGACCCAACATGACCCTTGATCGAATTTGACTTACATATCATCAAGAAAAACATTCTGATAAAGTTTCATCATGCTCAAGTTAAAAATGCAGTATCAAGAGTGTTAACAAGATTATCCTTCAACTTGGCCTAGATATCATTTAGCTCAACATTCTGACCAAATTTCAAGCTGCTGAATAAAAAATTGCGGCCTCTGGAGTGTTAACAAGATTTTCCTTCAATTTGACCTAGTGACCTACTTTTTGACCCAACATGACCCATGTTCGAACTTGACCTACATATAATCAAGACAAACATTCTGATAAAGTTTCAACATGCTCAAGATGAAAATGTGGCCTCCAGAGTGTTAACAAGATTTCGCTTCAATTTGACCTAGTGACCTCGTTTTTGACATCATATGGCCCAGTTTCGAACTTGTCCAAGATTTGATGGAGATGAATGTTCTGAGACACTTTCATGAAGATTGGATGCAAAATGTAGCCTGTAGAGTGTTAACAAGCTGAAATGTTGACGACGCATGACACACAACGGACGACGGATGGACGCCGGACAAAATGTGATCACAATAGCTCATCTTGCACTTCGTGCATAGGTGAGCTAAAAAGGGCCATAATTTGCATTATATGTAGGATAGAGTTATCTAACTTGATTGTTTGTGTGATAGTTATGCAATCTCATTAAAATCATCTCCTATTAACGCTACGCATAGGATCTGAGGACAACTGATAGAGTGTCACGTTCAGACGACCTTTCCGCCAGCCAATCAGAACCTTGCTTTCACGTTTTTGAAAGTCTATATTTAGCATGGGATCCCAATTTTCACATAGAGATTTACACGCGTGTATAGTTCTTATGACGACCGCATCATGGCTACAAATGCGGAAATGAGGCAAAACACCGATAGTCTTTCCCTGACCATACAGCATCGAAATGTGTTCTTTGATCTGGTTTTAAATGGTCTATTTTTAATTTACTCAACTTCATCAATTGACGCCATTTTGAAGGTTAAGTCAAACGTTCGTTGAAACGAGTCCTCTGATTGTGGTTCAAATAAAAATAGCTTGGTGGATCTAAAAATAGCGATATTGGAAATCCAATAAAACAAGAAGATGAATTAGAATGGATCGCCATCAGATCTTACATTTGGTCAGATCATGTACTTTAGTCAGATTGATAGTTATGAAGCCTTGTAGAAAGTTTCAATGCAATATGTCTAGCTATAGTGTTATATATGTTCTAGCATGCAAAATCTTAACCGAGGTGAGACACTTAGCCAGGGTGAGTACCATAACTCATATTCTCCAAATAGTCAAGCTAAAAATATTATAGAAGGCTCAGACCACATTGGTAAATAAATCAGTTCCTAAGCTAGTATGTTCACATGTAATTTTTCGAAAAGTTGACCTAGTGATCTAGTCTTGGACCTCACATGACTCAGCTTTGACCCTGGCAGGGATGTGATGGAGATAAATGTGCCGATGTTTTTTCACGAAGATTGGATGAAACATGTGGCTTCAAATGGGTTCACAGGGTTTTCAAAATTAACCGCTTGCCGATCAAAATCATCTGTTAAAATCACTTTTTGATCCAATATTTTTGCTACCCTGGATCTCCTTCCAGGGATTTGCCCTTGATCTGACCCTAAGCTTGATCGGTTACTTCTCTCATTTGATCTGTTATAACAAAACATTTTGACAACCCTGGGTTCACAATGTTTTTTCTAAAATTTGACCTATCGACCTGGTTTTGAACCAAAATGACCCAGTTTTAATCATGACTAGGATTTTAATAGACATGATTGTTCTATTGATTTTTCATGATAATCGGATGTTCAATGTGGCCTGTAGTTTGTTCATAAGGTTCTTTTGAAATAAACCCTTATTTATATACAGTACAAGTACAATTTAAGTTCAACTAGACATAACTTTGTGGCAATCTTAGTATAACTTGCCATCTAACATTTTGTTACAGTTGTTCTCAAATCCATCTAACCATGCCTAAGACAGACTGAAGGATTGAAGGACGGACTTCGCCAAACTTATATCAAAAGTGAAACCACATCAGATGAAAAGATTGGTAAGACATTGATAAGGATTTTATACAACAAATAAAGTTTATCTAAATTGAAGTGTCTTATCAGTTTAATGAAATTAGTTTTGACATATTTCATCTGACATCTGATTCATCAAGAACAACTAGAATTGTTTCTATAAGGCAGGGAAAGCCCCCTTTAATGACCCTTTAAACAATGTAAAGGACAATACATCTGGTAAAATTGTGTGAACTAGAACTATCACTAAAGGTGATTAATACCCCCGCCCCAACCCCTGACACATATTATATCTCACAGTATTATCTTTGACTCAGACAATTTGAATATCAGTATCAAAAAGAAATACTAAGATGATATCAAAAAGCAATATACAAATCTAATTTTAAAGACATTTTGTCAGGAACATTTTCTAATGCATAAAATATAATCCGCATAAAGTAATATTTCCTCATGAAATAAGTTTTGATTTAGTTTTCTAGTTTCAGAAAACAAACAAACAAGAAGAAAATGAACCACATTCTTTATTCAAAGAGTAACAAGGTTTTACTGTAAACTACTGAATATTCGCGAGGACCTATTTTCGATATTTATCATGATTTTGATATTTTGATATTTTAATTTTGAGAATAAGTAGCAGAAGTTTAAATTTCACTTCTGATCGATATATTTTCGCAAGGTATTAATTTCGCGAGGAGATCAGATTGCGAATATAAGGGAATATAAAATCCTTATGTAATTTAGGTAGTTTACAGTAGCTATAATGTAATATAATATCATGTTCTACCTCTTGACACTAGCACAGCTTCTTGAAGGGAACAGCACCGGACACAATCAAGTGGTCACTGTAGTATGTTGGAATGACATGACGCACCAGATTAGATTTTAAGAAAAAAAAAATCCTATTTCAAGGTCAGAGGTCAAGGTCACAGGGACATGAAATTTGCGTCTTGCACATCTACTACTCCTGATTAACATTTATGCCAAGTATGAAGTAAATCAGGTTGAAACTGAAGGAGGAGTACAACAGATAAGAATTTAACAAAAAAAAAAAAATCCTATTTCAAGGTCAGAGGTGAAGGTCACAGGGACATGAAATTTGCGTCTTGCACATCTACTACTCCTGATTAACATTTATGCCAAGTATGAAGTAAATCAGGTTGAAACTGAAGGAGGAGTACAACAGATTAGATTTTAACAAAAAAAGAAATCCTATTTCAAGGTCAGAGGTCAAGGTCACAGGGACATGAAATTTGCATCTTGCACATCTACTACTTCTGATAAAACATCTACTACTCCTGATTAACATTCATGCCAAGTATGAAGTAAATCAGGTTGAAACTGAAGGAGGAGTACAACAGATTAGATTTTAACAAAAAAAAAAATCCTATTTCAAGGTCAGAGGTCAAGGTCACAGGGACATGAAATTTTCGTCTTGCACATCTACTACTCCTGATTAACATTTATGCCAAGTATCAAGTAAATCAGGTTGAAACTGAAGGAGGAGTACAACAGATTAGATTTTAACAAAACAAATTCCTATTTCAAGGTCAAGGTGAAGGTCACAGGGACATGAAATTTGCGTCTTGCACATCTACTACTCCTGATTAACATTTATGCCAAGTATGAAGTAAATCAGGTTGAAACTGAAGGAGGGGTACAATAGATTAGATTTTAACAAAAAAAAATCCTATTTCAAGGTCAGAGGTCAAGGTCACAGGGACATGAAATTTGCGTCTTGCACATCTACTACTTCTGATTAACATTTATGCCAAGTATCAAGTAAATCAGGTTGAAACTGAAGGAGGAGTACAACAGATTAGATTTTAACAAACAAGAGGGCCATGATGGCCCTGGAATTGCTCACCCGATTATTTTTTTCACTTTAGCTATATAAGCCCCGACCAATCAACATGGCTTAAAGGAATCTGATAGAGGGTTATCCAAGGAACATTTCTACAAAATTATTTGAAAATCGGCCTGACACTTTTGGAGGAGAAGATTTTTTAAGTTTTCACTATAGCCATATAACGCAAAAAAGCCCCGCCCCCCCTGGCGGCCATGTTTTTCGACCAATCAACATGGCTTCAAGGAATCTGATAGAGAGTCACCCAAGGAACATTTCTACAAAATAAGTTTAAAATCTGCCAACCAATTTGGGAGGAGAAGAATTTTGAAGTTTTTTTCGTTTCGTTGCCATGGAAACCAGAATTCTGCATGGATCCCAAAAATTTGAAGGAATTCTGGTGAGGTCATTGAGAGGATGCTTTCTGTGAAGTTTCATCCCAATTAACCCACTGGTTACTGAGGAGGAGATTTTGAAGATTTTTTAAGTTTTCACTATAACCATAAAAGGCAAAATAGCCCCGCCCCCTGGCGGCCATGTTTTTCAACCAATCAACATGGCTTGAAGGAATCTGATAGAGGGTCACCCAAGGAACATTTTTACAAAATTATTTGAAAATCGGCCTGACACTTTTTGAGGAGAAGATTTTTTAAGTTTGCACTATAGCCTATATCGCTCACCTGATTTAATAGAACTTCAATAGTTTTTTACTCTTTTTAGGCCAATACTTTTGGACAAGAAGATTTTTAAAGTTTTAACAATGCACATATAAGGAAAACAAGCTCCGCCCCCTGACTGCCATGTTTTTCAACGGATCAAAAATATTTAAACAATCTTGGTAAAGGGTGCCCCAAGGAACATTTGTGCAAAATAATTTTTAAATCGGGCCAGTACTTTTGGACAAGAAGATTTTTAAAGTTTTAACAATGCACATATAAGGAAAACAAGCTCCGCCCCCTGGCCGCCATGTTTTTCAACGAATTGGAAATATTTGTACAATCTTGGTAAAGGGTGCCCCAAGGAACATTTGTGCAAAATAATTTTTAAATCGGGCCAGTTCTTTTGGACAAGAAGATTGTTAAAGTTTTAACAATGCACATATAAGGAAAACTAGCTCCGCCCCCTGGCGGCCATGCTTTTCAACGGATCGGAAATATTTGAACAATCTTGGTAAAGGGTGCCCTAAAGGAACATTTGTGCAAAATAATTTTCAAATTGGGCCAGTACTTTTGGACAAGAAGATTGTTAAAGTTTTAACAATGCACATATAAGGAAAACTAGCTCCGCCCCCTGGCGGCCATGCTTTTCAACGGATCGGAAATATTTGAACAATCTTGGTAAAGGGTGCCCTAAAGGATTTGTTTGTTTGTTTGTTTGGAGTTTAACGCCGCTTTCAACAGCTTTGGTCATATCACGGCGGTCAGTGCACCTACCCATGTTTTCCTGGCTTTCTCACACCAGTACTTACACAACATTCTTTCGAAGCCACTGACTACTTTCTCACATAGATCAGAGGTGAGAGGCAATGGAAAACATCGCCCGAAAGAATGTCGCCGCAACCGGGTATCGAACCCGTGACCTCCAGATCACGAGTCAGATACGCTACCAATTGAGCTACCCGGCCGGGTCTGCCCTAAAGGAACATTTGTGCAAAATAATTTTCAAATTGGGCCAGTACTTTTGGACAAGAAGATTTTTAAAGTTTTAACAATGCACATATAAGGAAAACAAGCTCCGCCCCCCCCCCCCCCCCCCCCCCCCTGGCGGCCATGTTTTTCAACGGATTGGAAATATTTGAACAATCTTGGTAAAGAGTGTCCCAAGGAACATTTGTGCAAAATAATTTTCAAATCGGGCCAGTACTTTTGGACAAGAAGATTTTTAAAGTTTTAACAATGCACATGTAAGGAAAATAAGCTCCGCCCCCTGGCGGCCATGTTTTTCAACGGATTGGAAATATTTGAACAATCTTGGTAGAGGGTACCTCAAGGAACATTTGTGCAAAATAATTTTCAAATCGGGCCAGTACTTTTGGACAAGAAGATTTTTTAAGATTAGGCAATTTTTCCCTTTTCTGATGCCGCAGCAACCAAAGTTCTACTTGGAATTAATTTCTTTGAACAACTTTGAAAGAGGACTACCTAAGGACCATTCCTGTGAAGTTATTTTGAAATCTGTTCATTGGTTTAGTAGGAGAAGTAATTTGTAGGAAATTGTTAACAGACGCCGACGACGCCGGACGGTGAGTGATCACAAAAGCTCACCTTGCACTTCGTGCTTAGGTGAGCTAAAAAATCCTATTTCAAGGTCAGAGGTCAAGGTCACAGGGACATGAAATTTGCGTCTTGCACATCTACTACTCCTGATTAACATTTATGCCAAGTATCAAGTCAATCAGGTAGAAACTGAAGGAGGAGTACAACGGAATAGATTTTGCGGACAGACCGACCGACCACATGACCGACAGGCTGATTCCAGTATACCCCCTTCAAACTACGTTTGCGGGGGTATAGTGACAGAAATATACCATATATATATACATATTGCAGGGCTCAGGAAATTTTGAAATCTGATTTTTTACCTGTACTCCAATTCTCTTATTTACTGCTCTGTTTGAACGGTAAACATTGTTTTGTCTACATAAAAAACCTTTTTACTACAAAAATGTCTTTGTTGTTTTGAAATTACCATGACTGAAATATTTCTGACATAATTATACATTTTAAAAACATTTCCATTAAATAAGCACCTTAAATGAAGCACAGTGGTTTGAAACGGTAGATCGTTTGTAACAGTTTGAAGATTACAATCAGTGGGAAAGTAAAAGTTACATGTCAATTGGCCATTAAGTCCGGACTTTGACCGATTTACAATTGATTAGACTGATCAACTCGTAATTAGCAAGCTGCAAACAATTTTAAAGTAGAACTTAACCCTATGGTATCTATCAAACCGCAGGGTACAATAAGATTACATAATACATGTATTTATTGGACCGATTATCTTGTTAACGTCACAGTAAATGACTTTCTTAGACATGTGAGAAACAAAGACGATGTTTACTAACTAGGATTTTATTGTGTTCTCGATTACAAAGTGACGTATAGCGTAGGTATAAATGAGATTTATGAAAATATCTGGACCGGTCTTTTTACAAGTTTTATGATTGTGCACAACATATATTGTGATAACATGCCAATAAACTATCATGACTTTAGGTCAAAAATATTTTCTAGATATTTGAAACACAGAAATCATGGACAGACGGATTGACAAAGGTACATCTAAATATCTATCTTTAAAGTGGGGTAGTGAAACAGAATAACTTTATTTTGCAAAAATGATTTCAAACGTAAATTTCTTTTTCATATTTTTCCATTCTATTACCAAAACCAAAATGTTTTTATGTAGGAGAGTCAAAACCTAGCATAGATGTAAATAGTTAACTGGACAAGTTGACATGAGTCGGGAAAATCTGTTGAAAATACCAATTCTAAGGCATTTGAGACCAGGTAGCTTCAGATCAGCCAATGCATCCATATCTGACTATACACTGATTGCAAATTAGTCATAAGTTTAAAGAAACTTCTGTAAACAGTATCCATTTGGATCCTTAGCATGGATGCTCAAGGAATTATTTTCCAAATGTGTATTAATTACCTTAACCCATTCCCAACTGCAGACCCATTTTGACGCAATAGCAGCAGACGACTTTTGAAAACATTGTGGTCAAAGGTGAAATTGCTCATGATGAACAATGTCTCCTTAGGCCGCAATGTTTTCAACTTTTATTTAACAATTAAGCTATCTTTTATGGAGATTTTTTTCAGGTTTTGTAACTATGTTTATCTAAGTCGTCGGCTGCAGATTTGTCAGCTGTGGAAAGGGATAAGATTGGTTTTTCCCAGAGGATTGGTTTCTCACAGAGCATAGCTTGTATATTATACTAAGTTCATGAGGGCTATTCCAGTAAAACATATGTCCCACCCCAGGAAGGCACTTTCAAAATTGACCAACCCCCCTTCAGAAGTTTATTTGACTAGAAAAGAACCCCCTTTAGAATATTTTCTGAGCAAATTCGGACCCCCTTCAGAAGTTTATATTTTTTGTTGCAAATTTCACCCTCAATAGCAGTTTTGTCGGACTTCTGATTAGGACTTACTATAAGTGTATTCATGGTCCAACAGTAAGTTTCTGCTCTTGCATCGTAAGTAAAGATGTTGATTCTGACAGGAATTAAAATACACATGAATTTGTATTGAGGTTTAAGACTGATTTTCAACATCTTTGGTCATTTAAAGGCGGTCAGTTATCCATACCCTCTGTTCCTGGAAGACCCAGTACTAAGCCAAACCCAAACAACTGACAGTTTCCTCGAACTCGGAACCTTCAGGTTATAAACCAAGCATATTACCAACCACGCCACAAAGGCCTTCATTAAGATATTTCAAATTAAATTTGAACAAGAAAATGTGTCCATGGAACACAGATGCCCCAGTCGACAGTCAGATGAACAAATGTAGGGTCACAAATAGCTTTATTCAACAATTAAACAAAATAACTTTAAATAAGTATTAAATCAAAAAGAAATTTAACAAATAGGATTTCTGAAAAGCATTAACATTTAATATCCTTAAGAGAATAGATTACAATGTCAGAATTGTTTTATGGCATGTCAATTTAAATATAGGTAATAATGTATATTATATTGTATGCAAAACAAGTGCTCTGTGAATAAGACTTGTGTGGAAAAAAAAAGGTGAAATTGCACGTTTTAACACAATGTTGTCAAAAAGCTGTCTGCTGCAGAGGCGTCAGAAAGCATCTACATGAGGGAAAGGGTTAAAACACAAAGTCCGCCATTTTGTTGTCAAGGGTCATAACTTTTTCCGATTTCAGTACCATACCGTTTTGATCGTATCTCGAAAAATTTGTCTCCAAACGTATTCTGTACACTACGTTGAGAAAAATATTAAGTGGTTAAAACAAAACGGTATTTCATCATCGGGCAGTCTGTCTGTCACAGTGATTCAGATTGCAACTCGGTCTTTTAAGACAGCTGTCCTAAATGTAAAAAATATCCCAGGCCATTTTGTCCTAAACTTGTTTGACTATAGCAATATAAGCCCCGCCCCCTGGTAGTTTCCTACCTTGGCTTGGCTTGAAAAAATCTAAGAGGGTCACCCTAGGAACATTTCTAGTAAATCTTTTGAAAATAGATCAGACACTTTCGGAGGAGAAGATTTTTTAAGGTCCACTATATCCATATAAGGCAAAATAGCTCCGCTCCCTGTGGCCATTTTTTTTATGACCAATCAAAATGGCTTCAATTATCTGATAGAGGGTCACCCAAGGAACATTTCTACAAAATTATTAAAAAATCGGCCTGACACCTTTGGAGGAGAAGATTTTTAAAGTTTTCACTATAGCCATATAAGTCAAATTAGCCCCCCCCCCCCCCCCCCCCCACGGCGGCCATGTTTTTAGACAAAGCAACATGACTTGAAGGAATCTGATAGAGGGTCAACCAAGGAACATTTCTACAAATTATTTGAAAATCGTCCTGCCACTTTTAGACGCGCTTTCCTATGGAGCCTATCCAGCCTTGTATATTTGCATTTTTAGGCGAGTCAAAACTAGAAATACTTTTGTATGATGGTCACTT